>JAVRXN010000008.1:38754212-39354212 GCA_033556935.1 Timema podura
ATACTGCATTAAAATGAATATTGCGTACTTCCAAGCGAGGCCTGAGCTCGATAACGAAACAATTCCTTTAACTTTATTCCTCAATGTAAGAATGAGAGCATGTAATATCACCCGTGGTGTAGCTATGGCGGTATGGGTTTTGGAGAGAATAAGAGGGGAGGTGGGAAGGGCTTATCATTAATAATATGTTTTTTCATGCCAAATAGGTTATGTTTGCGATATTTACATGTTTACTTTAAAGCCTGAGAGAATATAATAATAATACTTATACACTTACGGTAATTGATTCATTTTATGCTCGCTTTTATATGTACTGCTAATTTATCTAACAATTATATACTTCATCATGGCACGCGTTCTTTGTTTCAGTGTGACTCGCATTTATTGACTCTACTTAGTAATACAAAGATTAAAGTCCCATTTCGACAGTACAGTCTATTGTAATAGCCCTGCCCTAGATTTGAATGTTTGTTTAAAACTAACATAACAATGTTGAAAGAAGCTAACGAAAGAACTGGTCTAGTTTAATTGTTATGATGAGTTAGTAAATATTAGGACGAAACCGCGGACAATTCAAAACAACTTGTCCTCGTTTTATCGGCCATTGAGCTGATGTTAAGTATAAATGGTTCTGTTTCCGAAATATCGAGGCTGACAAAATAATATCTATTCAGAAGGGGTCGCTTTGCCCGTTTTCTGGGCCACGCGGATTTTAACATCGGGTCATCGTGTACTTATGCTGGAGGGAAACCGTCATGCCTAAGGTACCGGGTTTGAATATGTGGTGTGGTCAGTCGAGCCATTGGTTAGGTATTTCTAACCAAGCCAGTTCTCTCACGAGCTTCCAAGTCAGAATCTTTATGTATTTTTGTAACATATTTTTAACATCACATTTTTGTAATAACTTGTAGCGCTATTAATTAACCCTAAAAGCCAAAGCCTTCTATAAAATACGAACCCACACATCTATTTGGCCACCGTCCCTATCCTTGGCTGGTTTTAATTTTTTCCATGGAAAGACTGGTCTTGTTAAATAGATTCAACTTCTCATGCACAAACAGTAACACTCGTTACACAGTTACATTCGTGGGAAAAACTTGCGTTATGCTACCGGGAAGTTTTCCTAAACAAGAAAATAATATTTCAGTCCTTCAAATATTTATAAGATTCTTTCAACTTCTGGCAAAAGCTATAGAAATATAGTGGCTCCATGTTTTACCAAATTTGTATACTCAATGTCAGCGGACTCACAAAACTCCTTCAAATTAGTGACACGCGCAGTGTAGATACAGAAATATTTAAATATTTTTACGAGGGAAAACTCAATTTTGATAGTGAGAAGATCAACGGCATTCTGAAGAGCATTGTGTATAATGTGTGCACTGCAGCCAATTCCTTTTATTTGAAAACCGACAACTTTTTCAATGGAGAGTAAACGTTGGTGACGCCCTTCCTTTTTACTCCTACAAAATTCGTGTTACAGCTAACTCCACAAAACCCAGCAACCTTGTTTTCTATCCCGTGCCGCTTGATTATGGAAAGGAGGTGGTTCATCAATATTTCAGATGTCTCTTCGCGTACAGACTGGAAATCTAACACCTTCACCTCCTAACCTTTCTATGGTACGAAGTACCTCACAGTGACGGGCATTCTACAGTTTAAATTATTAGCATAGTAAATTTGGGCAACGCTAGTACAGTAATTAGCCTATTTAATTTTTATGTTCTAAACAAGTCTTAAATATGCACAGTACATGGTAAAGATCCCTTTAAATTAACTAAATTTCAACACTAAGAACAACTTAAACCACTTTTCAAAAATAGTATTTAGTTTTAAAACTTTTATTTGTTTAATATCGCACCTATTTTATGTTTTGTATAGTATTATTATTATTATTATTAGTTTTCTGTCTTACGACAGGACAATTTCCTTTGTCAGTGAATTAAGACCGCCAATGCACTCTGTCCTCTGCCTCCTCCTTCAACTCCCAGAATTTTCTTCTTTCCTTCAAGTAATTTAGTATTTGAATCCTCCTTCTTTCTAAGCTCTTCTTTCCCTCAACTTTTTCTTCTATGACGTCATGCAGAAGACAGTTCCTCTTAAATATGTGTCCAATCTAGTTTCCTTTTCGCTGAAGAATCCCATCCAAAGGGGTTCTCTTCTCACCCTCTCTTATTATGACTTCTTAATTTGTCACCCTGTCTGTCCACCTATTTTCTCAAGTCTTCTCCAGCACCAAATTTCAAAGCTCTCCAATTATTCTTTTCCCATCTTCCTAAGAACCCAAGTTTCTGCTCCATACAGAGCGATATCTCGATACTTTTTATCTTTATGTTTATGAACATTAATATTTAAACAATTTAAAAATTAAAAGCTGATTAATATAGACCTAGGAATAAATAAATTTTTAGTAATTTATTCAGGTAACAAACCTATAACATAAACTGATTCCTAATAATGGTTCCATAAAAAAACAACATAATTAATGTAATTCGGTGACAAGATTTATGTGTATTTTATTTTAATACCCTTCATTATTGTAGAGTAATTATTTGACATGGTTAGTTTAAAATTACAAAAACAATATAATTTTAACTTTATGATGACGTAATGACATAGGTCCACTACATGAGTACAGAGTTTCTTTGGACTGAGATGAAATAATAGAAAAATCAATGTTTTATTTATTGAAGAAGCTAAATCCATAACTAAAAAAGAGTATATAATTAACATACTAGAATAAGTAAATTAATAAATAAATCCAACCTAAAATAACTTATTCAAACATTTAAACAAAACAGTCTTTAAATTTAGATACATTACTAAGTAAAAAACTACAAAAGTCTTATGCTATATAGGCCTCAATGTTAAATTATGTCAATCACACACTTTAGAATATTCATTTAATATAAGTTTAAATCTCTCTAAAATATTTATTTTTTCCTTTAGTTTAGTTTTCATTTACAGAACCTCAGCCCGTGTGACATACAACTGCCCTGTCTCATTTGTGGAGGATAAAGGAGAGGGGAGGAGATATGTAAGCTAGTTACAAGACTTTGAGAGTGAACAAATAGAAAAACCAATAAACAGATCAATATTGCAACCAGCTTTTAGCAAGTAAAGATAGACCCATGATCTTGTTACCCTACAAAAATAGAGTAGTCCTAATATTTCAAGCTATAAAATAAAAAGGAGCCATACAATAGAAGCTTATACTGTGTGCTCATTAATAATTTTTAATTTATTATTTATCTTGGTTCTGTGTATGGAATGAATTAAACTTTGAATCATTTAGAAATCAATCAACTTATTTTGTTAAGATAACACACAAATTACTTTTGAAAATCAACTCATCTGAACAACTTGATAAGTAGGAAATTAATGTTGGACTCCTTCCTATATATAGGGGATAGAAGGGGGTTCAAATTATATAGAGTCCCTTCGATTAGATTCAAGTTACTTATATTTACGCAACATTTATTAAGTTATTTAAATTTAAAGTGATGTTCAGAAATGATTCATAAAATGTGATTTTGATAGGAAGAACAGTAGAAAATAGTTACTAAAGTTACTAAAACCATTTAAATATATTCATACATCAGGTCTTATTATCTGCAACTGTTACTTTTGATTGATACTATCAATACCTATAAATAAAACAAATAATATAGCAAAATTTGTATCAATGTTGGCCGCAAAGAAATATGTTTGAGTTTTCACAGTTCTTCCAACCAAAATCAGGGTATAGTTTTCAACGGTTGGTAAAAATTCAAAGGTTAAATAACTTATCAATTCAGTGATGTTAAGATATGGAAACGACTTAGATTTGACTTTTTCCCGGCTACGACATTAAGGATGGCAGGGCACGTTATCAGGAAAGGCTTAATACGCGATCCGTTAGTCTAAAATGGATCAGCCTGAGATAGCTGTTTCGGCCGTGAGGGACTGATATCGTTACTGTTAATATCAAGTCATGGTGATTACTGTGGTTGATATCACACAACATGTCATGGCTTGGGAATGTGAGGATTGACGATGTAAGTTGATGAATGTGTCGAGTTGAAGCGGTTTGGTCAAGATTTCAATTGTCACTTGAATTTATTGTTTTTACTAAGTGAAGAGCAGAAAGGTAGGTTTCTGTCAATTTCCTCTACTAATGGCACTGCCCAAAGTATTTTTTTTTACTCCCTATCAAGTGAAGATGAGATAAAAACAGCTCTTGTTAAATGGATATAAGATTGGATCAAATTACTTATCAATTTTTATTTTTAAATTAATTCTATAGTTTTAACTAAAGTTACAATATTTTAAAAAGATAATGAAACAATTGAATGCATTTTTTTTATATTAAAAAGGTTTAAAATACAATAAAAAATAAGTTTTCAATCTTAATTTCTAAAACAAATAAAACAGTGAGTGTTATTTACAGACTATTTTATGCATTTTATTATATTCATTTAAGTGGTCGTCTTTCCTTGACGTCAATATTATTATTACTATTATTTTAAATATTAATATTATTATTACACTATTTGTCATATTACTACTATCCAGAATTATCCATTAGTAACGTTCAATCAAAAAGGACATAAACATTCACGTAGACAAAGAAATATAAAAATACAAAATATATGTACAATCAGTTTATCCTGAAAGGTAGAAAACTTACCTTGGCATGTTATACTATGGTGAAGTTTATAAGATGGGGCTTTACTGCAATTGGTCAATTCAAGACCGAGACCTTTCGGGGGAAACGTAGTGAACGTATTAAAAGTGTCAAGAAAAATTAAAACAATATATTTAATGTCAAACACATATTTTTAAGATACAATTTACACATGAATTATTATTTTAAACTATTATTAATATGTATGTAAATAGCTATATATATTTTAATGTATTGAAAACTCATAATCAACCATTTAAAAAAGCGGCTATTTTGTGTTTGAGTGATTAGTAAATATAGAACTAACACATATGAGCACGAGTACTAGATGTCAATTGAATTGAATATCATCTAATAGGTATTGACAGTAACGGGGGGGGGGGGCAATAATACGCAAACAAAAGTATTAATCTCATTTGGTTTGGTTTGACTGACTGTGACAGTGAATCTTAGGTGTACATTTCTAAAGGGCTTCTCAATCTCCTTCCACGCAAACACGGGTGCGTTTCCTTTGATTTCTATCCTACTTAATTCCCCCCCATGGTGTAGCCGTGTGGAAAGCTCAAACAAGTATTAAAATAAAGAACACCTAGAATAATGTAAATTCGAAGCTCCAAATGTTTAATAAATTATTTATTTGTGAGTCGGAAAATATAAACTTCATATCATACCCTCCCTTCAATTTAATCAATCAACTATCCCACAATTCACACACGTCGATTAAAACTCTATCTACTGACCTTTCTGATTTCCCATCTTTCTAACTACTATCGACCTGCTTACATACCTACCTGACTGACTGCCTACCTTTATAAATATCTACCTACTTGCCTGCCAACCTGTCTACCTAATTATACCCTGATTTTGATAGGAAGAAAATTATATGGTAATTACTAAAGTTAATAAAACAATTTTAATGTATTCACACATAAAGTCATGCTATGTGCAAATGTCAATTTTTGATAGATATTATCAAAACCTTTAAAATTTAGTGTAGTAAAAGGTTTTCAATGTTGATTGTAAAAAAAAAGTTTGTATTTTCTAAACTGTTCTTCCAACCAAAATCAGGCTACCTGGCTATCTGTCTGAGTTATAAGAACTGGTCTTGTGGACAATCATCATTATCAGATTGTGATACAAATAAATTAAAATATTAATTACATGATGGGTATGAGTCTCCGACGACTGTGTCTTTGAACATCTCATACATACATACATACATACATACATACATACATACATACATACATACATACATACATACATACATACATACATACATACATACATACATACATACATACATACATACATACATACATACATACATACATACATACATACATACATACATACATACATACATACATCTATATAACCATCTAGCTATCTGTATAATGTATATCTACCTATCTGTCTCCCTAGTCACTTATAAAACTACCCATCTATTTATTCTCTATTTATACTATTATTCTCTAGAAATATTTCGAAGACTTTTTAATGTACTTGAAATTATTTTAACTAGTGAAAAAACCTTATTTTATAGCAGATGGATGGCAGATGGATGGCAGATGGATGGCAGACGTACCGTAAATAGTAAATTTTCTATTTTAATCAAAATATTCCCTCTAAAAAACAAGTTAATTAAAGAAATATCAACTTTTTAAAATTGAATGTTTTGGTAGGTGTCCATATCAATAACAATCTTGTTCGATATCCATCGTATGATTTAACATCTGAAAAGGTAGCAGAAATGTTTGACAACCTGGTCCTTTGCATAAAAGAAAAACCAAATAAATGCTTTTATAATATTTCAGATGTTCCTAAAATATTGTAACGCAGGGCGTGTAAGTTCTTTTAATTATACTGGAGTGGGTTATATATTAAACATGACAACAAATTAAATCAAATTAATAATCAAACAAGTCATTGAATTAAATAATAATAATTTCAATTTCACTTTCTTTTACTATAGTGTTGACCAACAGTCGTAAGACCTATAACAGGCCAGACCTGAAAGGTACACAAGTACTTTACAAATACACATAACTACACAAGAAAATAAGATAATCAATAATAGTTAAATAATTATAAATACTGATGAATAGTTACGAAAACATAGTAAATAATAAAGATAAAAATAAAAAGTAGCAATAATAACAAATAACTAAAGAGTATTAAAGCTTGAATATTTTAATAGCAGTAACAATATGCAAAAAAAAAAAAAAAAATCAGAATATTTTAAATTTAATTATTATTGGCAGAATCTCTACAGGATAAATTAGGATATGGGAATTCATTAAATAGCTCTCTAAGTTTAGCTTTTCTTTTATGATTGAAGTTGAATTTGACAAATGTAGAATTGGTGCTATGGATACAACGGCCTAAAGAGCTCACCTTATATAAGCTAATAAGAAAACATAATTTTGGATTATGAAAAGCCCAAGAAGGGATATGAACACCTACATGATCAAGGGCAAATTTGCAAGAAATTTTGCTATTGAAAATATTAAAAACAAAAAGGGCATCACAATAAAGTCTACGCGAGAAGAGAGTTTGGAGCCCTAATAGGTTTCGAATTCTATCATAATCATAATAAATCCGGTTACTAAAGTATTTATCATAGCATGCAGCGACAAATTTTCTTTGAACGTTTTACAACCTGAGAGAGTCAGTTAAGGTAATGGAATTCCAAGCAACAGTAGCATATTCTAACTTAGATCTAGCCAGGGCGTAGTACAGACATAAAAAATAGTTAAATTTCTTAAATGATGAGGTATTAGATTTAATAACTACAAGTAATTTCAATGATTGAGAAATTACATTGTCAACATGATAGTGGAAGTAAAGTTTGTTATTCATGAGAACAACAAGATCATCAATATAAAGGGTGCGAATTATGTTGTCATTACTCAATTTATAGGTAAAAAAAGAAAGGATTAGTTTTCCTAGTAATATATATAATTTGCTCTTAAATTTATTAATAAACATTCCATTTCCAAAAGACTATTGTAGAATACCATTTATATAATTTTGTAAATCTATACAATCTGCAATTGATTTGATAATTTAAAAAAATTGTACATCATCAGCAAAAAGAGTAAATAATTAGACGAGTTCAAATATTTACCAATGTTATCAATAAACACATTAAACAGAAGAGGACCTATATTAGAACCCTGTGGTTTACCACTGGGGGCTAAAAATATATTGGAGGTGTCATTATTATAAGTTTCGTTACATTTTTCTAATCCTATTATATTAGTCGATACAAGAAGCTGAATGGCTTTTAATTTAATGTAGAAATGGTATATATTTTGGCCAGGATGATATTTTCAATCTATTTTGGGGCAGTTGAAATCACCCAAGAGTAATATACGAAAGGCTTAGTTGGCCAACGCACCTTCAAGAAAAATAAAGTAATTACTAAAATTTCATGTTGGTTTTGGGGAGCAAGATACATGTTCCCAATTAACAGTTTTTGGTTGTCAAAGGCTGTGATTTCAATCCAGACACATTCCATGTTATACTCTAGATCAGTTCTTCTGGCCACACCAGAAATAGAGTCAGTAATAGAAATAATAATAACACTAATAGGTATATACATTAATAAGCTAATTGAACAAATTAAAATAGAAGTCAATTAAACAAACAAACTGACAACTATAAAACACATAATAATTATTAAAATATTTAAAAGTCACAAAAAATGTACGTTATTAGCATAGTGCACAATAATGATAAATGTCTACTTCACCCATATATAGTTGACTTAAACTGACGCTGATCCCCGCACACAACACACTGCGATGACCCGCGATACACGAACGCTAGACTCGCTGAGCCATCCGTGGACCTGCCAACCCAATCGCTGGTAATGCCACCCACTCCCGGGAGCGCTAGCCCAGACGCGCTGGTCCATCCACTTAGCTAGCCTTGACTCGGACTGGAGCTCTATGGCCATTGCCGACCGTGTATGTATAGGGTCACAGTTAAAAGTTTGGAAACATCCAGATTATTCCAAACTTGTGCCTTTTCTTTCTCCACTGTCCCCTCAAATCCCACAGCCAAGCGATACTGCCACTGTACACATGCTAGACAAGAAGGCAGATAGAACAGATAACGTAATTAGGGTAGACAACGAGAAGTGCACCGCCCCCTGTCAGACACTAATCTTGTTACAATATGTTAAAATAAATACAAATCTTAAACTTAAGTGAAAGTTGCAAATGATAAAGCCAAAAGATTATTTTTATTGACATTATTGCACTGTTATGATCATAATGTAACAGTCACATAAAATATAGCACAACTGTCTTACGATTAGCCACAATAAACATCTCTCTTCCTAGCAGAATTCTACAACTAACTGGATTCTGATAAAAAAAAAAGTCTCCCAGAAGACTATTCGAAGAAAACTGGGCTGCTAGCCTTACTAAAATAAGTTAATATAAAATTGATAAACTAATCAATCATGACATAATCCTGTTTCTCCCAGATAGCAAATCTTATGGATTAATAAATTTGCTTGTAATAGGTGATAGCCGAATACAGAAGTTGTTTTATAACGACTTTAACTATTGATTTCAAAATAATTGTGCAAAAATAATACGCTAACTTTTGGACACCCCGTATACATTACCTATTATACACATCAACAGAAATATTGCCAGAAAATGTTTATGGTATACCATGTACCTCATGTATGATGGAGGTCACCCTCCATAGTGTTATCCAAGATTATGCAAAGTCAAATGCATGTCCGTGCTTGCTTACTATCCAAGTTACGTGACAATGATTCAACAGCAGCAAGGCGTCGGTTCAGTTAGCAAGGCACAGCAGGCCTGCTTGCATCACAGCTGCCTGTAAACATGCCTTGTACGTCAATAGCGACGTTTTACCAGATTGTGACTCTTCTTCAAAGTGGTTATTAACAAGAAGATGTTGCAGTTACCGTAAGTCACAGTCAAAATTATTTCTTGAGATTGTGAAAAAGATTCAAAGAGACACAGCGCATTGAGGACAGGCTTCGCACAGGTCATCCTCGTGTAACAACAGCAGCCCAAGAGCACTCGCTACATGCAGATGGTGACCTGGTGGTCTAGGGGTAAGGTGTCAGACTTCTGTGCTAGGGGTCCGGGTTCAATCCTCGGTCCCGGCACAGATTTATCTGATTGCCAAACCCTTCCTTCACCTCTGACAAGACGTGTATTAATCACATCTTGTGAATGTGAGGAATGCCAGGCCTCCACCGTGGTTCGGATTCCACGTTAAACTGTAGGTCCTCCATTTCATCTCACAATCACCCTACCATTTCACATTAGCGTAAGTGCGTATAACCCGGACGGGTAGTAAGACGCGGTGCTAAATAATAATAAATAATAATAATAATAATAATAATAATAATACATGCAGATCTCCACGTGGAGGCGTCCAAGTTCCACGGTCAGGGCTCTGAAAAGTGACCTTGCCTGAACATCTGGAATTATCATTTTTTATCAGATGGTGGATAAGCGACTGCAAGAAGTTCGACTCCATTCTCGGAGACGCATCAGACGTTTCCCACTACGACCACAAAACCGCATCTGCATAAGAAACGGGGCCACAACGCACAGAAATTGGATTATGCAACAGTGGATCAATATCTTGTTTTGCGATGAGAGTAGGATTGTACTGAGGCCCGAAACAACACGTAGGATAGTCTGGAGAAAGTCTAGATGCTGACACCAGTTCAGACATGTGCAGGAGGTTGACACTTTTGGTGGGCGATCTGTGATGATTTGGGCTGGGGGCCATCATACACCACTAACTCCCGTTAGAGGCACAATGACTGGTATCCGATACGTGCAAGACATCGTGTTCCCATACACGAGGACAGTAATACACCACTTCATCGTGACAATGCCATGATACACCAAACACACGTGGTTCGGCAGTGCCTTGAATGCAATGACAACGTCCCATTGGAATGGCCTGTACAATCAACAAACATGAATCCGAGTACATTGCAAATTGGTATACCACAAAAATGATAATTTTATCAGAGTTCAATATTCATGATGCTAAATTGAATTCAAATTTTGAATCAAAAACCATCACTTTGTCCCTTTTACTGCCATATTTTCGTAGTTCACAAAAAAGAAGAAGAAAAAAGCACATTAAACCCTCATTGATGATAACACGATACGATGCATCAGGAACGAAACATATTAGACTACCAGTAACTAAATGGTTTGGGTTTGAATCTCGGCTTGTTGTATTGGTAGCTCTTTTCCGCTCTTTAATGGGGGTAAGCCTAATCCAAACAACCTGTTTCATCCTCGCCCATAAACTAATAAGCTTAACCTTTGTGTTAAAACGTTTAAAACACAATAACAAGTACTATCCCTTAGTTCAATTGGTAACATATCTGTCTACTGAGATAAGGGTCCTGGGTTAGATTCCCGGTATTACTGAAACATTTATCATTAGTTAAATTGGGGTTTTGCCTTTCTTAGTAACGAATTGACGTCCAGGGGGCTGGGAGATGTGTCTATTCTATTTTTAAGTTAGTTTACATGTCGTGTGCTAATATACTCAGTTGGCTCAGAAATTGCACGTTAAATTCCACAAATGAGTAAAATAAATACTAAAACAAAATAACAAACGTGTGAAATACAGTATTAACTAATATAAAATTCATGCACTACATTATAAGCTTACTAGGCGTAAATTATCGTTAAGTTTTAATTAAATTTAAGTAAATTAACATTAAATATTTGTTTTTACCCTCAGATTAGCTACCTTGTAGAAGTATACACTGCCAAGTCAAATGCGCCTAATCAGTTGAGATGGACAGTAAACCTAAAGATAAAGACAGCCATAAAGGGAAGAGTGAAGAAGTTAAATCAAATATTTCAACAAACAAGGAAGATGTTGGTGAAACTGTGGAGCTCGTACCCCCAGATGGGGCTGGGGATGGGCCGTCATGTTTGGAACAGCGCTCAGTAATGTGAGGAATCTTACATTAAGGCTATTTTAGGTTATAATTTATAATTAATTGAATTCAAATCACTACATCTTACAGATATCGGGTGTAGAATTGATATTTTATTCTTTTTATTGCTCACTGCACCATATGATGTTGAAATTTAGCCCATGCATACTTGATACAGCCTTCATTTACCCTGAAAGTAAACAGTTTTACTAAGATGACTTACCCTATATTGTGGCTTATATTAGAGGCCGTAGAGTAATTCGTTAAATTGGTCTGCTACCTTTAAGGATAGATGAAGTGTAACAATTAAATAAATATTACATCTACTAAAAAAAATATAATTTATAAATGGTTTATGTTATCAAATTACATAATTTTAATGATACATAAATATTATTCTCTTTAAACCTGAATACTTAATTTTCGTGCGTATAACCAACGGGTAGTAAGACGCGTGCTATAATAATACTATAATTTATCTCATTTTCCAGTTCATGATGTCGTTATTTCTAATTAATTAATTTTTTAACTAACGCTGTTCATTCATTTTGTTAATGAGCACTAAATTATCATTGCTAAGACATTGAAAAGATTAACTTGATATGTATATTTTGTAAAGATAAAATGTTTAGAATGAATTTAGTGTGGAAAGAGTTGAATGGCCTTGTTACCCGCAAGATTTTTTTATTAGAAACACGAGCTCCACTCTATTTCCCCTCCCCTCACTCTCCTCTCATCGATGTTCCTTTTATGCGTGACCTTAATGAGAGAAGCTGATAGCCACAATTGTCATTAGAGAATACTACCACTAATAAATTATGAGGTGATAGATTAGGAAGAATTAAATAGATATAATCTTTTAAAGTTTATACTAATGAGTAACTTATATCTCTTTCATTACTTAAATTATGTAACAAAAATATCAATACGATTTTAATCTTGGTTTCTTTAGGCTTTTGCATCTGGTAAGGTGACCTGGCGGTCTAGGTAGGTGTCAGACTTCTGCACTGGGAGTCCAGGGTTCAATCTTCGGTCCCGTCACAGATTTATCTGATTGACAAACCCTTCCTTCACCTCTGACAAGACGTGTATTAATCACAACTTGTGAATGTGTGGAATGCCAGGCCTCCACCGTGGTTCGGATTCCACGTTAAACTGTAGGTCCTCCATTTCATCTCACAATCACCCTACCGTTACACATTAGCGTAAGTGCGTATAACCCGAACGGGTAGTAAGACGCGGTGCTAATAATAATAATAATAATAATAATAATAATAATAATAATAATAATAATAATAATAATAATAATAATAATAATAATCATCTGGTAATTTAAATTTTTCCAGGACTTTATGTGCGTTGATAAAACTATTTCTGAAGTTTAAATGTTTTTACATCCTCCATCTTATGGGATGAATAACTCAACCATATTCATACTCACTTCTGTGGTCACATGGTCTAAGGCATTTCTCTCGCAATAGACTGTTCTACCAGGGACGGAAATATCGGGATTTGAATCCTGGTCTTATGTATTCTTGAGATTTTTCCTGAATAATTTCCAACCCCCCCTACACGCAAAAGTAGTTATATTAAGAATAAATTTTTTCTTATCATTATATAGGATTAATTTTAAGGGTAAAATGCGACGCTAAAAAAAATAAAACAAGGTTACCATTTAATTTAAAAAAAAATTTAACTATAAACATTGACAAAGTGCCTTTATTTCTCTAATAATATAGAAATAATAGCTGTTAAATATAATATGCCCCCCTCCCTCAAAGTAAATAATTGCCTGCGCCACTGATATGTAATCAGAACTCTAGAGTAATATGTCAGACATGCACTTTCCATCGGTATAGGCTTACACGTAGACAAAGACATATTACTCATCACGTCTAGTAGGCCACGTGACAACGAACACGTTCATTGCTCGAATCTAAGCTGAGCGCAATGACGGTGTTTTATTCACAGTGGTTTATCACTTTACCTTCACTTAAATTTGAGATCATTTTTTATATAACTTCAACTTTCTTCATCTTCACCACATTATTTAAAATATTCGGATAACCTGTATGGGTAATAAGACTCAAATCATGTACTCCATATCAATAAATATAAAATCACCATGAAACATTTTGAGCTAAAGCCATAATGTTTTATTGATTGAAAGTGAATATATTTATGTGAATAATCTAAAACTCTAAGCTTATTCCAAATGAGTTTTGATTTTTTTTGTGGGGGCCTAATCTAGGCCTCATTTGTTGGTTGAAAAAAATTTGTTCCAATATATATATATATATATATATTTAAAGACTTCCTCTAATATACTAATTGTCATAAAATCAGCTCTAACTTATTAATATATGCTAATTAATTTTTACTAATGAATAATTAAAACTTCAAGAAACGCAAAAATATTTTATAGCCCGCTTTGCTGGCCGCATAGTCTAACGCACAACTTTCATGTTAGATTATACTGCCGAAGAGGAGGAGATCGAGTTTGAATCTTGATCGGGTGTACTGAGGTTTTTTTTCCAAAAATGTTTTCCAATCTCACTCCAAGCAAATACGGGTACACTTTCTACAAATATAACCTTCATAATCTCTAAAACCATTAGCGTAATTAGTAAATAAGCGTATAACCCGGACGGGTAGTAAGACGTGGTTTTAAATATATAATATATATATGTTTTATTAATGAAAGTTAAAATACTATTTTATAACCAGAGTTGGTTAATTGGGACATTACAAATAGGTTCCCAACAGCATAATTAAATTATACAAATATAGCTTAGTAGTTGATTAAACACATTTGATAATATCTGAAAGTGATGTAATTCATTCAATGCTGGATTTTGAAGAAGTAATTCATTCGATATATCATTGTAAGTTACTTTACACATCTGTTTCAGATAATAATATATCCTTTAGTACAAACATTCGCCCTTCTTTACAAGGACAAGTTTGCGAACATTGGAATGTCTGCAACAGATTCCTCTATCATCATTAATGTCAATAGTGCTTTCGGAATGGGCTTAGGTGAGTGGATATATTTGGATCTGAAAATGGGCATAGCTTTAATACTTGCCAAACATAGAGTGTATGTATTGCTATTTAACAAAACCTATTTTGACTAACTCTAACCAATCTCCGCCTCTCTTGCCCCAAATAAATAAATAAATAAATAGATAATAATTTTGTAATAATATGAAAAACACTTCAAATACGCCTTTTGAACAAAATTGCTGAAATAAATAAAACAATCTTATCTTATAAATCAGATATAAGTGAAATAACCTTAAACATACTTTTTAAAAACTAAATTATTTTTTATATCATATTATTCTTATAAGCCTACTAGCTGGTGTACCCGTTTTGAACGGGGAATCTATAAAATATTTTTGTTATTTTTAGCATATATTATATAACCATAGAGGATAGTAATCAAATCTTAAATCATATGTAAATATTAATTCTTTGTTGTTTTGGATTGTGATTAAAAACTTGAAAGTGGGCTGACTAATACACAATGTCAAAATATAGATATAATCTTAAAGTGTTTTAAAAGCTGACATTTCTTTTGAAGATAAAGTTATATCATCTTTATTAATACACAATACCTTGAACTCTTGTCTGTTAGTGCTCTAATAAAAAATAAAATAAAATTGACACAGCATTAATAATAACGTTGTTAAAGGGTTGTATTATTGAATCAAATCAAAATTATTTTAGAATTTTCTTACATTTACCCCGTTTACTCTTCTTATCCATTTTACCCTTTTTGCACTTTTTTACATCTCGTTTACATTTGAACCTTTTTACCCTCTTTACACTCAAATAGTAGCTCTTTTCCCCTTTATTACCTTACTGCCCTTTTTACTATTATTACCTTTTTACCCTTATTTACAATACCAAATTTATATTATCTACCTTCTCTGATAGGCTTCTTCTATATTTAGACCACCAAATATCTCTAAATTTCCGGTTCTCCATTTGAAATTTCCCATTTTGAGACTTTTCTGCTTTCATTTATGAGGAAATCCTTATACCATCCTGCCAAATTTCAGTTTTCTAGCCCATTTAGAAGTTGTTAATCTTTTTATGAACACATACATATATACAGGATGTTTGGGAACTCAACGCCCAAACTGCACATATAATTAGTTTGAACCAAAAGTAATACAAAATCCCTGTACACTTACACCCTGAAAACCATGCTAATACCATTAAATTGTGTTCAAAGTTCTGGCGTACAACACCGGAAGAGCAAAGCTTTTAAGTATGCGCGCACAGCTAGTTGCATATGAATTAGGCGCGTGGCACTGCAAATGTAATAATCGCAAGCACTTACTGTGATGTAGGGCCGTTAATGAAGGCCTTCAGAACGTATTTCCATTCTAGATGGACTGGTGTATTGTTTAATATATTAATATTGTGGTATGCTCTACTGCCGTGCTCCAAGATGTCGAGTGTGCAGTAACACACGCCTAACTTCTATGCAACCTGTTATACACGTGTGCTTGCTAGGCTTTGCTCTTCTGGCGCTGTTCTACGAAAGTTTGAACACAATTTAATGGTATTAATATAGTTTGCTGGATGAAAGTTTACAGGGATTTTGTATTACTTTGGTTCCAATTAAACTATATGATATGTGCTATTTCATTTATTATTTTTTGTTTTCTTATCAGACTCAATACATCGACCTAAAATAATTTACTTTATTTATTTCACCTTATTCTTTTTTCGTGAGAACTTTTATCACTGATCTTAAAAATATACATTCTTACTCATAAATCTTTGGTATAAAAAAAAGGAATGATAAAGGAAAGGTATGGTCTGGATAGAGAAGGAAGAATAGAGAGGGATGGATATGCAAGGAATACTATTGTTGGAAGGATATGAGTCAGATTGAGAAAAAGAGTAGCTAAAATTATTTGGAGGAAGGAAATAGAGGAGAGGGAGGATATGGGTGGAAAATCTGTTTGGGAGAAGGAGGGACAGAGTATTCAACATCCAAGGTGTGCTGAGGGTTGCATCTCTCCCCCTGCGATTATCTAGAGGCTATAAAATATACACTAGGGTAATCCCTTCTTCCTCTTAGATGCCTTGGTTAAAAATAATTAAGGAGATGCTTGTCTGCCCCCTACCACTCTTTGAGATGCTTGTCTGCCCCGTGCCTCTCTTTGAGATGCTTACCTGCCCACTACCTCTCTTTGAGATGCTTGTCTGCCCCGTGCCTCTCTTTGAGATGAATGCCTGCCCCCTGCCCCTCTTTGAGATGCTTGCCTACCCCTGCCTCTGTTTGAGATGCTTGTCTGCCTACTACCACTCTTTGAGATGCTTGCCTGCCCATTGCCTCTCTTTGAGATACTTGTCTGCCCCTGCCTCTCTTTGAGATGCTTGCCTACCCCTGCCTCTGTTAGAGATGCTTGTCTGCCTACTGCCACTCTTTGAGATGCTTGCCTGCCCATTGCCACTCTTTGAGATGCTTGCCTGCCCATTACCTCTCTTTGAGATACTTGCCTGCCCACTACCTCTCTTTGAGATGCTTGTTGCCCCCTGCCTCTCTTTGAGATGCTTGCCTACCCCTGCCTCTGTTTGAGATGCTTGTCTGCCTACTGCCACTCTTTGAGATGCTTGCCTGCCCATTGCCACTCTTTGAGATGCTTGCCTGCCCATTGCCTCTCTTTGAGATACTTGCCTGCCCACTGCCTTTCTTTGAGATGCTTGCCTGCCAATTGCCTCTCTTTGAGATGCTTGTCTGGCCCCTGCCTCTCTTTGAGATGCTTGCCTGCCCACTGCCATATTTTGAGGGATGACCTTGTCCTGAGAGACGATAGATACACATCCTCCAGATCGATACAGTTCCACCTAGTATCGTGTAGTCAAAGAAAGATGATTCAACCCCCGCAAATCCCCTGAGATCCCCATGTTTTTCAATGCTCTCCTAGGTTAAATGGGACTTTGAGAAATCGATGAGAGAGATAGAGATGTTATCCTGTTCCTGATAGATTCAAACCCCGTGATCCTCTCTTTCCTCTCAGACCCCCATGTTTTTAATGCTCTTTTATCAAATACTCTACTTCATTTCTATATCCCCTATTTACCATCCCTAAAAGCCGAAACTCAGAATTAAAATTTCACAGATTGATTTAGATGTATACACAACTTTTATTAATCACTAACCTTCATCGGTGGTTCCATTATATAAGTCCTCTTTCACTCACTCACGCGATTGGCTATATTATCGATGGTGGTGAGATTGAGATATAATCCTGGCTGTGTGTACTGAGGTAGTTATTCCTAAATAGTTTCCCACTTTCTCTCTACGCAAATGCGAGTACATTTACCATAAATTATACCTTTAACACTACCATTTGCGTGGATATGAGTATATTCCTGATGGGCATTAATACGTGGTGAACATGGTAATTACTTCGTAGATGTTATCAATCTCTTTTAGAATCTGTGTTGATTAAAGCTGTTTTCATTTGCCCTTAACATGTAAAGTTTCCCATGAATCGTCTTAAATTATCTGGAATGTCAAAAGTATTTAGTAGTATATTTTATAAAACAATCACCCTAACACATATTTTGATAATTTATTCATTCCCTACTATGATAGTTTTGCTTTGGTGTATTTTTATGCTCTATATTATGTTCAGCACAATTTTCATGGCGCTGCTAAACAAAGCACTGGGATGCGTTGCAAACGTCAATAAATTCTTAATATATGAAAAATGAAGTAAGGTTTCAAAATATAGCTTCCACAAAAATGGTGGCTTAAGTTATATGTAAATTTAAAAGCCTTAAATTTTAAGTCTTTTAATAAAACAAAAATCACGTAAAGGTAAAATTAGTTCATTTTGAATGACGTTTCAAGTGTAATGCCGTAACTCAGAAGTCATAGTAATTGGTTATACTTAAAAGCCTGTATCTAACCTTGCTCAAACAAATAAGTATTTTATTTTAACAATAGCACAAAATAACGTTTTAAGATAACCTAATTGAGGATTGTTTTAGAGATTACAAAGCTTCAGAATTGTCATGCTCTTAGGAACTACCAAAGTTTGAAGATATATACCTAGAGTTGGTAGAGGCCTCTAATGGAAATAAGGATACTTGTTTTTAAATTAAGCTCACCTCAAAAAAAGGAATGAAAAACCTGAAGTAATAACTCTTCTGTGTGAAGCCAGATCCAGCCTTCCGTTATTGGCAATAAAATCTGCCTGTTTCTGTAAACCACGTGACCACCAGTGCGAGCCTATATTAACAACACATCATGTTCCTAAAATAGTAGAATATTTGTTTAGTATCTTAAAACTCAAATATAAACAGTTCGGTATTTTATGGTGCCTTTGCTATATCGGTGGTACTGTGTGCGTCACGTAAAGGCACGGCCTTTTGCATATTAATTAATTGATTGTTAAAACCAATGAGGAAGAATTTTCATTTAATTTGTGACCTTATAGAAATGGTCATATTTAACCGTAGTTACATTTTTAAAATTATCATCTAACTCTAAGACTACAAACATTAAATTTTCTGTTATAATCTAATTCTATGTGCACCTTGACATTTTAGGTCTTGTTCAGGGTGCCATATTGAACAGGTACGGTTATCGTAAGGTCGCCATTGCTGGATCTATCCTCACCTTTATTGGAGTGGTGCTAACAAGTTTTGGTAACTCCTTCATCTACTTCCTCTTCACATATGGCTTCCTTACCTGTAAGTGACCTTTCCGTTCTGGTAGCTTATTGCTAATTTACTATAGTGTATTTGTTAACAGTTTAGCCGATAGAGTTACATTTTTTAAAGCATTTTAACCTTTTATTAACAATTTAACAATTATAAAAAATATATTCCTATTCACCCTCTAAATAATACATTCCTCAACTCTATACCATTACTGTGAATTCAAACTCGTTCCAAAAACAGAAACGTAATCGTGTGACAAAGTTTCAATCCATTATGCTTGAGTTGAACTAGTTTTAGCTTGGTAGACTAAGCTCGAGAACTTTGATTGGAAGATACAATAAAATTAAAAAACTAACCGACCCAATCAGTTACAAATCACATGCGTTGTAGAGCTATAGATAAGTAGACAGATTCGTTGAATGTTGTGAAAAAATTAAAAAAGCTTTTTAAAATAACACTTGTGTAGCGATGTGTTGAGGTATATTACGACACTTTACCATGTTTTGAAAACATTCATCGGAACAATAGTCTAAGATATATTTTTATCGAATAGAAAATAATATATTTTGATAGTCAGATGTTTAAGGCTCACATTGCAAAATATTTTGGGTTTGAATTTATTTATACTAATGTGTGAATACTGTGACACTCAAGTAGATCCTAGTTTCTATTTTCGGTGAAAATATAAATCAAGCTTTAATATTTGCTTGATAAACTAATCAAAAAAATAAAAAGCCCTGAGAAAAATCGTTCTTTAAATTTATTTATATTCAAATTTTGAAATAATGACATATTTTTAAGAGCTTCTTGGGAAATAACAGTTTATTTATTTGAGAATATAGCTTTTAAGCTGGTTATGAGTTCTGTATAGTTGGTTATGTTTGATTATAGAATGAAACTCAAAGTATGCTTTATACAACCTGTCCAGATTACTAGTACATACGTTCCGCTCTTAAATATTTAAATCCTTGCAATTTATTTTGACTACAAGCTTAGAACTGTCAGGTGGTAGAGTGGTTGTTTTATGATCGGTCATGTTAAGAAACCTAAGCTATATATAAACGTTTGGTATCAAGGACTATTCCCGGTGTTTTGAATAAAAATTACCCGCCTCGGTGGCGTACTTGGCTAACGCGCTAGTTTCATGTTGAGCTTGACTGCCGAGGATGGCGAGATGAGGTTAGAATTTCAGTCGGGTGAACTGGGGGTGGTTTTTCCTAAATGGTTTTCCACTCTCCATGCACGAAAATACAGGTTCACTTCTTCTAAATTCAGCCTTTCCAATTCCTAATCTATTAGCGTAATTAGTACTTAGGCGTATAGCCTGAACGGATAGTAAGACGCGGTGTTAAATAAACAAATAAAAAAGTAAACATAACATTTTAAATATAAAGTTAAGAAAGCTTTAATTTAATACAAATTTATTGTTTTTTTTAAAGAGAGAAAAACTTGTTGTTTAGGAATAACTACAACACCAAATATCAATTAATTATTATAACAATTCCTAATAATAATTGTAAGATTACAATATGAATACAATACATGAAGTTATAAATAAAATAGATGTGATAGTTATTATGGAATGTTAAAAATTATAACAAATTAATACAAATATATTAAAAGTTGGGATTCTACTAACTATAGCCATGTGAAGCCATGCAAGGGAATAAATTAAATACTTTTATTGAATACATTGTTAATTGATTAAAGTATGAAAGTTACATTTAAATTGCAATTGATTTTCATGTAAAAGATAGTTTGATTCCTTGAGTGACACGTAAAACAAGTGTTTGAATACATCAGCAAAATTATAAATTATAATATACGGAGATAATTATATGTTGAAAGTTAATTTACTAACATTTTGTAGCTAAAGGAATCAATTAATAAAGTATGAGATACAAAAATAAATCTTCCTTATCTGGCTTAGTATATTTTAGATAGGTGAAACCCAGAGAAAGCCGAAATACTGTAGACATAACACAATTTTGTAGATACTTTTGAAGATAAGTTATCGTGTGGTGCCAGTGGCTTAACTTTCTTTAACTGGGCCCTCCACCAGAAAATGTTGTCCCCCTGACTCTTTACTTTTTGAGCGATTTAACTAACGTAATAAGGGTTTGAAATAGAAACAAAAATAAAAACTCAAGTTAGAAATATGAAAAAATTACTACTTTAATTTTATGAACTGAAAATTACATGTATTATTACTAATAGCCATTTAACATTTTTTCATATTGAGTAAAGTCAAGTTGTACAAGCGATTTCCCTTCTGGATTTTTGAGAGGCAAATAATGTAATTACTTCATGTTGGTCGAAGCCACGTGCTTTCTCACATTCAATACTTAATAAACTGAGAGCACAAAGTCTTTGTTGACTCATGGTACTTCTTAAATAGTTTTTATCAACTTCAACTTCAAAAAGGATCTTTCAGCTGTAGAAACAGTAACTTGAAGAGTAAGAAACAAAAGAAAAGCAGTACACAGATATATCAAGCTTGATGCCAAAGTGTAAAGTTCAAGAAACAATAGATTAGCTAACTGAAGTATTGATAATTTATTTTCAATCTCACTTTTCAAAACTGCTCTAAAACTGTTTACCTCGAAGGTTAAATCATCACTAAGGTCTTCTTCGTACTCCTTAACCAAGATGGATGATTTCTCAGTACTTCCTCATTTGTTGCTGTTAGCAATTTTTTTTGTGTGTAAGCAATGTAAACAAACTGTTTATTAACTGCATACTTTTAAATCTGATTTTTATTCAACTGGTATCTATGTCCAATGTTTGGGCCTCTGAGCCCATTGGGCTTCCACACACTGCAGGGTCTGTGGGGGTGTAGGTTACACCACTATGTGGTGCTAAATTCTGATTGGTGGAGCCTTCTCTGGGAGTCAAGGGGTTGCGGATCAGCCCCACGACTCCTCTAGTGAGGAAAACTGCATCCTTAGTGGTTTTTTATAGCACTGGTCTCCCCTATCTGTTCTGGTTATATGCATATTGTATACTAAATAAGCCAATGAGCTAGCAATTAGAAGGGTTAAATTTATAGGAAGTGTCAACAAATTTGCGTGGAGGGAGGGTGGAAAAATACCCTCAGTACTATGTCAGGACTTTTAACCCCGATATTCCTGTAATAGGTAGGCAGTCTAGTTCGAGAGTGACGCCTTAGATCACGTGATAAAAAAAAATTGGTCGTAGGGATTTTAATAATTTGTCGGGAAGGACACAGCGTCTTTAGCAGTCGAAAGGTTTGGCTGTGTGAAATGCACTCCCCCTATGAGGAGCGGGTTTACGCTTTACTGTATAGCATTATAAATTAGAAAGTGGTTTGAAAAATGTTTATAGTTAATTAATCTTAGATTTATTTAAAGCAAAGTAACCATTTTTCCATCAGCGTATCTATTTCTACCTGATCAGGTTTTACACATATATGACAATTACTCTAATGGGTTAGGGATGAGGAAGAAAGGATTTTAGAGGTACTCTACCCACATTTGCATGAAAAGAGAGTGAGAAACCATTTAGAAATCCACCCTCAATCCACCCAATTGGGATTCGAACCCCAATCTCTCCGTTATCAGCAGGCAATATCACTAGTGTGATGCCTTAGACCATTCAGCCACTCAATCGAGTCCAAAGTAGCCTACCTAATAACCTGAAGTCTGAATTTATTTTAAAATAATCCAGAATTTCTAGTTAAGATAACATATTTTGAGTTCATTTGTGATTACCAAAAGATCATGTTGAAGCCCTGTTCGGTTATATGATTATAGCTTGTTCTTTATTTAAACTAGTGTTAATATATTAATAATTATTTATTGTTTAATTTATAATTATATGTGAATTGGTATTAGTTTTTAGGTAGGTTTTTAGTAAGTTGAACATATTCACATTAGATCGATCATCGATTTAAAATCAATAATTGCAAATTCTGCTGTAGCTTATATAGGAATTTTTTGGGTGACTTAATACGTTAGTAAACTGAAGTTTAAGAGATACATTAATTAGAATGTTGGCTAGTGATTTTTAGTGTGTCACGCAAATTCATAGAATATTAATAAATTTGCATACTAAGCAGTTTGTCACGAAAATTGTGTTCTTTTGATAGATACATATATATTCAATTCAATTAATTCGATCGAAACATATAATAGTTTTTAAATCATAAAAATATAGAAAATTCACAAATAAAAAAATATGAAAAAGTTTACATCTTAAATTTAAATTCTTCCTTTACATTTATTTCCAAGTAATTAAATTTCCCAAATTATATAATAAAATATTAATATGTTTGTGATAAAAACATGATTCTAAATATAAGTTAATCTTATTTGTTGAAAAATCTCTAGTACAACGTCCCCCTTTCTTCAAAGTTGTCATTCTTTCTCTACATCCTTATATATAAGTTATAGTTGTAGTCCTTTCAATAAATAATATTATTATAAAGTTAGATTTTGATTTTATCACAAACATATTAATCTTGTATAACTAGCAAACAAAATTTTAATATAGTGTAGCCGTTTATAAATGAATATCTTGTTTGATCCTAAAATAATAAACTACCTCGTTTCTTTGTTCTAACAATGTATACAACCATAAATTAGGGCTAACATTTATTGTATCCAATTATTCATTTCAGAGATAAAAATCAAAATATCAATCGACTAAGATGGGATAAAATTCCCAGAGTTTCTACAAATCAAAAACTAAGTCTCACATAATGTTGAAGAACTACCATTTTTAAACGATATTTAAAATAGTAGTAGGCATACTACACACTTAACTTACTCCTTCTCTGAAATGACTTAAATTAAGTTTGAGAAGGGGGCTTTATCACCCTTCAGAAGGCTCTTAAGTTCATTTATATCAACACTATTTATATTTTGTATGTATAAATTATTTAATCTTGTTTAGATTAATTAAAAATATAAATAAGTACATTTAACGTGCCTATATTTTCGATACTAAAGAATTGACAACTCTTTCAGCTCTGGGAGTTTGTCTCCTCTATCCAGCGTTCTCCCTGGGTCTGAACTCGTACTTTAGGAAGAAGCGAGGAAAGGCAATGGGCTATGCCATGACCCTCACAGGCATCGGACCCATCATCATGCCCTTGGTAATCAGTAAGATGATGTCCACGTACGGTGTCCAAGGCACTGGTTTGATCCTGGCGCGCTCTCCCTTCATTCACTGGTCGGAGCTTTCCTGTTGCAGCCCATCAAGTGGCACATGAAGAAGAAGGAGGGGGATCCAGTAGAAGATGTAGAGAAGGACAAGAGGATAAAGATGGAGACCATTTTAAAGAAAATGCGATGCGAAATGGTATATTTTCCTTCCTTTAGAGCAATAATGTCTGTGGTAGGCCAGACGCAGAAATAGAAAATAATCATTAACCCTCATATTTTTATGTTCGAAAAAATAATACAGTATCTATAAGAAAATGTTGTTAAGGCACATTATTGTTATTGTTATTTGTTAAGCGTTTCTCACAAGCTGAAGGTGAAATAACCCTTGAAATATTAATTTAACTTCAAAATAAGTTATATCTCTGTACAATTAATACATATTCTATGATAAAGGCTTGAAACAAATTTTCTTATAGAGCGTTAGGCTGAAGTTTTAAGGCCTTGTGTCTTAACAAATAGCCTAAGCACATTTGTAACAAAAATTCTTTGTTGTGTTTTGGTAAACACAAATTTTATTGATTTAAAAAATATATTTGAATCATTAAAACCTATATATACTGACAAATTGTGTCAAAAAATTAGGTACACTGAATTTACATACCTTAACTGAATACGATATGGTTCCATTCAATAAACTACAACGAAGTGGAACCAAGCAAAGTTGACTTGCTACCTTTAAGGGTAAACAGAGATTAAGCGTATATTTTGGTCTTCTGACGCTTGCACGCCGTTCAAAAACATAAATAAAGATTCAAATGTTATTTTAAGCCTAAAAATAATAACAAAATATTTGTCAGTTTGACTATAGAAAATATTCTTTGAGCTTCTTTTCTTCAGGTATTTCAATCGACCATGACATTAACGCTCAATCGTTATACGGCATGGATACGCCCATAATCGAGCGAAGAAAATATCCCAGAGATGGTAGGTACAACGGTTTATTATTGCATTTATATAACCACTAGCAAAAGTACCCGGCGTTGTCATGCAATTAATTGCGTGGCTACCCGGGCAAATCATTTCTTTTTATCAAACAGAAAGAAAATATATATCTTAATTTTATTTTTTCTGACCTAGTTTTTAGTTAGTAAAAAAAATTAAATACAGATTTTAAAATTCCGGCTTTGAGGTGCACATGTGTATGTACAATTGCTACTAATTTTTAATTTCATTTCTCTGTTCGAAAGACATCGCGCAACGCTTATGGTATACAAACAGATACACTAACTCTTCATTTTATTAATAAAGAAGAAGATAGAAAGAGAAGATACATAGAAAATTAGGCCCAGAGAGCAAATTATTAGAATGGAATTTTAAACCAATCGTATTTAACTAAGTTTCCAATTAATTACCTTTGAGGGGCTGGAGGGGTCTTGATAAGAAACAAATTCTTAGTGATAACACAGTTCAAATATGCCATTTATTTATTTTCACACTTTATTTGATCAAAAGCTTATTTGAGATTAATATCTAAATCATAATTTATACTTGACTATGGTATACATTAGAAATGAATTAAATTCACTTTTTATACAATAGCCTGAGTGGTCATTTTATTTATGAATTTCAAATCTATAATCCTATATATATTGGAGTCAAAAGTTTCCACAACATTGTATCTTTTAAATTTTGATTTTGTTCACATTAATTCCCAAGTGTCTTGAACATAAATTATCACATATTGAAACAGTTTTGGCTATAAAGGGAGTGCTCAATAATTTAAGTGGTGACTTAATGGTATGGAACTTGTTTGTTGGATTTGTAGTAAAGTTGCTTTAAACCATTTTGATTAATTTTATTTATATATATTTTTCAACTCTCAAATCAAATCTTTGAATTTCGAGCTTCCTTTAAAGATTCAAGAATTCGAAAATTGTAAAGTCCCATCCCTTGTTTGAATTATTAAATGAGAGTAAAACATATCCGAAGCTTTCTAAAATATCAGATGATGTGGCTACAAAACATATGGTTGGACAACTTACATTTTCCTATGTTTCTCAAATAAAATTAATAGGGTTGGACTTTATATCATGTTAGAGTTATTGATCATTTAATCTGGGATGGTTCTTGCTAATTTATCTACTTTCTTTTTATTTAAAATAAAAAATGTTTAAGAAACATTTTTAGCAAGGCGTCTTACTAGCCGTACGGGCTATACGTATCTGTACTAATTACCTGATGGTTTAGGGACGATCACCTTGAATATAGAGAAAGTGCAACCGGATTTGTGTGGAGGGGGAGTGAAAAATCCCTTGGGAAAAACAACCCTCATTATAACGACTGAAATTTTAACCTATATCTCCCTATAAATTCAATAAAGTCTATTGATAGAATGATGCCTTAGATCATACAGTCATCAAAACGGGTTATACATACTTAAAATGGAAACTTAAGTATTTATGATTAAAATCTTAATGCTAAATTGTAGTAAAGATATTTGTAATAAATAAAGTGGTTAAATATTTAAAGTTCAAGATACAAATGGGTCCATTGACTCTTTTAATTCCAAAGTCCTTAGGGATTTCCGAGATTCAAATTTGGAATCTGTTTAATTTTACATTTAAAATTATATTTATTGGTGGTTTGACAGAACCTAGCTTGGACAAATTAACAAGTCTAGTAGTTGTTAGGGGTATTGTGGGAGGAGAGGGTGATTCTAAGGCTTACCTTTTGAGAAAGTTAAGGTATTACGTTTATATATATTTTTTTAAGATTAAGGATTCAAAATTTGAGATTTGTTGCAAAAATGATTAGATTAGAAAAAATAATGATTTCCTGATATCTTTAGTAATGAAAAACTAAATTTACACTTTTAAGACTGTATCTATGAATGTATACTACATTAATCATGTAATTTATATTCAATTATTCCTTCAGTAACTGCAGAAGATTATATCTGTAGCTTCTTGGATAATTTCTGGAAAAAATCTATAAATACATGCGATTATGAATGTCAAATAATTTTTATAGTTTCTAAAATAAAAAATCTAGGCCCTCTCTTCTAATCAGGTGTCAGAAATTATCCGTGTCATCCCAGAATCAGCGCGCGTCGCATTTCGAGGTGGAGACGCCCACACCAGAGAGTTCCATCAATTGGTGGTCGGCTACAATCAATGAACACCATCAACTTGGGGAGCAGCGTCAAGATATTCGACGAGGCTGGATACACGGCCTTGAGACAGACGGAGATAACAGGTACAAATGTTTAAACAAGGGAAAATATTGTTTAGATTACTAGACTTAATAGCTATAGGCAAACCTTAAGGTGGGGTGGGAGGGTAAAGCCTGTGCTTTTTGCAGTTTTTATGTCAAAACATTTTTTTGACCAAAAATAAATAAAATATTTCTCCAATACAAACATAGAATTAAATTTTATTCACATGGTGAGCTTAAAATATCTTGAATTTCTGTGAAGGGTGTCCTGGAATTTAATGACAACTTTTACTCTTCATTCAAAAAGTTTCTCATCTAATGCAGCTATGCTCGTGGTGGATATTCAACAACTGTTATATAAACATGTGAAGAAAATTAAACCAAACGTTGCTACTGGAGCAATAATTTATTCATTTTAGCCAAAAAAGGTTTTGCCATAAAAACTGCAAAACCAGTGGCCTTTTCACGCAGCCCCTTCCATACCACCTTAAGAATACTCATAGAACTCTGCGATTTTTCAGACTCTTATTTAATACGCCCAAGAGGCACATTAGTGGGCACTCGAACCACATGCTGGCTTCATAAAGTCTGTTTTACTGGTGCTAAAGAAATAAGGGTTTTAACCACTGCTCTGAGGGTGGTTTTCTCTAAATATTGTCCTACTCTCCCTCCAAATAAGTGAGGGCACATTTCCTCTATAGTCTACATTCCTAATCACTGCCATATCAGCGTTATTGCGATTCCTATAGCCCGGAAGGTTAGTAGGGGATAGTGAGATAAAAACACTTCCAAGGTACTAACAATTGTTCCCCAAACCATCACTCAGAACCTTACCCAGATTTTTTTTAAGGGTATGATTTCTATAACCAAAAGCTCCACCCACTTTATAGCATAACAAACTTTCAAAACTAGCTTTGACATAAAATTTATCAAGTAGTTTTTAATTTAAGATGTATGATTATATTTTCGTAATGTTAAATTTCAAAAAACGGTAAACTCCCGATTATTATTGTTTGAGCTAACCAATTTTAATCTTATCCATGAGTCCATCTAGGATTTTTATTCGTTGAGATTTTTCAACTACGTGTGAACTAGGATTACGATCAAATTACGGATTTCCATAGGGTTCCTATTGACCTAGTAGTATGATGAACGTTACAAACTACTTTTTTTTAAAAAGTTAATCTCTTTATTAAGAAAATGTTCATATGAGATATGATTGAAGGAATTTATTTTACGTGTTTTTTATAATATTAGTTCAAATACTGCATTTCATTAACCCGGATAATTGAGAGTATATTATTGTTTATTAACAGGGCCTGGACATTAAGGAACTAAAATATATTAAAATACTATCCATAAAATTACTTCAAATTTTCGAACGATAAGATTAAAAATTCACTTCACAACTTAAACTAAAGCATATATGTAGGCCCTATATGCAATGAAACTATTTTAGCTACCAGCTCTTACATTTTGATAAATATAATATTGATTTACAAATATATGATTCAGAAGTAATAGCCATCTCCTCCCAACGTAACCCTTTCTAGCTTAATAATTGTGTTGTCTCAACAGTAATTTTCTCATTCTGACAAAAGTATTTAGAAAAAAATATGTTTGAGTATTTACGCATTTATTAAATATTGATAGTGTTTAAAAATATATATATATATATATTAAATTTAAATGCCTTAAAACGACTCAAAATGACTTTAAACTCATAAAAATTACTCTAATATGATGCAAACCAAGACAATTAATTAAGCTATTTAAATGTATTTATTTACTCTGACCTAAGATTACAATATGACCAAAAAAATGACCAAAGTAGACCTATTCAAGTATTTTTTCCACAGTTAGGGGATCATGAACAGAATAATTTATGTACAAGCTAGCAATTGTCCGTGATCTTATTCGTACTAAACAGTATATCATTTTATACTTGCGTGTCTGGGCTATATCACTAGTAGCCAAGTTTGAGGGAAGATTAGCTGACACTTATGATGTACCGTACTTATCGTACATTCTTCCAAAGGAGGCTCTTTCCATGTCCCGATTACATAATAGTGAATATAAGGGTGTGGAATCAGTACTAACTAATAACCTAGCTTAATTCCAGCTAACCAGACCCTGCCCTTGTATTCCTGAGTGTGGATTTGAAGTCTCGAGTGGTTTTCTCTATAAAGTTAAATGGGAATACCATTTAAGATGACTCTGAATGTGCTCAGGAATATATCCCCCGGTGACAGTTGGGATAGTTCCAATTTGGGGGAAAATACCCATTATACATGCTGGGAATAGAACATGGGACCCCTAGATTGGTATACAGGCGCACTGACCAATATCCAAACTCCGGTTGCTAATCTAACATCAACACATTTGACAGCTTCAAATGTTAGAAAAGAATGAAACATAGTCGAGAGCAGTGTTTTATACGAGTATGAAGATTAATGATAAAACACAAACTCCTCCCTTCCCCCTCCCCTACCCCATCTCACATCACTTGCTACCTTGTATACCTGCAACACCAGCCGTGACGTATATTCACTGCTTACGCCCGATTTTTTTGACACTACTTAGCTCATTGATGAGATAACAAGATAGTATATAGTTTTTCATGGTTCTCTGAAAAATAAAGAATACAACAACAGAGGTCCCATATCCGATGAGTTTTTTTTGAGTTTACTAGAAACAAACACACAAACAGACAATATAATGTACAGACATAACTTAGAATTTATTAAATGTGTGTATGAGCATTTCCTGTGATGTAGCAAAAAATATATAGGCTATCTCATCAAAATCCAGGTCCTGTTTATCAAAAAAATTAAAATATTTTATTTTTGATTGAAAAGGGATGCACCTAACATTAATTTAATTTTTCAGTGAAAATACCCAAAGCAAAAGAAATACTAAAAGAAGAAGAAAAGGAGTCTTCCGACGAGTTCTGGGACGAGTCGCCAAAATCTTAGATTTGTCCCTTTTAAAAGACCCTTATTACATTAACTTAATGGTTGGCATGTCTATAGCCATGAGCGCAGAGTTGAATTTCTCTCTTCTGACGCCCTTTATTTTGGGAGATATGGGCTTCTCCAACGATCAAACCGCTTCCGTCATGTCTGCGATCGGAATAGCAGACATCATCTTCAGATTCATTTCCCCATTCTTCGCTGACTACATGGAATACAGTGCCAGGACCATGTATCTGATCAGTATGGCCATGCTGATTGCTTCAAGGACAAGTGAGTGCTTCACAAAGATTTATCGTAGCATTAACTATTTTCAAGATATCGTTGAACTCAAATGTTCATTCTCGCATATACAAAGTCCTTCGTAATACATTATTCTTATAAAAGATAAGCTAAATTCACATTAATTAAACTAAGTTATCTAAAACCAATATTTATACGACTCTCCTACGTGAGTCTGGATCTTACTAGGATATTTTTAAATGGTTTTTAATAATAAAATAAGGATACATAGTTCATCTTATAAATAATATATATTTAGTCCTATGCAACCTCATTGATTTCATATTACCTCCATAATTGTAGTTAGGGAATACATATTATTTATTATATGTTTAGCCCAGTGCAACATCCTTGATTTTATATTTCCCTAATATTGCTATATTGAGAGTTAAAATTATTTATTATATGTATACCCTACGTAACTTCAATTATCTTATACCCCTAATAATGCTAAGCAAGAAGTGCATATAAGCTTTGAGATATATAAGAAAAACTAACAACTACAGAGAAAACTACAGTATGTGTCATGTATTTATAGAGTGGAAGATGAGGAAGGGTAAGATGGAGAATATAATAAATATATTAATATTGATTAAACTCGCCTCGGTGGCCTATTTAGCTAACGCGCTAGTTTCATGTTGAGCTAGACTGCCGAGGACGGGGAGATCGAGGCTCGAATCTCGCTTGAGTGAACTGGTAGTAGTTTCCCTAAATGGTTTTCCACTCTCCCTCCACACAAATGTGGGCTCACTTCCAATATATTCAACCTTTCCAATTCCTAACCCATTAGCGTAATTAGTACTTAAGCGTATAGTCCGAACGAGTAGTAAGACATGGTGCTAAATATTATTATTAATATTGGTAAACATTTAAAAAAAAATTTAGCACTTTTTTTAAGTCAGTTCGAATTTGTTGTAAAAAAAATTTTTTAAAATTTTTATTTTTATTTTAGACATATCGGGTAGGCCTACAAAAAACGTAACCCTTATGAAAAAAAGCCGTTTGCAATAAATGCTTAGCGCGATAAACCAGCATATTGATTTAAAAAAATACTAGAAGGAATGTAGAGAAACGACGTAAATAGACTCATACCGAGAGTAAGCCCTCTGTAATGCGGGAATATGTTAATGCCAGGCTAGAAAGATGACGCACGAAAAAGAAGATCAACTCAATTTGATTCACGAGCGTCTATCAAATGAGACTGCCGAACAACAGTCAAAGCGTTTTTCATTGATTCATGAGCATCTATCAATTGATACTGGCTATCAACGTTCTCATTACCTCAGTTTAATATATTATTGATCAACAATAGAGTCTGTAGAATAGCGTTTGCATCGATTGACCGCTGCACGGAACAATAACTGCCAAATATTACAAAACAAAACATCTGACGAAAGAAATAGTCGCTTGAAAACTATGCGTCAAATGGCGCGTAGTCAAAGGCACTTTTATGATGAAGATGCCCTTAAATCAGCAATTAATATGTTTACTGATGTACTGTACCTTTTACAGGGCTAGGCAGAATGGATAGTAGGATTTGATTCACGTAGTACGGCAGTGCTCTATGCGCATGAGTGGGATATAGACGTGGGCTGGACTGAGGAAGAAGTTCCATCCGTAGTCATGGCATTGTGGTAGGCAAAACATTGTGCATTCACCGTGGAGATTTATATTCAAAATAATGATTCGCTCATCACCGTGCAAAGGATTTTCCCTCACCATTTAGGGCTAGGACGTCAGGACAACGTCCCTGACCACCGTACTAACGTAAGGTAGGTGAACCAATTCCGTAATATTACATCACGCCGTGACAAAAAAAAAGCCCTGACCATTCAAGATCACAGCGGACACCTGCTCGGGTGGAAAATGCCCACAAAATTCTCCTCCAAAGTTATTGGTGATCGGCCGTCAAGCACGTATTGGAGCTGGGAATGTCCACTAGTTCCCTCCACAGCATCACACATGGAGGCCTGCATTTTCATCACTACAAGCTGCAGGTCGCTCAGCAGTTGACAACACAGGATAAATCTATCCGCAGGACTTTCTCCACGGGCTTTCTAGTGCGTTGGAAATAAATCCAATGATTCTATTACCCTATGGATGTTTGACGAGGCCTATTTTGAACTGAATAGGTGTGTAAATAAGCATAATTGTCGATATTGGGCACCAAAAAACCCACACCAACTCTATGAGAAACCACTCCGTAGTGATCGTGTTACAATGTGGTGCGGCATTGCATCGCTTGGCATCATAGGCCCGTATTTCCTCAAGGATGATCACGGTCATACAATTACAGTTGAACAACATCCTTCTTTCAGGGCTGGCCAACCAAAACTTAGCACAGATATAGTTCCAACAAGACGGGAAAACTGCTCATCCTGTCCGCCAATCCATGGCTGTCTTGCAACCTGCGATTCCTGGTCGTCTAGGTTCCAGATTTGTGGACATTCATTACCAAATTTAGACACCGTGGAATTCTTCACATGGGGGTACCTAGAGACTAATGTATTCACCACACATCCTCAGTCTTTGGCTAAAGATTAAGGATATGATATGAGACGCCATGGGGAACATTATCTTGGACATGTTGTTTCGTGTGATGAAGGCTTTCGTCCAGCGCTTGGAGGAATGTTTTTCCGTTAATGGTGGATACCTACGTGGAAGGTAGATTTGTTGTCCATGATAATGTGAATAGCATACTTATGTCTGTGTACTGTAGCTATTTTTAAATAAATTATTATATCTTACATCATGCAGCCATATTCAAATCTTACTATCCATTCTGCCCAGCCCTGTATAATATGTAACAAAGTTTTATGCCCACAGCAGTGGTACACTTTACGGACACACAATTTGGTTTCAATAATACCTGTGACAATTTTTTTGGGATAAAGTTTCGCATGATTAAAATATTTTGAGTATCGGACTGGCATCAGACTTCATATCACCACGCTAGAACAATTCAATGCTAAGCAATAAGGGGGGAAAGCTATCTCAAAATTGTTTATTTAGATGAGGTAATTTTTTTATTTACTTTTTTTAGCTTACAATTAAGTTATCTGGAAAAAACTTAAACGGTACCAACCATATAGCAAAACACTGATTGTACCAACAATCGCATTACTAAGAGCTGTCAAAATAAAATTGACGAGAAATAGTAATCATTGTTACAGAAACGTTATGGAAAAAGATATAAAATAACTGTTACACTCTTTCAGAAACATTACTAGTTCAGTAAACTTTATAACCCCCATTTCTCAAACTTCAATATAAAAAACAAATTTACTCTTAGTTTGGAAATAATATTTTTCAAATAAAGTTTTTTTCATTTTCAACAGCCCCACACATTCTCAATGATATGTTATTTCGTATCTTAAAGAGTTGCGCAGTTATGCTCTAAATGGTAGATACACGCTTATATAAAGTACGCTATAAGTCATTTTCTCGTAAAAACTAGATACGCCATTAGTAGACTTATGTTTTAAATGTTTAACTTACCTAGATACTAGTTCTAATCACGACCGTTAAAGACAATTTTAATAATAGTGATATTATTTTTCTTTTTCATCTTAAGTAAATTACCGTTGATTTTAAGTTGGGATCAATAATTCCAGAAAACCCTTTGGGCAACCTTATGAAAAAGACTAGATACGGTATTAAGTTTTATCCAGAACGGTAAAATAGTTTAGGCTCCACGCTGAATAACAGACAGACAAACAGACTGAATGACAGACATACGACATAACGAGAACCAATTTTTCGGGTTCAAGGTGTATAAAACATCACTATCCAACAAATGTTAACAACTCCTCTATGAGCATTTCATTCACAATAACAGCATACGCGCAAACATTTTCCGCCATTTTCATTCCTACTAAAACCATGTGAGTAAAACAACCATATTAACGGAATTTGGATCCGAGTCCACTATAACCGAGTTTACTCGATCCAGTCAACGCACCTTTAGTGTGTGGCAAGTCCCACACAGATGAGCTCGACAGAGATTTATCCGCCTATCGGGTAAACTGTCTGGAAGCTGCCCAAGGACCGGCACAAGGAGGCACTCTGCCAGGACGAGGAACATCCCATAGGCAAAGGCAGGAAACCTCTTGTCCCATCCGAAAAAGATAAGTCGTCACGAAAGCGAGAATTTATTTCAAATCCACGAGCTTCCAACCCTGACCCAATGCTACCCCCTGCTGATGTAAGCAATCACTTTAGAGAGTGCACTTTAAATACCTAAAATAAGAAATATATTAAAATATACACCAAGACTAATTTATACTCTCTTGTTACAGCCATAATATTTTTCAACACTTTTCAATCTTTGCTGGTGGTAGCAGTGGCTATAGGGATAGCGAAGGGTGTCAGGACAGTTTACATGTCTCTAGTTATACCCAGCTATGTTCCTATAGAGCGACTAGCCTCAGCTTCAGGACTGCAGATGGTCGGCAATGGGATTGTTCTGATGGCCTTCGGACCGTTGATTGGTAAATTGATTGTTGTGTACTTCTGAGTGAATGTTTTAATCATCTCTTTAACGGCCAATCACTTGTAAACAAGTCATGTTTATGAAGCAATATTTTAGGACAGCTTTGTTACAAATTAAAGTAATATGTTAAAGACACCGTCTGTTTGAATGGAAATATCTTCACACCGCGGTATTTCTTATGTGAATACCAGTATGAACAATAAAATATTGAAAGCTATCGTTAATAATTTTAATTTGTTTCTGTTGTGAGCTTGTTAAATAGTGACTTTATTTTTTTTGAGAAAGGTTGTATTTATGTTTCTGACCAATTACTTAGATCTTAGAATTTTTACACATAATAGAAAAATTCCTTTAAAATGAGCTGATTTCACCTCTTTTTAATTTTTTTAAATATTAAAAACTTATAATGTAGTGTTTTTTAATCCTACAATGACATGTTGATAACTTTCACCTTCATTTTGGCGTGAACCATATTTGGAAATAGCAAACTAAGCTCATTTCTTAACTAATTTAGGATCTCCGGACGCTTGCAACGCGTATCAGCGCTCTATTTGGCGGCCCGCTTAAAATAACCTTTAAAAAGGTTTATATTCCCGCTGATAGACGGGTTACCATATGAAAAGTAGACATTATACAACTTTATTTTTTTGTACCATGTGTTATTTACACGTCCAGTTAATCACATTTAATTAAGCAAAACAGATCAAAATATTAACAGTAGAATTTAGAGGGAATGTATCAAAATTTTAGTGTAGGGAATGTAGGAAACGTTTGAAACAAAAAAACACAGTCAGTACGCGCAACCGTAATTTGAGTCCCAAGCTCTCTACCACCGCCAAACCAGGCTAGATGAGTCTGACGTTTAGCCTGCGCGCACACTGACGCAGATGATTTGACATTTTGAATACAAATAAATTCCGAATTAAAGTAGAAATGCAGAAGTGTTTTGTGTTTAGAAAACTTATTAATACGAGTTAGTAAACAAAATTTTTTTTTACAAAAAGTAACCCAACTATTATAAAGTATATACATCTCTTAGTTACATAAAATTAAATCTCATCTTACCATATTATTATTATTATTATTATTTATTATTATTATTATTATTTATTATATTATTATTATTATTATATTATTATTATTATATTATTATTATTATTATTATTATATATTTAATAGTAGTAGTAGTAGTGTAGTAGTAGTAGTGATAGTAGTAGAATTACGATCTACACCAAGATTATTAAATACTTACTTTGAAGAATAGGAATTAGGAAATATTAGAGTAAATACACCCGCATTAACGTGGAAAGAGGTTTCAGAAAACCACCAAAGAGATAAATCCAATGTGGAACACCCCTCCTTTTAAGGGTATTCGACCGATATTCAAACCTCAAACTCTACGTCACTGGTAATGCAGTATATTGTGATCTTGACACCTATACTGTATAACTACCAATACGGACACACTATGATAAGAAAAATTATATTAAAATTGATTTAAAAATCATTTATTACTACCAAAGCGACTAAAACCGTAATTTCAGAATATTGCAACAAGAATTTTACTGAGATATTTAAGAATATAATATTTTCAAAACATTGTTTTACTATGAAATAAGTACCATAGAGGGTAATACCAAAAACTTTCATATTGACTGTCATGGGCTTGAAAACAAAGGCATCAGTCTCGTCTGGTTTTCTGGTGACTGGAAGTCGGTACCTGAATGCAAGCAGGATGTAGGCCTTACCGAAGGTGATATTCTCCTAAATAATATCCTAGTCTACCTGCTTCGGTGGCCACATGGTCTAAGACATCACTCTCGCAATATAATATACTGCTGATGACATCGGAGCTCGAATCCCGGTTGGGTGTACTGAGGACGGTTTTTCCTAGATGGGTTTACATTCTCCCCCCCAGGAAAATTCGGGTACCCTACTACTAAATTCAATCTTTTTAATCCCTAACTCACTAGCGTGTTTAATACATATGCGTATAGCCTGAACAGGTAATAAGACGCGGTGCTATTATATTTAATATAATATAATAATTATTATTATATTAATATAATAATTATTATTATATTAATATAATAATAATTATTATATTAATATAATATTATTATTATATATAAAATATAATAATATATTTATATAATTGCTAAGGATATTTACCCACATTAATGCGAGGGAGATTGGGATATACCTATATATATATATATATATACCTATACAAATATATACCTATACAAATATATAGATAGGTATAGGTATATATGTATACACAGGTATAGAATATATGTATACATAGGTATAGGTATATATGTATACATAGGTATATATGTATATCTATACAAATATATACATAGTTATAGGTATATATGTATACCTATACAAATCTCATATTATATATATAGTTATATTCCAATCTCTCTCACATAAATGTTGGTAAATATCCTTAACAAATCTACTTTCTATTCCCTACCCAATTAGTGTAGATGAATGCGGCTAGCCCGTATGCGTGATAAAACGCGATACAAAATATTTATTAAGGTTAGTATTTGACTAATTTATATTCATCGCAAACTGAAGCTTGATGGTTGTACACAGTTCCAGTTCCTATGCTGGAAACCAATTCAATCAAGTGATTCCCGTATTCCGTTGTCATTTTTCAATTAAGTGATTCCCGTGTTCAGTTGTCATTTTTCAATTAAGTGATTCCCGTGTTCCGTTGTCATTTTTCAATTAAGTGATTCCCGTGTTCAGTTGTCATTTTTCAACTAAATGATCCTAATACACTATTTTACTGGTTATTTTCCCCGTATAAAAGAGTGTGTACAATCATTTTTTACTCTTTATTTTTAGTTGTAGTTTATAGACAGTTAAAACACCAGTTATTTGTACAGGGGCCCTACTGAATATACATAAACAATCCCAAAGAACATTATTATTGTCCGTACCTATTATAAGTCTCCATTCAGTAAAATCAGATACTCCCAGAGGGAATAAACCAGATATTTTCTCACTCCTACACGGGGAAGTTCTTGATGATAAATACGTAGGCCTACATTTAGAATATAAGTACTTATTGAGCCACTTAGTAGAATGCTTGAATTGGAACGAAAAGGCTTGTGATCAATTTGTACCTGCTTAGTCTTGGGATGTTTTATCCTGCGAGGGTGCGTTCAATTATATCTTTAGTATTATGATGTTGCAACCTATTATTATAATCGTGTATATTTAGGAGAGGTATTTTAAATGTCAGTACTCGGAAGTCAGCAAAGCCCCTATTTAACATTAATCGCTTGCTATCCGTATACTGGCAGATTAGTTGACCCCCCAAGAGTGAACTATAAATACGGCTCTGAGGTAAGATAACAGGTAATTCTGTCAGATAATAGAGATACAAATCCAAACAGTTTTTCTTACAAAAACCATCCCATTTTTAAATCTCCCTGTACTTACATAACACAAATAAAAGACAGTTGCAAGTCATCCTACCGCCCAGTCCTGATGCTACTCCTCACTAATAATTACCGAATGTTTCTCAAGGTCTACTCCGTGACGTCACTGGAAGTTACAACTGGTGTATCGTCGTCATAAACGTCATGACGGCCCTGACTGCTACCATGTGGCTCTTGGAGACTGCATTTACCAGCTGGAGGCGAAGAACAAAACAAATGAACACGGATAGTTAAGATTGTGGACTATTTGTTTGACAGACTAGCACGCTTTTAAGAACCTCTTGATTGTTTATTGACCATCGTAAAAAAAAAATCAGATGGTCAATTGACCGGTCACCACCCATTCAGGTAGGAGATAATACCAGGATGATAAAACTGATTTGGTTAAAGGCCAATCGAGTGTGAGCATTTTAATATATATATACATATATAATTTTAATTTTTTAGTTTCTTAACACATAAGGGTTCTTATAATTGTCTTACTAAACAGTAATCTCTACCATTCACTTATCCGAGGGGGTGGGAAAGTGTTGGGGACTTGAAATATTCCCGCAGGAGTGCCAACTAATCTATATTGATAAAATTAAGAGTTTGTTTGTCTGTGATGAGTGTCACACGATATTCTTCCGCACGCAGTGGTCGGAAATTTTAAAATCATTGGGCCCTGTGAATGAATATGTACAACCCGAAGCCAGGCTTTTAAATTTTATTTTTTATTTTTGGTAAACTAAAAATTTAATCAGAAGAAATTAAATGAAGAGATTTTTTTTCTGTTTGTTTGAAGCAAAGAAAATAGCTGCCCGGGGTAACCACGCAATTCATTGCCATGGTTATCCTTCGAGCACTTCCATTAATATTGAATATAATTGAAATTTTCCTTTTCAAGTCTTTAATGAAAAAAAATGTTATTATTAAAAGATAAATTACCTTAACATGAGCCATGAATTATTATAAAACATGAACCACGCAATGCAAGTTTTCGTTTTAGTCATACAGTCATCCAAGATATTGTGTGGTGACAGTAGTCGGTTATTTTAGTGACTCTGTGACGTCAAGAATCATACGACATGGACTTGTTCATTTAAATTCAGAAATTAAACGTTTTATTGTTAGTTATTAACGGAATTATTAGTTATTTTCTCCTAGCCCCAATCCTTCTTCCTTGATAGGCTCCTGATCGCGATATTTATACATTTAACTGATCCAGCCGGATTACAACCAAGGATTGTAGGTTTTTAATGTTTCAACGCATATGGGACTTTATTTTTTAAATATCTCGTGATATAGTGGAATATTTGTAGAAAAATAAGGAAAAAATATTACGTAGAAGTGTTTGGAAAAGTGTCACCTATAAGTACTGTACATCTAAATACAATTACTATGATCTGTGAATGTAGGAACACTAGACAATTATTATCGGATTTCTGATGTAGAAAAAATGTGTTTGAGATTTCTAATAAAAGGTATAAGGCTGTTGGTTGATACAAAACAATCACAAAACATCAAAGTCTAGAAGGATATCTTTTAACGCTATTTTATAATTGGTATTATACAGTATTGATATAAGTTTTTTGAATCCAAAGCATCTTGAATGTTTAAATGAAGCTCATATGTACATTACAGTTAATAAATTTGTAAATCCTTTTCTGATCTTAAACATATTCAAAGTACAATTTCCAAAACAATTTATATAATGTTTTTATTTTTGAGAATATATGTAATATAGGCATACAGTCAATAAATATACTGCCATGCTTTGGTGGCCGCGCGTTATAAGGCATCACTCTCGTGTCCGATGACAGGGAGATAAGGGTTCGAATATCAGCCGGGTGTACTGAGGGACGCTTTTCTAAATTTGTTTCCAATTTTACTCCAAGCAAATGTGGGTACACGTCCTCTAAATTTCAACCTTTCTCATCCTTAATTCACTAGCGTAATCTGTTCGTATTTGTATAACCTGAACAGGTAGTAAGATGTGGTGCTAAACATATATATATATACCTACCACAATTACCTGCTTCGGTGGCCGCATAGTCTAATACGCTACTATCGCAATAAACTAGAATGCCAAAAATGAAGAGATCGTGATTCGATCCCGGTCGGGTGTACTGAGAGTGGCTTTCCCATAGTGGGTTTCCCCTTTACCTCCACGCAATTGCGTCTACACTTCCTTTAAATTAAAACCTTCCTAATCCGTAGCAGATTAGTTTAATTAGTACATAGGCGTATAATCCGATCGGGCAGTATGACTTGGTGCTAAATATATAACTATACTCCTTTTAACGACAGTTGTCTTCCCTAAAATTAGCAATATTTGTTCTTCAAACTATAAACAGTGAACATAAAACCCACAAACTTTTATTGAAGTCAATAAAGCAGATAATACAATAAAAGAATAACTCATTTTATAGTAATTTATTTATCATATTTTATCATTGAAGATAGAGTCTTGAATTGTTTAATCTAATTATTTATGATTTAATTTACGCTAGTCGGGGAATGAAACATGGTCTCATAGCTTGCGTCACAAAAATAAATTTAGTGTGTTAAAAAACAAGGTGCTTAGAAAGAGAATTACCTAGTCCAAAAAGAGATGAAGAGAATTGGTAGTGAAGGAGGTTACACAATGATGAGCTGCATACTCTGTACTCTTCACAAGATATTGATAGGATAATCAAATCTCATAGATTACGGTGGACAGGACATGCAGCGTGATTGGGAGATTCTAGAACCTTGTTTTTGTTCAAGGTACTGAATGGCAAATATAATGTTGAGAGAACATTGGGAAGATGCAGATTGGAGGATAACATTAGGATAGCGCTGAAAGAACCAGGGTGTAATGAGGTGGACTGGGTATAGCTAACTCAAGATAGGGATATACGGAGTACTTTCGTAAGTGCGGCAATGAGCTTAGTAATGTTATGGATAAAGAAAGTAGTAGGTCGGTAGATGTACGAACACAGATATGACATTGATCCCAATGTCATAAAAAAGTGGTCGAGCTCTCTTAAAAAATGTTCTGAGCTATATAGTTTCACAAAAATTACAACATTTCTGATCTCTAATCAGGTTTTAGATCAACACCTGTGATTTAGACAAGTCAGAAAGTTGAAATTGATGAGTTTTCTCCTGGCCACGATGACTAGTTATTTTAATTATGCCTTTATATCAATTAATATCAAACTTATCACTTGTGTGCCGTTGCTTTACATACAATTTTTTTAACATCACGTACACTACTGGTCAGTTAATACATGGAACTTTATAGCGCAAGAAGATAGGGTGGTATTACTGTAGTGGGGGTGAGGTGGAAAAATTGTATTCTTTGTTGTATCTTTATTTGCTATGTTACACGTTTAATACAACCGTAAAACATGTTATTTACTTATCAATCTACATATATTATATACTGTAACCAGGTGGAACAACTTTAATTGCAAGGAAATGTTTATGGCTATGCAAAAGAAACCGCCTGAGCTGAGTGTCTAGCCGTAGCACTATCACATGTATGGCTATCACTATCCTAGAACCATACGCGCATGCGCGCATACGGTTTTGTCATTGCACAACCCTATCATTATATATTACCTAATAAGCAATGCTTATATTATTTGCACCACGTCTTACTACCCTTACGGGATATCCGAATATTTAAACTAATTAGGTAAGAAAGAGGATTATAGAATTTTATAATAAATGTACCCCATCTGCGTGGAGGAAAAATGGCAAACACTTAAGATAAAAAAAACCAGGACCTCTATCTGGGATTCTAATCTCGATCTCCTCATCAGTTACGCCTAAGCCCGCGTAACCACCAGTGTGAGTCCAGGCAGTAGTAATCACGCATGTACTTATTTATTTTAAGAAATGAGTTAAAACATTGGTCTACTCCCGAACGAAAAGGTTCAACCCATGAGAGGGATAAGAAAGTGGTTGGATGTATTATTAATATCAAAGAAGATTAAAAAAAAAAAATCATTGACACGAACTTCACCACAATACAATTCCCAGCACAACCTTAAGTAATCGTTAGGGAAGAATGCTTTGTCATGCTATTCACATTAATCTGAACACGCCTCGGTGGTAGAATAGTCTAAGTCGCAATGATGTGAAGTAAGGTGTTAAAACCCACTTCTAAGGCGCTACTCTCACAGTAGACTGGACTGCCAATGACTCGAAGATCAAGGTTCGAATCTAGGTCGGGTATACTGAGGATGGCTTTTCCAAAAATAGTTTTCTAATCTCTCTCCACGCAAATGCAGGTACACTGCCTATTAAGATACCCTACCTAATCTCTAAAACTATTAGTGTAATTAATATATAAGCCTATAACACGAACAGGTAGTGAAACTTGGTGATAAAATAAACAAAATAATAAATCTGTAAGTATATTAACAATAATTATATTGATAGCTCTGAATTTTTTTTTCTACAGCATTTCACTACCCATTCGGCTTACGGATACGAACTAATTTATCTTTTGTGTAAGGGTTAATAAAGGTTAAATTAGGTTGAAGTGTATCTGCATTAGCATGGAGAGAGAGAGAGAAAGAGAGTGGAAATCCATTTAGTAAAAATACACTCTCAATACATCCAACCAGGATTTCAACTTCTATCTCAACATCACTGGCAGTCTAGTCCAGGGTTGGCCAACCCAATTTTAAGCTAGGGCCAGTAGATTGTTAGAAATCCGTTGACGGGTCACTGAAACCAATTCTCTCCCTTCCACTGTTCCCCTGCCCCTGCCAAATATATTTCCACGTAACATATTTGAAATTGAATATGGGAAATAATATTCAGTGCACTTTTTAACCAATAATAATAATAATATAAGATTATTTTAAAGTATTTTCTAAAATAATAAAACCCATGTATTGTACAACATGTAAGCCAGTCGTTTTATTAAAATTTTATAATGATTCACATAATAATGAAATAAAATAAACTTGATTGTTTTAACAATAAATATTTCTTCACTAGAAATTAAAAATTAAATTAAAGTGAAATGTATATATTCATAAAATAATAGTGATTTTTGAGTCGAAATTTAACTTATCACTTATACACTGAAACACTAAATCACAATCAAATGTAGATATTTATGTAAAACACATTCCACAGGCATTACACTTTTCATCTCCAAAAATAAAAGTACTTGGTCTTTTAGTTTGAAGAAACGTAAAAGCAATTTTCCCTTAGAAAATCATTTAATTGAATTTTGAAGTAAAAGGTCGCCAAAATCATTTGGTTTTCTCTTCAAATAGTTCCTTAAACTCTTTGCCCGTGATCGAATCATGTTGAAGCAAGGCAAAAAAATAAAAATAAAATAAAAACCTAAAGAAAATGTATGTCTCTAGCACACAAAGCCTCTTTGTGAATGACACAGTGATATGAAAACATTTTCTGCTCTAAATACCTTTCAAGCAAAGAAACACAGCCAATTATTTCTCTTCCCTAGCATAGATAGAGAATCATTCCTATATGTAAGTTACTTTCAAGTTCAGCCCACTCAAGCTTACTCCCAACTACATCACATTTTTTATACAATTTTTCACTGCCTCAACAATATCCCAGTATTTGTGGTCGATAATTATTATTGACGGAGTACTAAAAGTTCTTGAAATACGTCAAAATTGCCACTCATCTTTTTACACAGGAAATACATTAGAGATAGCTATTAAAAATCTCTTTGTGGGCCAGTGTTTGCCGCTTCTGGTCGAGTTTACTGTGAGATTAATGCCTTCCAACTGGAGTATGAAACCCTCTCGCCAATTGACAAGTGGTGAATTGACCATGGAAGTGTAGCGAATTTGAGTTTGCCAGCTTAACAGCAAAATAAACTTTTTCCAGATATTTGATGCTTATAACTTGATATTCCCTACATATTATTGGAAGTCTTCTGCTTTCTGAGTGGTTCAAAGACGCATCACCTCCATCTAACACTCCTCTCTACTCCATTTCCCAACACTTCGTTTAAATTCTGCCTCCAGACAAAAAACTTGTGAAACTCCACATTAAATTGTCTTACATTTTCAATCTGAACAATTTTCATCATTCATGTCTGAGGCAGTTGTAACTGAGTAGTCAAAGTGTACATAAATTGAATAAACTTGTTCAAACAGTGTGTTTGTTGTTTTAAATTTTCAATTGAGCAACCAAAATTTCTCGATTATTAAATGCTGTAGTGAATTTCACTTCACATTCGTCACACCTGTAGGCTACACTGAAAATATATGTCTCCCATCTCTAGCTTAGAACATTCAACCACTCGACTATCGAATTCAAACAAATAATGAAATATTTATTTTATTTTATTTGAATGTTGGCCAAGTGACCACCGTTATTACGCTTTGTTTAACGGAGTACGATGGATAAAATACAAAACCTATTAAAGTAATTATTATCAAACATTAACATTTCCAAATAAATGCAATCATCCAAATGTGTAAACTTTGTTGAATTTTGAAAGACAATCTTTACAGTGGCATGGGCGATAGTGAAAGCTAGTTCTTACCGGTTCAGTGGAAAATAATGATTCCTACAAGTGTGCAAAATTTAATGATTGGTTTTATAGAACGAGTACCCTGGCTCAATGAATTTTAAATATCAGGCATTAAATTCATTCATGCTATTCCCTATGGACACGTATGTAAAGGAGTCAGTTTCGTTTTATATGGATTAGCCATCACGCATAAGTCAGGGTTCAGATCCAGGCTATTGTACTAAGGTGGTTAGTGCTAGATTGTTTCCCACACTTATCGCAATCGAGAATTCATACATTTCCTCTAAACTCTAGTTTCCTGGTCCCTGCCAATATGCGGCTAGCCCGGATGGACAGTAAGACGCGGAACACTGGCTAAGATATCTCTATACATTGATTTTCTTACGAATGGACATTTGAGGAACTTTTTAGAAAATACAAATATATATTTTAAAGTCAACACCGATAACATTTAACTCTATTGTTATTGTTATTTATAAAACTTGTACAATATTTCAAAAGTGACAGCAGCAGAAAAAATAAGGGTATATTATATATATATATAATATATATATATATATATATATATATATATAAAATTATTATTTGTATATAGGAATTTATTATAATATATTTATATATTATAATTTATTCATATATATATACTAATATATGAATATATTAAAATATATTCATATATATTAATGTGAATATATTATAATATATAAGAATATACTCATATATTATAATATATAATAATATATTATAATATTATAATATATAATAATATATAATAATATATTATAATATTATAATATATAATAATATATAATAATATATTATAATATTATAATATATAATATATAATAATATATAATACTATTATAATATATAATATAATAATATATTATAATATATTATAATATATCATAATATATGAATATATTATTATATATTATAATATATATTATGTACACAAAAATAATATAATGAGTGTACAGACGCTATCATGACAGAGTTCCCGATGTCATAAAAAAGTAGGTAAGGCCTTTAAACTCACAAAGCGTTTGAAGTTTCACTGAACTTCACTACAAACGCTGTAGCCTGGACAAGAAGAAAAGTTGACTTCAGCGATTTTTTTTCCTTGGTACAATGACTTGTTTATAATAAGTTAATATAATAAAACTGAGTATACAGCTTGAACGTCGGCCCTAATACACCATCTCATCCACCTGGAGCGCGTGCTCGGGGCCCCTCAGCCTTTTAGTGACTCTCGCCCGCTCCATCTGGGAGAAAATCACATCAACTAGGAAGTCGTGATGTTGAGTAGTTTCCCTTTATTATCCGCACAGATCTCTACGAGCGAGCGAGAAAGAGCCTACACAATTTGTCGGAAAGTTATCTCATATAAACCCATTGACCTGAGATGGGTTTGAGCCATTGAACATCGGGTATTGAAGCGATCACTTTACCACAAGAAGAACCGAGATCATCAAAAGTCAATGTAACATTGTAATATAAATCCTGTTCAACTGTCTACATAAATAGATGGCATTCTACTTGACATTTTAGTCCTTCATGCTGTTTATGAAGCGTCTAATTGAATCGCCCTTGCTTCCGCAGACCATGCCAAGTTCATTGAGTCCAAGGAAACCAGCAAAGGCGAGGAGCTAGGACAAGAGGATTGACCTTGAGAGCTCGCGTGACGCTGGGAAACATCAACCATACAGTACAATTTCCAAAGGAAGGGCCTTACATGGAAAATAGAAGAGTTATTAGAGCTACTTTCAAGAATTCAGACATCAAGTAATGTTATCTGCAGACTTTTTAAACAACACCAATAGAATATTAAAATGTTATTGACTTTGCCCACTAAAAATATACATTTTATTTCCTATTTATTTCCTCTATCAAAGTTGAAGTATAGAAGGACTCTAGTAGGAAGAAACTTTTAAGAATACTAACATTTTCAGTCAAGATTGATAACATTTAACTATTTAATTTATCATTTAGACTAAAGAGAAATAATTGTTATATTTATGGACATTTTTAAGTTCGAAATTATTATAAATCTTTACGTTTTAAGTACCTCCGAACCCAAAAAGTATCTTTTACAATTGTGTCTGTCCCAATGTCTGTCTCTCTGTCTGTATGTCTGTCCCTGACCAAAAATCTGAAACCGTTTAGTGTTTTTCCCCCCTCATATATGTTAGACACTTTAGCTCAGTCGGTAGCGTGGATTGTCTACCATACAAAGAGTCCCGGGTCTGATTCCTGGCTCGGCCAAAAAATGTATTATTGGTGAAATGTGGGTTTACCCTTCACAGTGATAAATTAACGGCCAGCGGCTGGGTGTTGTGTCTGTTCTAGATATAAGAAGTCGTGTGCTGATATAATCAGTCGGTTCAGAAAGTGCACGTTAAATAACTCAATAATACGAAAATGAAAATTTTCAAACTTGGTAGTCAGACATTATATGTTTATTACTTCCCGACAATTTTTAAATTTTTACCCTTGCCCTTGAATTAAAGGTGATTAGTTTACTGATGAGTGATTTTTTGAATTCCAAATTTTCAAAAAATGGCCCCAACAATCATGTTTGAAATGTACTGTACATCTAGGGATTGATGAACCCCCTAAATAACACTATACACTTGGTTTTTAGATCAAAGCTTGTTTGAGGGTTTTTTACTCGTGAGGGAATTTTTTAAAATTAGAAATATTTCTAGAATGGCTCTAATGATTTTCTTTAAAATGTGTATCAGGGGAGTGTGTGACATGAAAATACAGCTCTATTTGGTTTTTGTAAACAAATTTGCTTAGGGTTAGTTTACTGAAGACCTATTTTTTTAAATTGGAAATATTAAAAAAAAACCTTTTAAAGATTTGGCTCAAAATGGGAATCTGATAATTATTTTACTATATACAGGATTATATAACATTAAAAAAGCAGACTGGTAACAGATTTTTGTAAAATCTTAAATTTTTTGAAAATAGCTTAAACGATTTTGTTAAAAATTTGGTATCTGAGAGCTATTTTACATAATAAATAATAGTATTATATATTTATTTGTATAAAATGAATTTATTCAAGGGTAATATAATTCTGGAAGATTCTAGAAAATATATAATACTTGAAAAATCACTTTGAAGATTTAGTTCAAAATGAGTAAATGATAAATAAGGAGATGTTTTTATTTTTACAAATTAAAAATATTTGAAGGCAGTTCACAAATAGCCGATATTTTAAATTTGTTAAAATGATTTGAACAAGTTTGTTTAAAATGTATGTATAAAGAATGAATAATGTTTGTTAACCAGATTATGTTTTATTGTATTTTTGAGGAAAACTTATTTGATGATAATTAAATGAAAACCAATTTTTAAAAATTCATGCTAAAATAAAATATATGAGATCATTGTGCAAAGCAAGATAGTTGTTCCCTTTATTTGTTGGTATTATTTCATAGGTATTAAAGATATCTATCAAAAATCATAATTACTAAAGTCATTTTAATATAGGCCTAGCTATACGTTTTATGTAGTCTTGTATTAAAATGGATTTATTAATTTTTAAAATTGTTTATTAAAAATATGATAATACGCTTCGTTTATTCTAAATAGGAAAAAAACTTATCTTACATTTTTACAATATGGCGTATCTCTTAATATGTTGCCATAGTATAATCCGTCAAGGTAAAACTGAAACCTTTCGGACTAAACGTTGTGTATATATAAATTATAGATTAATTATTTTTTTAACGATATATTGAGAGCCATTCACAAATGTTATCCATTCTTATTCATTAGGGATCATAAATAAATAATTTGGAAGAAATATACCCGCATTTACGTGGAGGGAGACGGAAAAAGCATTCAGGGAAATAAACCCTCAATAACCTGTCCAAGATTCAAACCCTAAACTTTCCTGTTACCTGCAAACCAGAATAGATGAACCTGACGTTTTGTCCGCTATGCTACTCGCTCAATACACTCGAGTAAAATAAAGAGTTCACCAAACTTTTGACTTTACATAATTAGAGATACAATTAGATCTGGCTTGAACTAAAATACATTAGTAGCCTATTTCTTTTGTTTTAGGTATAATACCAGTCCAGTAAACTGCACCAGACTCTAAGTAATAGTCGAGTGACCATGATGGGAAGGCCAAGGTTCAAACCTTGTCCGGGAACATCGTGGGTGGTTTTTCAGATGTGATTAACTACTATTGTTTTCTTATACCTTCTCCAAGGAAATTATGGTGCAATTCTTCTAAACTACTCTCCTCACCCTAATACCTCACCCTAATACTTAAATTAATCCGTACATCCGTGATAGGGGTAAACATAGTACATATAGTTAAATAACATCAGTTTAACTCATAAAGTTTGAATAAAACCTCTAATTAGTTCATAGCAACGTCTCCTATATAACATATTTACTATTCCCAAGGTCATAACGAGACACAACATATTTAAAAGAACATCAGTTTCAATTAAATTAATAATATAGTTTCACACTCAAATCTTTATGAAACTGTATTAGGAGAGGAATTTAACTATAACACTAATAATTTGATCAGGAGTTTACTTAGCTTAAGCCTAAATATAATCTTAAAACCTCTAATGTGATAAAGATATACATATTCGAAAACCTACCTTCCATGTACTTTAGATTTAAGACAGACTTATTGATCTACATCGATGTCATATGGTCTAAGACATCACTCTCGTGTTAGAATAAACTGACGATGACAGGGAGATCGGGGTTTTAATCCCATTCGGGTGTACTGAGGGTGGTTTTTCCAAAACGTATTTCCACTACCCCTTCACGCAAATGCGGATACACTTCATCTAAATTCCAACCTTCCTCCTCTCTAGTTGATTCGCGCGATTAGTACATGGTATAACCTGAACAGGTCTTAAGACGCAGTGCTAAGAAGAAATAAAGAATAGTAATTTTATTCAATATAAAAAATTTAAATGTAATAATAATGTTGTACTGCTGTCTTATAAAAAATAAAAAAATGTTTTACATTAAAATAGGTTATTTATATCCTAATTTTCTGTTAGGTTAGTAAGTTATTAATTTCTTTAAACAGGGCCACTTAAATTTTTCTGAGATGTAAATAAAGTTTGGTATAAATAGTCAAAGTATGAATAAATAAAAGTCTGCAAACGTTTTACTAAGAAATAATTTTTTTCTAAATTAATATATCTCTATCATTTAAGTTATAACTTATAATACCTTATTTATTTTATTTAGCTCAAGAACTCTTTCAGATTTAATGGACCATTTCATCACCTATTTTTATTACTTTGGACAGAGCTTGCTATTTATAACAAAATAAGTAAAGTTGAATACGCCTGTTAGAATATTTATAAGTAAAAAGCTATAAAATGCAAACCAAAGTTTAAGAATTTAAAAAAACAACATCAAGAGATGAGTATTTAACGAAAACATTAAGTCTTTGTATTATCTTATATTCATTAATATCACTCTTAATCTGCCAGTACATTCTATTGCATTTCTATCTGTCTGTTTGTTTGTTAGTAAACTCAGGAAGTACTCATCGGATTGAGATGGAACTTCTTCCGTTGTAGGCCCTACGACTTATTTTTCAGGGAAAAGAGTAAGATAATACCATCACGGTATTTCATCAGCGAGCAAAGCAGTATCGTAAAAAACTGTTGGTGTGGCTAGATTTGCGTCTTAAATTTGGAGAAACTCAAATATTTTAATTTTCAATATACACATCATCTTTTTAAGTCTCTTTGCCATTGAGGGGGTTTGGAAACATCAACAAACCAATCAGGAATCTTCTTGGCAACGAGTGTTTTGGGATAGAAACAGACAGGAAGAGTAAAGATATAATTTAACAAGAAAATGTGCTACGTTTGTTTTTGACATTATTACTGTCAGATAAATATTCGGCGTCATATAGTTTTTTTCCAGTAATTTTACGGTTCTGCCTGTCAATTATCTTTATTTAGGCCTAGTTTTATTTCTTGGACTAAGCCAACAGCACAATTTTATTTGGTAAGTCAGGGCACTAACTATGGAGTGATTCTTTCAATTCTATTGGTTTTGGTTTTTTAGATATGACATCTAAACTATTTATTTTTGGTGCTCATTAGTACTATCATAACCAACAGCGGCGGCCGCTCGGTCGTTATAGCTCAATTGCGGGCTTACACCATCCAGTTTAAAAAAATTCCTCCCTGTACGAGAACCACTTTTATTATGCTTGTATTTGCATCTTAGATTTTGGAACTTTAAAGTTATTTTACAGTTTTGCATTGACTTATGCTTATTTAGTTTTATTTCTTAAATAGTAGATCTAAACTACTTCTTTTTGTGTTATTTACAATAACTCCCCCATATAAGAGAGATAATCAAGGAAAAGAAAAATGTAAAAGATTTCTTTTGGTGTTCATTTAAACAGTGTCTCCACGTGAGAGAGCCAATCTTAACTAAAAGACTGCAAAAATTAAAAAAGCCCCAGATGGATACTCATCAAACTTTAGACATATAGAAGAAAAACCGCTCAAATCGATATTTTAAATAGAATAAATATTTATACATCCAGCACATTAGCGACCTTGTCAAACATTAATATTAAACTCTTTTTATCACCACATATTACTACCAGTTTGGGTTACAAGTATATGTACTAGCCACGCTAATGTGTTAGGAATTAGGGGAGTTAAATTGAGAAGAAATGTACCCACATTTGCATGGAGAAAGAGTAAAAACTATTTAGGGGAAAAACCACAGTCCGGGATCTGAACTATAGTCTTCCCGTCATCGCTAGTCCAGCATATTGCGAAAGGGATGCCTTAGACTAAGTGGCCACCGAAGCGGGTATTAAATTTTATTTCTTATATTTATAAATATAATAATTTCTGAACATTAAATATATACATGTTTACATGAAGTTGCTATACACCACATCCAGGCTATATACATTAAGGGCCAGTTTCATAGTCAGATTTAGTACGCCTCAAGTGCGGCGCTAAACTAAATACAAGACGTCACCTGAAATTGAATGGAATGGGCCAGTTTCATATGCGAAACTGGCCCATTCCATTTTGGTCTAGGTAGGTGTCGTCCTGTATTTAGTATCGACTCGCACTTTAGGCGTTCTAAATCTGACTATGAAACCGGCCCTTAATCACGCTATTGGTGTGAAGTTGAGAGAAGATGTACCCGAATCTACGAAAAGAGAAGATGTAAAACAAACCAGGGATGACCAGCTTCACTTATACCCAACTGGAATTCAAACTCCGAACCCCCATCTTCTATGTGTTGCGATATTCATGCTTTAGACGATGTGACCAGTGATACGGATCTAACATATAAAGTCCATCCTCTCTCTAGAGCCACTTGGAAGCGTAAACCAAATTAGATCCACCACTCCCGGCCGACCCGTGTTGATCTTTTCCTTGATTCTCGTTGGTTACTATTGGTGCATGCGCACAGAACCTCACTTATATCATGGCCAACAAGCGACCCAGGGCAAAATATTACACACAGTTTGGCAAAACGTTACAATAACAATATTTAGAGTGCAATCTTCAGTCTGACCTTGAAGTGGAACAAAGCAGAAGGATAAAGGTAAACTATCTTGTAAGTTTTAGTTTGATATTCACACAATTTTACAGAACATTTTAGTTTAAATAAGAGAGTGTTTTCATGGTCACTAGGTCCCGTGGTAGCTATAATATAATCAATACTATGTAGGCCTAGTTGTTTGATCAGCTGTTCAGGTTGGATGGGAAATTTATTTATGAATAAAAGTGATAATATATTTCAGCTATTTTATATTATAGGAGTGTATAAAATAGCTACATATCTCAGCCGTTAGACCGTGATTTACCCATGCCAATCACGTTAGATTAATACCCGCATCAATGCGTACTAAAGGTACAACTCGTCTAGTCTTCTGTCTTGTTATCCATTGATTATGTGTGTGTTAAGAGTCCTTCCGCGTGTGCAAAGGCTATTTTTTTTACAGATATTTTTCCACTCTCTCTCCGCAAAAATCTGGGTACATTTCCTATAAAGTCTACCTTTTTCACCCTTACGTCATCAGAATGATTAAATGCTTATTATACAGGATCAATTGTTAGTAAACTGCGGCGGATTTTTTTTTTGTGGGCTATTATTTTTTTTAATCTGCATAACATATAGTTTGACGTATGAAAGTAGTTTAGGTAATTTTTGTAGCTGTAAAATACGTAGTATGGTATGGAACTCCAATCAGGGTTGTTCTAAAGCGTTCCTTTACGAGCTTAAGGCCTAGCGCGCATTGAGAAGCTGAGCAGGCAGGGTGGAGCAGAAGCAAGGGTAAATAAGACAGTACAACACAGCACAGGGGAGATACAAAGCAGTTTTCATAAAATATCAACATATTATTATCGGTTAACATTAATTTTATTTTACTATTTCATGAGTTTTATTTTTTAGATATTGATAATAGCTATCAAAAGTGACGTTTGAATACGTGAAAGTAGATCTAGTAGTTTTTCTAGCTGTCAATGAAGTCTCTTCCTATAAAAATAGGATTGTACGCATACATGAAGAAAACAAAACAACTTTGGACAGATGTTGTGTAATCAACCACACACAAATCAGTCAGGTCAACACGTGACTAGATTAAACCAGCAGAGGGACTGCGCTTCAACCACATTCCTCGCCGCTATGTTTCGTAGTGTCCAGCTATAGTATTCTAAAAGGGGACTGACCAAAACCTGTCCTGCGCTGTCCCTCCTACTTTTCGTATCAATGCGCGCGCAGTCATATGGCTTTCAGTGCCGGGTGATGATGTTCCCACAGCGAGTATGTTGCGTCGCGGTCTAGTCTGACATTAAGTAGACCTAATCACTGGATTAATTATAATTATACTCTCCAATGTCTTCATTGTTGTGTGCTCCGCGTCTTACGACACGTCTGGACTATATGAATATTTACACTACATGGCTAGGGATGGAAAAAATATACATTTAGAATAAATGTCCCCGCATTTTCATGAAGAAGACTCAATTCACAACCAAAAAAAGCACTTCCGTACATTTGACTGGGATTCAAACCTTAACCTCCTCGCTACCAGCAGTCTTTTAAAGTATATAGACTCCTAAAACAATCTGGTAAAACGCTTTATAAAACAATAAACATATTGTTATCTCTCTTCAACAATTATTGTAATCTTAATACTACAAACTAGGTCATCACCATAGCAATAGAGCAAGAGTTATAAATTCCTAAATAACTTAAAAGTTGAACGAACACTAGATATATTTGCTATTTTTAAAAACTTATTTATAAACTGCCGTTGCGTTGACTTGTCCAAACTGATTATCAGCTCAGGGGATATGGACACGCGATACTCCGCATGACTTTGAAACACGCGTGAACACTTCCACAAGTACTCGGACCCTTGGCTCGAAGCATCAACCCCTCTCCCCCCACGGTCAAAGCACGATTGAAGCAAATTCTGAAAGATAGTGACAGGAATAGAAAAAAATGCACTGGTGATTTGTTTTACGTCTTTATTCACGGCGATACAGTTCCTCAATCTGCACTAGTGTTCCCCTATCCATTGCCTCTCTTGCCGTCTTGAATGATTTAGAAGCATTTTTGACATTTGTGATATTAAGGTAGGATGGTAGGGTTTGTAAGCTAAGGGTGGTATTTATGCAGTTTTTTATATCAACTAATATTTTTCGGCAAAGTAAATTAGATAATTCTCCAGTATAAATATCAATTAATTTTCTTTATATAGAAATTTTAAAATTTCTTGAATATTATCAAGGCTGACCTAAAGTTTGATGATTACTATTTCTTTTTATTTGAAAAGTCTCCCATCAAATAATAATATACTCATGATCAATACTTAAAAACCATTGACATTACTATGTGTACAAAATTAAACTAATTTTTTTCTAGAGTAATATTTAATTTATTTTGCATAAATAAATGGTCAACTCTGAAAACTGTAAAAACACTTATCCTTTCTCGCATCCCCTTCTATCTCACCTTAACTCTTAATTCACCCAAACTCATTAGAGCAAACATTCATTGGCCAACAAATTAAGCTTCACCAATTTAAAACAATCCTAGTTACTAGATCTACTCTCACGTTTTCATACGTCAAGCCAAGTGATCTGCAGCCAACCCTCTTTGTAAATGTTACTGTAAGAGTCCGAAGACAGGTAAATCTTTGAATTTTCCGGTACATCCTAGCATTTACCAATATATGTTAGTAAAGGCCCAAATTATCTTAGAACATGTTTACATTTTGAGTTTTAACCATCTCTAGAGTCAAGGGGGGGGGGGAGAGTATCCCCAGTTTTAGCTTTGACCAGCACTAAAAAGTAAACCAATAACATAACCTAACCTAACCTAACCTAACCTAACCAAGCCTAATCCAACCTTTAGATCAAGTTGGATTAGGATTGGATAGGTTAAGTTATTGGTTTACTTTTGAATGCTGGTCAAAGCTAGAACTGTCAAAGATAGACCTTCCAACTGACTCTAGAAATGGTTAAAACTCAAAATGTAAACATTTTCTAAGATAATTCGGGCCTTTACTAACATATATTGGTAAATGCTAGGATAAACCAGTAAACCCTAAGATTTACCGGTATTTGTACCTTTACAGTAACACATATATTATCAATACCTATATAAGAACCCTAATAATATAATTAAATGTTATAAATGTTGACCCCAACAAATTTTTACTGTAGTTAATAAAACGCCCTTACTTTGAAAATTGAGCTTTACGTTGAGTTCTCTAAGATTCTTACTACTTCTACACTATTATTACTTTAAATTACATTTTCCTGGAATCTGTGAAACAAAAAAAACCCGTTCATCTCGTTGACAGCAAATCAAAAACAGGTTGATCCGGAATATATAGTGTTTTTCTTGCACTACGTCTTACTACCCCTTCGGTCTATGTATTAATTACGCTGATAGATTTATATGAAATATACCCGCTTTTGTGTAAAGGGAGAGTGGGAAACCATTTTGGATAAGCCACCCTTATTACACCCGACCGAGATTCGAACCTCAATCTCCAGGTCATTGGCAGTCTTATTCTACCGCGAGAATAGTGCGTTAGACCACGTGGTCCCCGAGGCGGGTAATATATAATTAAATAAATCAATACGCTTGTTAATTATGTGCTCTAGCTAACTACTTTATTAATGAATAATACATGAAAGATTTTCACCTTACACGAACGATAAGAATGCCGACGGGTTTGATTTGATATATTTTTTAATACAAGAATAGAACGATTATTGAAGAGGAATGCTATCATAATCAAAAACGATAACGAGTACACGATGACCAGAACAATTTGAAATGACGTGATACGTTACGTAACATATCGCAATGATCGCTGCCAGATCATTTTCACCTCTCTCGGCCACGATGGGTCCGCATGGATCAGTGATGTTGTTGCAGTGGATGTGTGTGGACGTGTTTGTTGATCGGTCCGGTACAAGTCCGTTAGGTGTTTCTGTTGGTTTTAAAAGTTAGGTGTCGGGTGATAAACAGGTGATAGGGTATTTAATCACGCTGATTTCTTTAGTACAGAAGTGAAATCTTAGGTAGGAAGCTGTGTCTTAAATTAATTTGTTTACCTGATTAACTTTATTAACAGTATACATGTGAGTATGTGACAAATATTACACTATTTAGTTATTATTATATTTAAATATGTACAACTGTACTTGTGGATCGTTGCAAGCTACGCTACTAAAGTTTTTACTGAGCATTACATGTTTCATAGAACGATCCCTCTCTCGAATATATAATACAAAGTTTATTCATCAAAATTGTCAGACTTTAAAGAGATTTTATGATTTTGGTGTTTATTTTTATTATTTTTTTGCACCGCGTCTTACTATCCATTCGGGTTATACACCTATGTACAAATCAAGCAAATAAATGGGGATTTAAGAAGGTTAAATTTAGAAGTAACGTACCCGAATTTGCGTGAAGAGAGAATTAAAAACCATTTAGGAAAAAATCAACCTCATCACACCCGGCCAGGATAGAACCCCGATTTTTCTGTCATCGGCAGTCTAGTCTAATGCGAGAGTGACGCCTTAGACCAGGCCGCCACCGAAGTGGGTGATTTCGATGTGAAGTTTTAAGAAAAACGTATATTTACCCCGCCACATCTCATGGAGAGCCTAAACCCCTTCCGGCTGTATATCTACTATTGCGACCTAGCGCTATCCAAACTCTAACAATGTGATGAGGGGGATTACCTAATAATGTCTTTAGGATCCGGCCGTACTTGCGAAGTGGTTGTCACGACAAAAACGCTGGAACAAGGACGCCAGCACGCAACAGTTTGTTTTACATGTGCGTGGCCGTACCAAGAGACTACCGCCACCTGGTGACAGCAGCCTGTGCTTAGATATATGCGAGGGAGAATTTATTGTTTGGGAAAATTTTGAAATATCTTTGAAAATAATTTACTATTATATAAGTGGAATTAATTTAATCAATATAGTCAAAGTTTAAAGTTTACGCTTCAGTTCAATTTCCCTTAAGAACGTTGACACCGGAAACACCATCAAATGAGTTAAAATAAAGCAAAAACAGTTATTACAGTTGTCTTCTCACACTCACGTATTGACTAGAGCGCCTGGTGGTTGAATGTGCTACTACGTTAGGTCTGTTGTCGACCAAATATGTTAATACTTCAAAACTACGATCAAGGCCTTTACGAATTCATCCCTTCCCACGGGATTCAATAATTTGAAATATTTACCAGAACATTTTTATTTTTAGTTGTCATTATTTGTTTAGATTTTATTCCCAGCCTCTTCACCTACCCAATATGCCAGAAAGCTGCCACTGCAGAAAATGTTAATGTCACACGTGGTCCCAAACGTGAGAGACTCTTAGTCTTCAATAAGAGTATAAAGAGCGTGTCTTGACTTTCTGGTCTACTGGTTGAGGCGACCAGGTGTTTCTTAGGTATGACCGTGCCCTAGCACATCATATAAATACATAAATAGATCTCACAACATTTAATTTTATTGTTCGAAATATGATTGAGAAGTTGTGTGGGCGAATAAACGGTAAAATTTGAGCGAAATGTATCTACACATTAGTGTTTAATTTATTGTTAAGTCTATTTACATTTGTTTACTTTCCACAAATGGTTTATAAAGGCCAGCGTAGGACCGGGTGCTATACTATACGAGTATAGCGCTCTGTTTATATGCGATATTATAGCTGGTGATAAGATTTGGACATGTGTACACCGGTTTCTATAAGTTATTCTGTATTTTCTGTGACGCTTTTCTGAAAGATGGCCAAGAGAACGGACACAGAAGCCCCACTATTGTTAACACTGACTTTAAAAAGTCAAAGAAGAAATTAATGCATGATATTAACACTCGAAGAGTCTTTTGTCTTCTTGTGCGTTATATGTCTCAGTCCATCTATGAGAGACTTCCATTTTTTTTTTTTTAACAAGAGCAACTGAAAATAAGTAAAATATGTAATGTGTGTTTTAGATTTCTCACACTACTGGAGACACATTCCAAATCACACCATTTAACTACAAAATTGGTGCAAAGAAGTTTCTGTAATAAGTTGAAGAAGTTTGCGAATCTATGTGGAAATGTTTGTTGCCAATTTTTAAGCCACAGTTTTCTGAATAAATATGGAGATATATTGTGCAGAATTTTAGAATAAAATGTAGCCATTATGTTGGCGCACAAGATGAAAAACATATCGCCATTAGAGATCCTGAGCATTATGGTTTACAATTCTCCAATTATAAAAAAACAAACTGTTTTCAATAGTTTTATTAGCTCTTGATGATGCTAATTATTATAAACTTACTTTGGTTGACAAGGCTAAATGGTAGGAATAATGTTGGTATAATACATCATAACAGCGTTTCTGGAAAGCGCTTGAACAATCATTCTTTTGGTGCCCTACAAGATGAGCCTCTTTTAAATACAACAATGTGATTGTTGGTGCTTATTTAATTACAGAATGTCAAGGGCTAGATGAGCCAGAAAAAATGATTTTGGAACATTTGTAATCGATGGAGAGTTTTCCAGTTACTTTTACACTCTACACTCTACAGTGTATGCTAGAATTAGTCTCTAAAATTGTTAAAGCAACTTGAATGCTACATAAATAACTCAGAAAGAAAAAGATGCAGAAAAAGTTAAATTGGTGATCAGGAAAATTCAACATTAAGTGATTTCCAGTCTACGAATACAAGTATCAAGAGAAGATCAATGAAAGTCAAAAATGGATTCTTGTGTTATTAATCATGAGATTCGTTTTAAAAGTCTATATATAAAAAAAAGTTCCGGAACGCCGTTCCGACAGAAAAAAGCCATGTATAATTCCATTCAATTCTACTGATAAAATAACTAACGTTACTATATTATTTATTACATATATATGGTCTTTTATAATATATATATATGTTACGGGTAAAGTTCGAACTTGGATGAAGTCGATTTTATTCATATAATTTTGAAACTATCCAAAATACGGGGATAATGTTAAATGAGAGGTGATTAGATAATGTTTTTCGAAGTTTATCAGATTAATATTGACATTATCCACTCGCACATGAATAATGTTGACATCTCCTGGCTAGTCTCGACACTATCCAGATTTCACGCACTACCCGTAAAAATATACACTATAATACTTCATTGTTTCATTGTTGTGACCACAAATATAGTATTTCTAGAGTAAAGTGGTTTTAGCACCGCGTCTTACTAATCATTCGGGCTATTCGTTCTATGAGTTATTGTTAATATCATATCTTTCTTTTCTCTTTCCTTTGTGATTTATTTACTTCCTAATATAGCCAAAATTGCTTTAGAGGGGAAAATAATGATTACAAATAAAGTAGTACGTAAATAAAGGAACAGTTGAAGGAAGTTAACCCGACATTATGAACTTCTTCTAAGATGTTAAAGTGCTTCAATGTCCAACTGTTGATTTTGTGACCTGGGGAGGGAAAGTTTTCTTCCTTTGACAAAGGTTTTTGAAACCATAATTTTAATATAAATAATCTCAAACTATTCTTTACAGTAGTAAATATTTTTATGTATAAGCACAAAAACAAATATATTTAAAGAAAGAGACTAAACGTGAGAAACGAACATAGGATTAGGTAGAAATAGAGATACAGAGAGCAAGTGAGAACCGTACATGCAAAGAGATAGATAGATAGGCATGTAGACAAACAGACAAAGAGCCAGAGAGAAAGATACATGCAGACAGATAGACGGATATAGATACAAAGATACAGACAGACTGACAGAGAGACAGACTGACAGAGAGAGACAGACTGACAGAGAGAGACAGACTGACAGAGAGAGACAGACTGACAGAGAGAGACAGACTGACAGAGAGAGACAGACTGACAGAGAGAGAGACAGACTGACAGAGAGAGAGACAGACTGACAGAGAGAGAGACAGACTGACAGAGAGAGAGACAGACTGACAGAGAGAGAGACAGACTGACAGAGAGAGAGACAGACTGACAGAGAGAGAGACAGACTGACAGAGAGAGAGACAGACTGACAGAGAGAGAGACAGACTGACAGAGAGAGAGACAGACTGACAGAGAGAGAGACAGACTGACAGAGAGAGAGACAGACTGACAGAGAGAGAGACAGACTGACAGAGAGAGAGACAGACTGACAGAGAGAGAGACAGACTGACAGAGAGAGAGACAGACTGACAGAGAGAGAGACAGACTGACAGAGAGAGAGACAGACTGACAGAGAGAGACAGACTGACAGAGAGAGCCAGAGAGATAAAAAGAAATACAGACTGACGGAGAGATAGACTGACAGAGAGAGCCAGAGAGATAAACAGACAAGCAGAGAGACAGACTGACAGAGAGACAAAAAGAGAGTCAGAGAAAGAAACAGAAAATCAGGTGGACAGACTGCCAGAAGAAGAGTACCCATTGAACGTTCCCCCTTTATTATGTGCGCAAATGCCAGATCTTAACCATTAGAGAAAAGGCATATATGTCTGTTATTATTTTCACATTTATATATATTCATATATACATATATATGTATATATGTATATATATGTATATATATATATGTATATATATACATATATGTACATGTATAAATATATACATATATATGTATATATGTACATATATATATATAAAACAATTGTTTCGATAATATTGGCACATATTTAATTTCAAATGCATTTTCGTACAATGTATGAAGTTTATATAACAGCCAACATATATATATATTGTTGGCTCTTATATAAACTTAATACATTGTACGAAAATGCATTTGAAATTAAATATGTGCCAATATTATCGAAACAATTGTACACTATATGTCTAATTAATATTTTAAACACACTTTAGACTGTCACTGCACAGAAACTAAATAAATGAAACAATTAACAGAACATAAATGATAAATTAATAGTAAAAATTTTTAATAAAATCATATGAAATAAATTGTAGATAAAGGTACTTTAGAATATGATTCTGAGCAAATTCTCGATAGAAATGAAGACCAAACAAACAAAATAATGTCAACACAACACGACACTAATAGCTTGTGAATGGTGGATATGTTGGGTAAGTTTCAGACAGCTGTGCTTTGTATTCTCAGAAATCTGTTATCAGTAGATTGATTCATTGGTACGAACCTCAACATTGTAAATTATTGGATCTACCACGCGATCTGCAGCCGTATTTTAGAAACTTACAATACATCAATACAATATATAAGGTGACCGAACTAAATAATATATCTCTCACGGTCAAATATGTCATACGCTAAAAAAAAGTAATCACCATAAACTTGGCTTATAATGTCATAGATTAACAGCGATTTAAGAGTGTTATTCATGTCTTACAAATCACAATCTGAAATAATTATTTGACGTATGTTCATGAGTCAGTCATATTTTGTCAGACATAAAAATAAAAATGAATATAGTAAGTTACATTTTCTTGAAATATCTTATCATGACTGCAATTTGTACAGCCAAAAAAAATTATATTTAAATGCGCCAGTTTTGTGGAGGCCCTGGTGTGTGTAAGCCCTCCGTAATTATCCCCTTTCACCCTCCCTTAAATGCGGAACTGCCTAATTCTAGAACAAACACCACACCCAGTCCCCAGCTGCCAGTTTACCAATGAGACATCTTCAACCATGCCGGGAATATAATCCTGGAATCCTAGATCACAAGGCAAGCGCTTTACTGCGTACTGGCTTGGGATAAGCGTCAGTCTTCAGTGACGTTAGCCTTCACTGACGTCAGCTAGGCTTATGACATTTCCTCTGAATATTATCTTCCTAGTCCCTACCCCATTAATGCCATTTACAGTAGCCCCGTGGCTTCTTTGGTGCTGACTGACAGTTCACAGCTGACTTCTGACAGTCAACATTTAGGTATATACCTAAATTTTGATTGTCAGAAGTTGACAGCTGCTAAACACATGTTTTTTGTAGATCATATGTTTCGGCGTAGGGATACATAATTTGGTCCGGTAGCTTTTCAAAGCTGTGAGCTGTCAGTCAGCACCAAAGAAGCCATGGGGCTACTGTATATTATATTTAGCACCGCATCTTACTACCCATTCGGGTTATACGCCTATGTACTAATTACACTAATGGGTTAGGGATTAGAAAGGTTTAATTGAAAGGACGTGCACTCACGTTTGTATGGAGAGAGAGAGAGAGAAAGAAAGAGAGAGAGAGAGTGGAAAATAATTGAGGAAAACCACCCTCAATGCACCCGAGCGGGGTTGAACCCCGATCTCCCCCTCTTCGGCAGTCTAATCTAATACGAGAGTAGCGCGTTAGACGATGCAGCCAGTGAAGTGAATTTTGAACTATTTTGTCAGCAGGCCAAGTAATAGATTCTTGAGTGCACACGCAATATTGAATATAGTTCAATGCTGACTGATCCTCCCTTAGAGTGGAGAGTTGCCTATTCTACCTACTTGAAGGAGCTGCTCCTCACTAATTGGTCAAAAGGACATAACAATTGGGGGGAAGCCGACACTACTAAAGTTGTTGATTGATGTGGTTTTCTGAGACTAAAACCCGCCTCGGTGGTGTAGTTGGCTAACGCGCCAGTCGTGTTGAGCTCGACCGCCGAGGACGAGGAGATCGAGGTTCGAATCTCGGTCGGGTGAACTGGTTTTTTTCCTAAATGGTTTTCCACTCTCCCTCCACGCAAATGCGGGTTCACTTCCTCTAAATTCAACCCTCCCAATTCCTAATCCATTAGAGTAATTAGTACTTAAGCGTATAACCCGAACGGGTAGTAAGACGCGGTGCTAAATATTTTTTTCTGAGACTAGTTCTCTCTACTAAGATCCAGTTAACTGTGTTTTAGACGCCACGTGCGGGCATGGGTCCCGGGGGTCGTTTTCGACAAAGAACATTCTGTCTGTCTGTCACCCGAGTATCAAGCTTGAAAACGTTTTTTTTTAGCACGTGTATTAAAACCCGTTCGGGCTACAACCTTATGTACTAATTAAGACTAACTTCGGAGGCCACATGTTCTAACGCGCTAATCTTGTTTTGGACCAGACTGCCAAAGACGGAGAGATCGGTGTTCGATCCCAGTCGAGTGCACTGAGAGTGGTTTTCCTACATGGTTTTCCACCATCCCTCCACGTGAATTCAGGTGCATTTCCTTTAAATTAATCCTGCCTAATCCCTAACCCATTAAAGTAATTAGTACATAGGCACGTAACCTGAATAGGTAGTAAAACGTGGTGATAGAATAAATAAATACTAGTTAAGCTAATGGTTTCAGGTGTTATGAAGTATATATTTATAGGAAGTGTACCCACATTTGCTTGAAAGGGAGAGTTTAAAAGCATGTTGGGAAACACCATCCTCAGTACACCCGACCGAGATTTGAACCTTGATCTCCCCGTCGTCGGCAATCTTGTCTACTGAGGGACCACGCGGCCACGTGACACTTTAGTTGATGCGCGGGTTATTTACATGACGGTCTCCATGATTATTTAGTTAGCATATTACAAACACCATCTCATATAATGTAGCCATTTCTTTAGATTAGTAGCACTGTTCAATAAATAACATCAAAACGTATTTCTATATTTCTGGGGAGCCGCAACCCCTCTCGGATTTTTGTACATACTTGGTTCTCGGGGTTGTACTGCCCTAGGTTTCTAACTCTTGCATTTTCCTCCAGCTCTCGGGTTTTGGTGTAAAATCTTCTGTTTCGTTCTTCGTAGATTTTCCTTAGCGTCTTGCTCCCAGTTTCAACGTGGACAAATACATTATTTGTTGTTGTGGTGACTCCCAGTATGCACCTGATTACCTTGTTTTGGACCACCTGAAGATGACGCAAAACTTAATAACACAATATAAACTTGATGGAGAATTTATATGAAATTTACCCCTTTGATTAAAGTTAGAATGGAGAAACCACTATGAAAATATCATCCTCAGTACACTTATTAAAACACTCACAGATCAAATGGGAGAATGACGTTAAAATGTACCTGAAAGGATAGGGTTTAATTAGTTGGACTGGATTAAACTAGAAAAAGATAGGGATAGGTGTAATGCTTTGTAGCTGCTGCAGTAAACTTTAGTTACTAATGCCATAAACACAATACATATGTATATATTATACATACTCATATATAGTTTATGCACATATATATTTATATAAATACACAAAATGTATATCTACATGTATATGTGTGTATTATATAGATGATATATTTAAGATATGTTAAATATATCATTATTAATATAACAAAAGTATGATTTTTTTTAGCACCACGTCTTACTACCTGTTCAGGTTATGCACCCAATTATGAAAATAAAGGCAAGAAAAATTGTTTTAAACTCGTTAATGTGATTTAAATAGGATTTGAAAGCGGGAACTTAAATAACAGTACTAGCACTGCAAATGACAGTGGTAACATTTTGACGTGTCAACCTCGTCCGGTCTGATAACAGGGATGTCGATTTTCCTAAATAGTTTTTCATCCTTTCTCTTCGAAAATGCCAATTCATTACTATTACATTTTACTTTAATTTTGTCTCCATCCCATTGGCGTAAATATGCAGCTAGCCCGGACGGGTAGCTTGATGTGGAATACAAATAGTAAACGTCGGATTTTTGGAATCAACTCAATCCTAGTGTTAAAATGTATAAATAGAGTATTTAAATATAATTAAAAAGGTAATTAGTATCTTGTTGAAATATGTGGGATTTGTTCACTTGTATAAAACACGCTTTGTTTAATGTCCTCTCATAGCTTGAACGATTGTAAAACCAAATATCAAATTGTAATCAACTTTGAGAGATTTTTCTGTTGAACATAATTTATAATTTCAGATTTGATAGATAATTTCGCCTATGAATCTTATCTTAAGATCCATATCTTTTTTAAGTAATATTAAAAAAAGGTGCATAAGTTCAGATCGGGCTACAATGACATAAAACCTAATATTTTATTTTAAACAAAAGAACCATCGTCAACAAGAAAAATTGAAATATTTCAACAAAGAGCAGCTCTCGCAAATTTGTTCGGGACAATAACCAGATACAGATGTATCATCTTCAATATAATCTGCAAGTGTTGGTAATATTGTTTAGATGCTGTTGCTGACTGAATCACGACTAAGACAACACTTGCACACTTCTAGAAGAACATGAAAAATGTTCCGCCAATGTTGGATCTGAAGAAAGAACCAACCAATGATGCCTTGGTGAACGTCTCGAACGGTAAACCTGTGGGAAACAATTCGGTGGATGGGGGTGCAGAGAAGAAGGTGGACTTGGTACCTCCAGATGGAGGTTGGGGGTGGGCCATAGTCTGTGGAACAGCGCTAAGTAATGTAAGTACTAACTGAGCTAACACACATGACAGTCTCCTAAATAAATAGGATAAATAAAGTTGTGTAATTAGTTGCTGAATTAACTCACGTTTAGTGAAGACATCAAAGAACTTTTAAATTACATTCTCAAGGATAAATTCACGAAATAATTTTTCATGGTAAATTAATATTGTTTTCCCCTTTAAAATAGTCATATAGAGATAATATACTATTCGCATCAAATCAGAAACCATAACCCCCCCCTCCCTCTCCGTTAGAATGAATACAGAAGATTGTAAACGCTTCTTTTGCATTAAAAAGGACCTATTCTTTAAGCTCAATAGCCCCTTCTTTGTGTCCTAAGCGGAATAAACACGCACCATTTACAAATATTAACACACCAAGAAGTTGTAAGCTTAGTTAGTATATAAAATTTATAATGTTCTTTTAATTAAAAACAAAATATATTCTCAAGGATACGATTGAAACTCTTAGTGTAAGTATTTTCCCGATGAAAAGATTTGTTTTAAAATATAATAGCATTCATTGAAAATGTAAAACACGTAGGCCTAGTGATCAAACATATTTTTCTTTAATTTTCACGGTGTTTTAGTACCTGTCTAAGGTATCCACCTATTTAATTAAGGGGTAGTAAGGAGGGAGATCTAGGAATCATTTAGGAAAAATATATAGAACCATAGATATATACGAGTGGTTAATATTTTTTTAACTTTATGTCTAAAAAATAACAATTGTAATTAACTTGAATACACGCTGTTTGAGAATGTATCATTTATGCCTATAAGCAATGAAGATACATAATGGACCAAACATTTGAAAAGGCCTAACCAAACACCTTAAAAGGCCACAGGTTACTCACCCCTGCCTTAGACCATGCGACCACTGTTGCATATAATAAACTTTCAGTTTGTTATTATTAATATACTATTTTTCTGATCTCTGCTATCCATTCATTAATTTGATGGCTGTTGTCGTGTCCTAACCTGTCGCACTAAAGTTATGTAATGTCCACATATTTGCTATAGATTATCGTGTATCCAGTAATGCAAACTTTCGCCCTGCTATACAAAGACAAGTTTGCCAACATTGGAATCACTGCCACTGATGCTTCCATCATCATTAATGTTAACGCCGCCTTCGGCATGGCCTTAGGTGAGTAGAAGGTGTAGTATTTACCATTCACTACTATACTCTTAGCGCTTTCAGACCCGCTTCTGTATCTTAAAAGTCACTATCACTGGCCTGCTGATGACAGGGAGATCGGGGATCAAATCCCTGTTGGGTCTACTAAGGGTGGCTTTTCTTAAATGGTTTCCCATTCTCCTTCTAGGCAAATGAGGGTAGATTAACTATAAAATGCTTCCTTCCTCATCCCTACCACATTAGAGTAATAATATTCATATGCGTTTATTGGTAACAGGTAGGAAGATGTGGTTATATAAAAAATATCTTGATCGGTAGTCTGTTTGTCTACTGGTCTAAAGATCCTAGGATCGATTCCTGGCATGTCCGAAAAAAAAATATGGTTACTGTATCCGGGGATGCATCTTTCAGCCGTTATGAATGAATGGTCTGGGGACTGGTGCTGTGTCTGTTATAGAGTTAAGCTAGCTTATAAGTACTGTGCAGAACCAAACCAGTCGGTTCATAAAGTGCTCGTTGGAAGAAGCTTTAAGAAAAATGCTAGATATATTTTTTATGATGCACGATAATAGAGTATTGTGGATATACTTCTAATATGAGCCAATATCTTTTATCTTTACAGTCCATCAAAAAAAATTTCTTATCTCTTTTTGATATTTATCTTGGGGACGTAGGAGACATTCTGTAATAGCAAGCTAAATACAATAATAGTGCTAATCAAGGTTATTAAAGTTGATTAATCAGGCTTTGAATCAATTGCGACACTGATACGACACTTTTGATTCTTCCAAGTGATACTTTTAACTTTATCATATAGAGAAAATATTATAATTGCAAGCATTTTCAACCTCAAGATTATTATGGATTTTAACGTTTTTATATGTATATGTATTTATATGAATATATATTTATAATACAAATATTTTATACGAAACATATTTTTATAAAATCAATAACTTTCAATCTATACGCAATTATATATATTTTTTAACTTTTTGGACATTAAAGTTTAAGTATTGCGACCGTAAAAAAAACTAACCTGAAATGTTGATGGATGTCGACGTCTCATGACCCCCCGAACCCTAAAAAATAGTCTTTGCAATGCCGTCTGTCTGTGTGTCTATTAAAACTTAAAATTAAGAGTAGTTTTATAAAGGGCGAAAAGAGAAAAAATAGGTTTTCTCAAAATCTGCTCAAACTATTTTGATAAAAATTCGTATCTAGGCGTTGATTAAGATTATAAATAAACTGGCTATTTTCATTTTCCTATGAAAATTATTTTTAGGGTACTTTACAGAAGCGTTAATTTCCGTATCTCCACAACTATTTGAGAAACTAAACAACTTATCATTGCAAAATTGTAGGACTATTAGAAATAAAAAACTTTTATTTGACATATATTTTTATATAAAGCAACAGTTTCTGAGATATTTGCAAATATATTAATACAATTTTGTGAGCTTTAGTTGTAAACATATACTACTTAAGTCTTAACGCAATAATTCTCCAATGCCATAGAGTAATTAAATATAAGTATCTAAAAAAAGTATGTTATTTTTCCTTAAAGCTCTTAGGAGAAATGTTTGCACAGCAATGCTCTACCTCCATTTTAGACTCAATAGTCAATATCTACATTTTTTATTGGTCAAAATGTATAAATGAATATTTAAATATCAATTCAATGACTTGAAGATGTGCAACACCTTATAAAATGTTAAAATTTTAACCAGAAATCGAAATTTTAATACGAAGTGTTGATCCTTGTGGACCCAATATTAATCTTTTTTATAACTTTTAGGATTCCTTAGATTTCTTTCTACTTCCATCCATTCATCCCTAGTAATATAATTTTCATAAATTGGAACATGTAAAGCAGATCCGAGTTTCCAAGCTATCAGAAAATGGTTCAAATACCATTTTATTAAGGTCTTTAAAACATTAAACTGTTTGAAATGCTCTTAGGTGGACAAAGATGCGCCTCTTTTCTCATTGATTCTATATCATTGTATATTATTTTATGCGTGTTCTTATTCGGAGTGGTGATGATACAATGTACATTATTCCGTTCAGAAATCTTACGAGTTTATATATATAGAGAGAAATTCTGTGCGGTGCGCCGTACCATTTATTTACTTTCTAAGACTGATGATGACAAATAATTTTGAAATATCTCTAATCTATTAATTCATTTTTGTGAAGACATTTTGGACTACTTAGACAACAATTATTTAATTTAAATTCTTTATAAAACTTTTTTTTTAAATAACAAATATATTCTCAAGTGTTAAAAGTTTAAAACTTTTTAAGCGTTACAAGCATTTTTAATTCTAGTTTTGATAGTTTTCTTCCGTTTAACTGGAGACAACAAAAATTGTGTTTATGATTTTAACAGTGACATTGGTGACCTGGTGGTCTAGGGGTAAGGTGTCAGACTTCTGTGCTGAGGGTCCGGGGTTCAATCCTCGGTCCTGGCACAGATTTATCTGAATACCAAACCCTTCCTTCACCTCTGACAAGATGTGTATTAATCACAACTTGTGAATGTGAGGAATGCCAGGCCTCCACCGTGGTTTGGATTCCACGTTAAACTGTAGGTCCTCTATTTCATCTCACAATCACCCTACCGTTGCACATTAGTGTAAGTGCGTTTAACTCGAACGGGTAGTAAGACGCGGTGATAATAATAATAATAATAATAATAATATTCTTTTAATGGTTCAATAAAGATTTACTTAGCTACTCCATTTATTTTTAAAATTTTACATATGTAACGTCAGAAAAACTTTAATAGTTTCTCAGGATATTATTACCTTAACGTATTCTAAAATGATACTGAATTGTTCCCTGTTTAATTTATTTATGACTACAATTTAGTCACAAATACTTTTTGTTGTATATTATTAACGAGGTAGGTGTAATTTAAATTAAATACGCACACATTTACGAAAAAAGAAAATGGAAAGAAGATAAAAATACAACCACAATACAAAGTGCTGGAATTAAAAACACTTTTTTCTTGTCGACAGGAAAGCTTGTCGACCAGACAAACTTGACAACTAATCCTCGTGACCACCGATGTGAGTGAATGTTTGGTCATCAATTAAAAGAAAATCCCTGATAATTACACACGTAACATTTAATCAAAGTTAATTTTTGAGACATTCAGTTAATTCGTGATCACTCTAAAACTATTTATCAAACACTAATATCTTAGGCCCGCAATGGTGGGCACGATGACTGAATGTCACACTCATCTATTATATTTGTTAATGATGGATAGAGTGAGATGTGAGTCTCAACCGGTTATAATGAGAGTGTTTTTACCTAGAAAGTCTCTAATTTCACCTTTACGCAAATACGACTACACTTAATCTAGATTCTACTTTGTTGATCCTGACCACATTAGTGTAACTGAAAAAGCGTATATCCCAGAGAGGTAATAATACTTTGGGAAAAACTAAATATTAATTTAACATGTGTATGCAAACTGTAATGATCCTCCTTTGTTGCATAGCTTTTTGGAGTAATTAAATTCAGTTTGTGACAAATTTATTAGTCGCACTGTACTGTTGTTGCTAAACTTCCGTACACGTGCAAAGACTACGAGTTATGAACATTTAGTTTGCTTGCTTCTAGCCCTAGTAATTATTAAAGGAAAAAACCTCGCAGTGTGAGTGCGAGAAAGAGAGCAACATATTTAATTTGCAAACTGTATTTATTTTGATTTCTTTTAAAAAAAGTAGTTTTGCTTGTGCTCGCAAGAGTTCAGCATCTCTCAGTATTAAAAATTGATGTTATAGCCAGGAAACTGGTGGGGGCGCGGGGTATTAGTTTTTTCTGGACTTATTAACTAGGTGTTCTAAGAGAACGAGCGCGATGAAGAATCGCGGATGCCATTGTGGAAATTTATTGAATATATCTTATTAATTTGTGAAAATAAAAGTTATAAAATGTGTTAATATAAATAATATTTAATTACCAATATCATCAAGTGGTTCGCGAGAACATATCGCGACAAAACACTTCCAATCAGCAGTTATTAACGATCACAGAATTACACTAATTGCTAGTTACATTCTTTACTTTATACTGGCATCAATTAAATAGAACGGTAGCCTTGTTACTAATTTTTAAACAATACGGATTTTGAAGATAATATTGATGGAGTTGCTTACATATAATTATAAATTAATTATAAATCTATAGCATTAAATCAAATTGGTATTGGAAGTTAAATTGGAGTTACTTTATTGGTGGAACTGAGACATTCTAATGATACATCTGATTAAAAATACCGGCATCATCATTAACTCTTTCCAACCTGTGGCTGGGTAAGTTCAGTAAAATACCAGATATCTTAAATTATATGTAGAATAATGATACTGATGTAAAAATGATCTATCTTTAAGACCCCTAGTAATATAATTTATTATTTTATTGGTTTAGTTAACATTTACTAGAAAACTTAAGTCCCTTTGCTTAAGGCACTTTGTTAGAATCTATTTTTAATATCTATAGAATAAACGTTTATACAATATCATTCACAAGTATTTAACTTAACGTGCTTGTAGCTATACCCTATGCATGACTTATTTGGTGCTGACTGACAGTTCACAGCTGACAGCTGACGGCTTTGAAAAGTTACCAGACCAAATTATGTATCCCTACGTTGAACCATATGATCTACAAAAAACATGTGTTTAACAGCTGTAACTTCTGACAGTCAAAATTTAGGTATATACCTAAATGTTGAGTGTCAGAAATCAGCTGTGAGCTGTCAGTCAGCACCAAATAAGTCGTGGAGCTACTGTAGCAATTAATAATTTATATAAAATAAAGATTTAAAAATGTACAAATATGAGCGTGCTTCTACGTACACATAACTTGGTTGTTGTGGCCGTAATTCCTAAAAACCTTGTTTAACTACAAGTTCTCAGGCACATTTTTAATTTAGTTACACTTATTACTCCATGATGTGAAGTTTAATATCGATGGGATGTAGAGAAGTCTAAAAAAAATATATTATTTTATTCGATTTCATAAACGATGAGATGTACTGTACTGTACTGTACTGTACTGTACATAACTTAATTTATTAGTTTAGTAACTTTACACCCGCTTCGGTGGCCTCATAGTTTAAGACATTATACTTTGTTAGAAGTGAAGAACATATGGTGTAAATAACTTAACAGAAGCTATTGACAATTAATAACGGTTTACAGTATGAAGCAATATTTAGTTACAGTTTTCATTGTTATATACGAACAGCCATTCGATTGATAAACTAATCATTTAGTGAAAATTAAAGATCTGATAATATACATTACACAAAGAATCAATTCAAAGATTCATGCAAGGCGATGAGAAAAACGCTTTCTGATCTAGTTATTTTTGAGGCAATATTGGCCATTTATGACAGTTAAAGGCTAGTTAAAGCAGTTAGGTATTCATTTGCAGGACATATTATATCAATCAATAACTAGAAAGTTCCACCACGTATCGTAAGTAGATTGATATTATAGCCTTGATATACTGGATAAGAGAACGTTATTTATATTTGGACCTAGATTCTTGTTGTTACAGGACTGGTCCACGGAGTGCTATTGAAAAGGTTCGGCTACCGCAAAGTGGGTATCGTTGCCTCGTTAATCACCTTTGTTGGAGTGGTCCTGACGAGTTTTGGCAACTCTTTCTCACACTTCCTCATCACGTATGGCCTTCTCACATGTGAGTATGACTTGACATCTTCACAAGTGCTATGGAACTAACCTTAGACACTTTTATTTCACTTGCATTATTATTTCTAGTTCACAAAATATACAGTTTTATAGTTATTATTTAATAAAAGTGATTTTACAAAAAATGAATAGGACATTGTAAACGAACCAATTGTTTGCATTACATGAATACATAATATATCTTATAGAGTAATAATTGAATATGGTAAACTATCTATTAATCGTTCATGAGTTATCCGTTTTAAAACTTATCCACACGTCCACTAGGCGATTAATTTCCTCCCTCACTTTTTTGCTAAATGTGAACCAGGCTTTTAAGAAAGTTACAGAGTTTTGAAGGGTCACTGTTAACCTTATATTCTGACAAACATTACAAATACATCTGTGTGTTAATTTGGGATGGGATAGAAGATTAAATTTATTATTAAACTTGATTATTCGTGTTTAATATGCATGAAGTTATTTTTTTCTTCCAAATGAACAATCGAAATACACTGTTCATATTTAATATTTTATTGTCACCTTGTGAACGTGGGCCTTAGAATATGTAAGGATGTGTGCCTGGGCCAAGAATAAGGGGGAGGGTGTTAGGTATATTTGTGTGGATTCGTGATTGATGTTAAACTTGTGTTTTAAATAAGTTTACTAGTAATACTATTTCTATTACAAATGTGATGTTGGTAGTGATATTAGAATGAAAGAACTTAAAGAATACTCGGAATATTGTGACAAAACGAGGTGTTGCTAGGAATTCTCCATGGCCTGTTTGACTACTAGGTGATTTCTACACGGTTCCCAACCCCGGGCTCAAGCGACAGCCCTCAAGATACGCACTGATGAACCGGCGTCCTAGACCACGTAGTCCCAAATCGGCCAGAGTAACCCTTAGACCTCGGTGTTGCTTAGTCAGCCCTGATGGCTGGTTTCCCTATCTTTTATCCCCCCAGTACCCCCAGGACTGGTTTCTCACTAAAGGAAAGCTGACAAAACTTTTGTGGTGAGCTCTTCTGGTTTATTCGTTTATAGAATAATCAAAACAACCCGCAACTCTCGTTTGGTCATTCGTAACTCATAACATATATTATTACAAAAACTCACCTTGCTGTTACATTATAATAATTATTAAAAATAAAAACATATTAAGATGTATTTAAAATCACACTTAAAATGAATACATATAAGATAAATTGAATGTTTTGTTGAATATTCACTTTTTAAATAGGCTATACCTTAAAATATGGCTTTAATATTTATAGGTTTAACTAAAGGTACGACACACAAACATTCTATATTATAAACTATTATACTTTTCAAGGACTTGAACCTCGTATCATCTAGTCGTTAGACCACTGCGTTAGCTGCTAGCACATTTATTTAGAATCATATTTTAATGTAAACGGAGTCAAGAGAAAGGAAAGAATAACTTTTTATTTTATTTTAATACCCGTGTCTTACTACCCTTTCAGCTTATGCGCACATAATACTATACTCTAATAGGGTGGGGTTAAGGAAAAGAAACATTTTAGAGGTAATATACCCTCTTTTGAGTGGAAAGAGAGGGAGGAACATTTAGGTAAAAATATTCTCAGTAGACCCGACACTAATTCTAACCCCAGCTCGATCCACCCGTATTCAGCAGGTCAGTCCAAACACGAGAGTGACACCTTAGACTATTCTGCCACTGAAGTGGGTGACTGACTTACTGTTTTGACGTCTACATAGGCTTCTATTACATTTCAAAACCATAACTCATTTTAAAACTTGTCACAACAAGAACTCTAGTAGAGTAATGAGTCCACCCCACCCCACAGATAGCGCATAGCTTAAGGTGTGGCCAAAGGGAGCGCAAGTATTTTTACAGTTTTTATAGAATTGACATTTTTTGGCCAAAATAAATCAAATATTTCTCCAGTAGCAATAAAGAGTTTAGTTTTCTGCACATTCTAGTATCAACAGATCTTGAATATCTGTCAAGGCTGTCCTGGAATTTTGTCAAAACTTTTTCTCTCTATTTAGAAAGTTTTGACAAAATTCCAGGAAACCCTTGACAGATATTCAAGATCTGTTGATACTAGAATGTGTAGAAAACTAAACTCTTTATTGCTACTGGAGAAATATTTGATTTATTTTGGCCAAAAAAAATGTAATGCTATAGAAACTCTAAGATTACTCGCGCTCCCTTAAGTCGCACCTTAAGTAGGTAAATCAGCTCAAACCAAGTGTCGTATTACAATAGTCTGGACTCTTCGTTATACAACATTGGATGTGAGACAAGTGAAACCATTTTACTGCTAAACAAAATATCCAACAAATAAAATAATTTAAAATTAAAATAAAATTTCACTGATCACAATTTCACTGTTGTAAAGTGAGTTACATTTTGATTCGAAAATAATAGTAAAATCCTGTTAGTTGGCCTTGTATTGGGTTGTTAGCCATGATTTTAATGTAGATATATCTTCACTATATTTAAATGTATCACTGATTTATAAAGTAAACTATGTTTATTCCCTTCCCCAGCTCTAGGAGTATGTCTGGTGACACCAGCGTTCTCTCTGGCCTTAAACTCCTACTTCAAGGTGAAACGTGGCAAGGCGATGGGTTTTGCTATGACCTTGACAGGCATAGGTCCGGTCATAATGCCCCCACTCATCAGCAAACTGATGTCATTTTATGGCGTGCAAGGGACAGGGCTGATATTAGGAGCCTTGTCCCTACATGCTCTTGTGGGGGCGTTCCTTTTACAGCCCATCAAATGGCACTTAAAGAAGGTGGTGGTAGAACCAGAGGCAAACAACCAAGAGGAAGATGACCAAGAAGATTCCCAAAACTGTAAAAATATTGGTAATTTGAACACTAGATAATTATTTTATTTTGTTTTGGTGCTTAAATCAACAGATCTCACTTAAAAATATATGCACGTAATCTCGTTTGCATTTTTAACTTTCTTGCGACCCCTCGTGTAGAGGAAGTACTATGAGTGTAAAAAAAAAAATCAAATTCTAGATTTTGATGGATGTCAACATTTCATGACCCAGTGAACTCAAAGGTTTTTTTTTTTTTAATTTCTTACGATGCTTGTATCTCAGCCTAGAGCCAAAACCATTTTATCGAGCGGACTAAAATTTGCTATTTAGGTTTTCATAAGGTTTTACCCGGAGATTTTTGAAATTAGATATTTAACCCTAAAATTAAGGGTAATTTACTTAAGGGCCAAAAGTGAAAACATAAATTCTCTCAAAATTAACTCTAACAATTTTGACTAAAATTCGTATCTAGGCTTTACTAAACATTACAAACAAAATAGCTTATATAATTTTTCCATGAAAATGATTAAGAGATTATTTATTTATTTGAGGTGTTGAAATTGTTTTTTTCTGAACAGAATGATTATATCAGCACACGAACATTTTTATGAGAGAGAAAGAGAGGGAAAGAGAGAGGGAAAGAGAGAGGGAAAGAGAGAGGGAAAGAGATGGGGAAAGAGATGGGGAAAGAGAGAGGGAAAGAGATAGGGAAAGAGAGAGAAAGAGAGAAAAAGAAAGAGAGAGAAAAAGAAAGAGAGAGAAAAAAGAAAGAGAGAGAAAAAAGAAAGAGAGAGAAAAAAGAAAGAGAGAGAAAAAAGAAAGAGAGAGAAAAAAGAAAGAGAGAGAAGAAAGAAAGAGAGAGAAAGAAAGAAAGAGAGAGAATGTAAGAGAGAGAATGTAAGAGAGAGAATGTAAGAGAGAGAATGTAAGAGAGAGAATGTAAGAGAGAGAATGTAAGAGAGAGAATGTAAGAGAGAGAATGTAAGAGAGAGAATGTAAGAGAGAGAATGTAAGAGAGAGAATGTAAGAGAGAGAATGAAAGAGCGAGAGAGAAAGAGCGAGAGAGAAAGGGAGAGAAGAGAGAGAGGGAGAGAGAGAAAGGGAGAGAGAGAAAGGGAGAGAGAGAAAGGGAGAGAGAGAAAGGGAGAGAGAGAAAGGGAGAAAGAGAAAGGGAGAAAGAGAAAGGGAGAAAGAGAGATAGAGAGATAGAGAGAAAGAAGGATGAAAAAGAAAGGATGAAAAAGAAAGGAAGAAAAAGAAAGGAAGAAAAAGAAATGGAGAAAAAGAGGGGAGAGAAATAAGGGGAGAGAGAGAAAGGGAGAGAGAGCTATTGGCAAATATATTTTTAAATTGAGATTTTTGGTGGACCGAGGTGTTACATTTCTCAAAAGCGTATAACCCGAACGGGTAGTAAGACGCGGTTCTTAAAACTAAAATATTTTCTCAATATATTTTTGTATCATTGTATACTATTTCATTTATGCTCTCGTGGAATACGATAATTATTTTTTCTTTTATGTTTCTGCAACAATGTCTTGTGAGTTTTGAGTAAAAATCTCCGTTTTTTAGCTAAAGGATCTAGACAAAGTCTGTGCAATGTAATTTATATAATTTATTTTTTGAAAGATTTAACTTTTAAATATGATATTATTACTACATCTGTTTTAATTATTGTTTAAGAAATTCCTCCTTTAAAAAAACTTGATGAGGTAATGCAGGATCTAACCTAGGAAGACTGATGTATGAATATATTTCATCTTAAACAAACTTTTACATATTCTCAGAAGATATTTTAAGACATTGGAAAATGTTTCAACCAATTATTAAATATTTTTTATGTGAATACCATAATTTTTCGGTGATTGAGAATATCTAATATATTTAATAAATTCTAAGTACATATGTCAAATACATCTTAAAAACTATCCTAAATATTTAAAATATTATTTTGTTTTAGTGAGAAAAAGAAGTTTTATTTAAGAGCTTTTTATATCTATAATTATGTTATATATATATATTAAAAATAATATTTAATTTACGTAATAATTTCTAACTTGAGTTTCTCATCCTCCACACTTATAGAATATTAAAGATGCAATTTAATATTTCAAAACTTGAAATATTCATTTTTATATTATTAAAACAAAATTATTTAATAATTTATTTATAGTATCCTAATCTGATCTAAATTAATTTAACATTTCAAAAAACTAGCTTTATATGGAAATTAATGCTATCTGTTTTGAACTGTATTGAATAAATAATAACTTCCGGCGTTTTGGCTGTAGTCACAACAGTTATCATCTGGTGCTGACACATTTTGTGGAAAAGAATTTAAGGTCAATTTTACATCATGCATCCTATATGTTGGCTGTTGTAACTACAGCTGAAACCTCGAAATGTATTATTTCCTTATCGAGGCTCAAACTCTAAAACATTAATTTCAATTCAAACAATGACCACGAAAGCTTTCAAAACAAAGAGCTTTACATAACCTACCATTGACCAACATAATACCTCATCTTATGACACCAACATTTTTTTTTTCAACTAAAGTGTTTTTGATGATTTATTTTTTACTAAGAAATGTCTTGTTTTAAGAGTTGAATAATCTTTTTTTTTTAATTTATCATCACAACAAATCTAACAGTTTTCAGATTTAGATTTTTTAAATATTTTTAGATCTACGTGGATTCAATTTGATGAGTTAAGGTAATTTTTAAAAATAATTTAACCAAAAAGAATAAATTAGTGAAAGAAATATAGATCTAAATAATAACTGCATTAAATTAATTTGCAATAAATATGTTGCAGAAGTTAAAAAAACTGTTCCCGACTACGGCAGAGAATGTTTAAGACGTCAAACAAGTAGGACTGTATCTAGAGCTTCTTCCATCGAGAACATAGACGCCGTATCTATATTCGGCTTGGACACGCCTATGCTAGACAGGAGGGTATATCCTCGAGAAGGTAAATACTCTTTGCTCAGTTATTTCAGAGCTACTATAAGCTTAGAAAAACCATTTTAAATTAATACATCACCCATACGGGGTTTGTACAACGCTAAGGAAATCTGATTCATCAGATGTAAACATCAATTGATTTGTTTGGCAATCACCACCTACGTTTAAAGTGATTTGAATTTTTCTTGATATATATACCAAATAATTTCATATAAAATACAGGATGCCAAATTAAATATTAATCTAATAAACGAACCAAACTATCGCGAATATTTGTATCGCCCAAAACAACTGATTTTTTCAACACGCATTTTCTCAAATTCCCCATGTATTATCCCTAATTTGAAGCAGGCCAATCATCTCATTTAAAAAGCTCTGAAAATTTAATATACGAACAATTTATCACCAATATATCATCAACAAAGCCTACTTATAAGGTGAGAATTACTAGATCGTTAGCAATCACCACCCTAATCAAAATGACCAACTTTAATAAAACCAATCAATGAAGAGTCAGACATTCTTCTTTGCTTGTAGCTAGACAGCAAATCGTTTATCTTTAAAATTCAAGCAAACAAATTATTAAACTATTGATCCCATGATAAGATAAATTTAATTGAACATAATTATGTAGCATTTAGACTGCAGGTGATGTATCAATGAATATTGACCAGCCAGTATCTACTTTCTATAGTCTACAAGGACAGCTCCGCTTGTATTGTATTATAATTTTTGTATTGTTTCCTGAAAAATTATCCATCCAGATTCAATAATATAATTTGGAAAGACTTTGCATTATATTGAACAATCCAATAACTAGTTATGTATGTTTAGTTGTATTTTTGTAAGTGTGGCAAAGAACCTTAGATTTCCTAATGACTTAAAGTAAATTACATACTTATATTTAGTTGTACACACAGCCGATTTGTATATTTGAACAAACTAGGCTCTCACACAAGCTCCCTCACGAGAAAAATAATACAAGTTTAACATATACCTATTTTGAGTTCTTCTCCAGATAAAAATTTAAAATGAAACAAAAAAACGTGACAATTTCACCATAAAATATATTTATAGTACTACGTACTACTAATTTAAAAATAAATATGGTTTTGCATATTGCAGGAAAACGAAAAAACTCTGAATCGTCTCAGAAGAGATCAAAGGGACCATTTGAAGAGAGCTCTAATCTGATCTCGTCCAAAAAGCAGACGTTATCAGACGATAGCGAGAAATGGTGGTCTACCACATCTCTTAACAGCAGCAACTTGGGAAGTAGTGTCAAGATCTTCGACGATAAAACTTTCACTCCATTAAAAGAATGTGATGAGGAAGATAAACAAGAAAAAGAAAATGACAGTCTGCTTGACGATTTATCCAAGAAACCTGTCAAGATTGATCGTGTGAAAGTTGCCACAAATGATTTTGCTTTGGTAGAAGTCAATCGAAATAACAGGTATGTTTTATTGTTAAAATAAATCATCATATTTCTCAAAAGCTTAAGTTTAATTAATAAGTTAATAAATAATGGACTGTAATAAATACACTTCCATTATTTTCAATGATACATCAAAGTACGAGTATATTCACCAATAAATGGAATCAGATTTGTGGGAGGTTGCAGATTAGTTTGTTAGTGGCTTTAAATATAATGTGATTAAGTTTATTAATACATACTATCAAATTTGAAAGATAAGACTTTCATGAAACTTCAATTATTAGTTTTATACAAGTCATCCAAATTAATGTAGTTTTAAGTTACTGTGTTAATACATTCTTCTCGCATTTCAGCATCATAAAAAATTACATCTCCAACGAAAATGTTGATGAATCGAAAGAGATGGGGTGTTATAAACGATTTACAGGTAAAATGGTCAACGAGTTAGATTTAACTCTTTTTAAAGACCCTTACTATGTAAACTTAATGCTAGGCATGTCAATAGCGATATGCGCTGAAGCCAACTTTTCTCTTATGACGCCATTCATCCTGGGTGACCTTGGCTTCACGAACGATCAAACCGCCGCCGTCATGTCTGCGATCGGAATAGCAGACATCATCTTCAGATTCCTTTCCCCATTCTTCGCTGACTACATGGAATACAGTGCCAGGACCATGTATCTGATTAGTATGGCCATGTTTGATCGCTTCAAGGACAAGTGAGTGCTGTGACAATCAACAAGCATTTTATTAATTTTTATGTAGCAGTTAGTTTAAAAAAATCTGTCAAGCTAAATGATAAATTTGAAATATGTGGCCTCAACATGTAATTGAATATCATAAACGGTGCACTAACTAAACGGCTTGTATAAATGTTAGCCTTATTTCTTATTTAAATCATACTATCGCTATTTAAGACATAATCATATCTGTAGGTCTTATCAGAAAAAAATCATTTGTTTCTTGAATTTGTTTTAAGAATCTTGGTAACACATTCGATAAAGTCGTTATAATTTTAACCAAACTCCCGTAGTGCAAATCATTGTCCAGGAATTCTTTAAAAATATTTTCTATTTTGTAATAGCTCTAAAAATATTTACGGTGACTTTGTAAATAAGTAAATAAGTTAGATTGAATACATTATTTGATAATCATATGCTGGCGTTATTAGGTATTTTACTAAATATTATTTTAAAAATAAATTCTTGATTGACAGTGAAAACAAAAAACTTTTGATTATTGCGCCAATGGTTTTACCAAAGAAATGTCCAGGTATTTTCATTCTCAAGGTCTCATACTAAAATTTTTACTTGGCTAGTATGTTTGGAATCTGGCTTGGTTCTGGTTAAACAGATGTGGCGATATATTTGAAACCGAAAAGCTTAGTAACAATATTGGCCATACGCAACTAGGGCGATATTTACAAATTTGTATTTTTTAATCATCTCGTAACCCAAATTCTACTTTATTTACTTTCAATTACCTTTATTATCACCATCCTTTAGGGAGCAAGATTCAATATACCAGTCCTTAGCATAACTTTAAGACAAGTTGAAAACTTTTGCCTTTTTAATTCCACTAAAGAAATTATATAATTAAAAAAAAACTTTTTATTTTATATTATTATTTTAGCTCGTGTCTTACTACCCGTTCGGGTTATACGCTTAAGTACTAATTAGGCTAATGGATTAGGAATTGGTAAAGTCGAATTTAGAGGAAGTGAAACCGCATTTGCGTGGAGGAGAGTGAAAACTATTCAGAAAATCCTCCCCCAGTTCACCCGACGAGATTCGAACCCCGATCTCTCCGTCCTCGACAGTCGAGCTCAACACGACTAGCGTGTTAGCCAACTACGCCACCGAGGTGGGTTTTTACTTTATAATATTTTATCAAGTTAACTAATAGAATCAAATGACCATCAACATTTAAAAAAAATTGATTCAAGATAAGTTTATTTCACACCTGCTTATTTTTAATGCCTATTTATTTTAAATATACAATGAATTAATCTCATCTACTTGAATTGCCCATAACTATGTCAATATTAAAGATATGATAAGCTATATTGATGTTAAAATAGATGAGAAGCAATGTTTAAAAAAAAGTTAACTTTCTGGTTAGTGGTCAGGAAAACAAACATGTTTACAAAACATGCTAAAATTATGATTTTATAAAGTTAATACAAAACAATAACGTTCCAATACTTTAATTAAACTTTTTTGTTTAGATATATAACTCTACATTTTTTCAAAATTTTTCAAATTTAAATAAATTTAGTATAGCTAACAAATCACCAAATGCTTATGTGATATTTGGCATTAATATTTAAAAATTATTGATAATTTATTTTTCAGCACTGATATTTTTCACGGCTTCGAGTCTGTCCTGATAGTCGCAATAGCTCTAGGTATAGCTAAAGGTGTCAGGACAGTTTATATGTCTTTGGTAATCCCTAATTACGTGCCGATAGAAAGACTTGCCTCAGCCTCTGGTCTTCAAATGGTGGCCAATGGGATTATTTTTATGATGTTTGGACCATTTATAGGTAAGTTCTTTCGGGGATGTCAAGTTCCTCCACGGATATAATTATTCTGATAATGATGGTAGAGTTCCTCCACAACACCTCAAGAAGGGGATCTTCTCATAGTGAATTACAAAATTAAATAATAAATAAATTTGTTAACGCATGAAAGGTTAGGTTAAGTTAGGTTGAGTAGGAACCATAAGTATATATAGACTTTAACCAACTTAATTACAAAATTAAATAAGAACAAAACTCGTTAACGCATGAAAGGTTAAGTTAAGTTAGTTTGGTTAAGAATCATAAGTATATGTAGAAATTAACCAACTATACTTATAATCCATTCCTTCAGGTGTTGTGAAGGAACTCAACCCCCCCCCCCCCTTCCTTTCCGCCTCCCTACTTCCAAAGTAAAGTAAATAGATCCCTCCTCCCTCCAACCCTCCAAGTGGTGGAACTTGTGGAACTTGACCATAGAATTAAGTTACCTTTATCGAAAAGTGGATTAAATCAGCCTTCGTGGAGGAACTCGAACACGCCCAGTTCCTTACAGGTGTATGTATAATCAATTAATTTATATTTTATAAAAAATATATAACACAAAAAAATCAGTGGATAAGATTTTTCTTTATTGTTTATTTAAAAATCAGATTAATGATCTACTTAAATACTAATAATTATTATCATTAAAATAAAATCTGATCTTTGCTTAGTTTAATTAGGGACACCTGAAGGTGTGAAACCCAGCAGTATTTTTTTCCCTAAAATATTTTCATAAAATAGGAACCAGACGCCTTAAATCACGTGAACAACGTTACGATCACTATCAACATACTGGTATAACATAAACTTTAACTAGTTTCTATCTAACTTAATCACCAAGTTAAAGTATCAAATTCAAATCCAAGGAGAACTATATGATATATATACATATTGAACTCCAAAGATAAGTTACAATAGCATAGTCCACTTCGGTGGCCGCCTGGTCTAAGGTGCTACACTTGCAATAGTCTAGACTTCCGATGATGGGGAGATAGGGGTTCAATCCCCATCGGGTGAACTGAGGGTGGTTTTCTAAATGGTTTTACACTCTCACTCCACGCAAATGTAGGTACATTTCCTCTAAGTTCAACCTTCCTAATCCCTAACACATTATTGTAACGAGTACATATGCACAGAAACAGAACGGGTAGTAAGACATGGTGCTAACAACAACATAACTGCAACTTAAATGTTAATAAACTTTGCATAAGTAGTCTGCTTATTGAAAGATGAGAGTGTGCTTTTCATCCCTTATTTTTTTTAATCTTTCACTTCAACTACTTTCTTTCACTTACAACCACTTTTCCACCCGTATGACTAATTCAAAACCAAGAAACTTAAAAATTCTAAACTTGTACAGTATTACAGGAAACACAAAAGTGCGAATACTGAAGTTCTATATTTTCATAAACCAAGCAACATAGTATCTTATATAGCATGCACTTGAGGAGCCATCATCAAGTGAAGGGCAACTCGGGATGATAAAAAATAAAAAATTAACAACCAAAGTGTATTTATTTTTACTTTAACATCCATTGCTAATTTGACGTCTTGGATCACTTAAACACATGTTCGGGAAACTCCAAAACCAAAAAACATAAAAAAAGATAAACTGTTTCTGAAGTAAATATCTGACCTTGGTCATTTTAAAGTTTTATTTAGCGTTTAACTTCAGAACGGAATCAATACTCAATTTTCACTAAAAATATTAAAAAAAAGTTTGATTCAATTAATTTCAATATTTATTTTACAGCTACAACGTTAAAGAAAAAAACTACTATATCAGAGAAAATGAATTTCAATGTTTTGGCTACTAAGAAAAGATAAAATTGTAGACGCGGATAAATTATATCTCTGATCATTACTAATTTTACTATAGTATAGTTATGGAATAATACATGGGATTAACGTATTCTCACTTAATTAGGAAATATACGAGTAAATGACCCACAAGCAAGGGTGTATCTCCTAGGTAGAATGGTGACCTGGTGGTCTAGGGGTAAGGTGTCAGACTTCTGTGCTGGGTGTCCGGGGTTCAATCCCTGGTCCCGGCACAGATTTATCTGATTGCCAAACCCTTCTTTCACCTCTGACAAGACGTGTATTAATCACAACTTGTGAATGTGAGGAATGCCAGGCCTCTACCGTGGTTTGGATTCCACGCTAAACTGTAGATCCTACATTTCATCTCAAAATCATCCTATTATTACACATTAGCGTAAGTGCGTATAACCCAAACGGGTTGTAATACACGGTGCTAATAATAATAATAATAATAATAATAATACTAGGAATAATTGTAAGACCACAACCCTCTTCTTAGGTTTTGTTAAATATAAGTAAAATTTTATTGAAAGCAGTTCTATGTAAGCTCAAATATGCATGGATGGTAAGTGAAAGAAAGCGATTGTTGATTTATTATAAATAATAAAATACCTCCTAACACTGATCCAAAATCACCCATCTCCACTACTCCAGAATATAATTACAAATTAGTGATTTGGTTCAAGTTTTATCATCACTTAATATACATTTGTTGAAAAGCTCATAACTACAGATACATTTTTTTATAAGAGACTCTTCAATACAACACATACAGTACTAAAGCCAAGAATGACGATCTTTTCATAAAGTGAGTGCTATAAAAATATTAGCTTGCTTAAGTCAGCGTACAGATGAGTATTAATACTTTTTTTATTTTAACGCGTCTCCCAACCAGCTTAGGTCATACGCAAACATATTATTCATGCCAATGGAGTGAATATAAGAGAAGTATAGATTAAAAGATATGTATATACATTTGTGTGAAGCCAGAGAGAGTAGCCATTTAGGAAAAAAACACCCTCAGTATATATAACCAGGATTCGAACCCCAATCTCCCCGTCATCAGCAGTTTAACCTATTGCTAGAGTGATTAATTAGAAAATTTAACCAGCGAAGCGTATATACTTGGGTTTTTTTCCCTTACAAAATTATATTTGGGTCACCTTATATCAAATACACACATGTTGTTTGCGGTCAAACTTTGATAAGATTGTACTAAAATAATAGTGCTAATTTATAAATATTGATGTTATCAATCTAAGGTTATAGCTACATATCACATGACTTGAAGTATTTATTACGTAAAAGTAGCTTTAGTGACCTTTTACTTCCTTTCAGGTATGTTTATTCCTAAGAAAATTGGGGATTACTAATACTCTTCAACCATTATTTAACCATTATTTATAATATGAACTGTTTTTTATATTTAATAAATAATCTTTTTGGTAACGAGGCCTTGATGAGTTTTTTATTTAGTAAAATTAAAGTTATTACGATTATGAATACGACACTGACAATTTTTTTTATAATAAAACAAAAAGTTTTCTTTTAAAATACTCAATTGAAACTAACACATATTTTCCCACCCATTTTGTGTTGTTTGAAGGTTTCATACGCGACGTCAGTGGGAGCTACAATCTGGCCATTGTCGCCATTAACTCTCTGACGGCGATTACAGCTACCATGTGGCTGACAGAGATTGTCATCGTAAAATGCAGACACAATCAGAAGACTAGGAAAGGAAGCTGATACCTTAGAACATATTTGACAAAAACATTCCAAACCTGTCATGTAGGTTTTATTTTTATATACAGTAAATACACACATATTGTATACAGTTGTAATGTTTTAAGTTACAATAGTGTATACCAATATATTTAAACAAAATAAGCTGTATAACGTATTTTTAAAATAGATGTATATTTATTATATTAAAACTTTATAAAATAAATATGCCAATTATGTATATATTTAGCCAAAAACTCTTTGTGAATACAATACTTTCAATTGGTTATATTTAGCCTACTTCCATTTCTGTAGATGAAAACAATGAAATAACAACAATTACTTTTAGAAAAGCAAAACTAAAGAATATATAAATAAATACGACGATTTTAGATATTAAACTTAATTCATTCCATACAATATTTTTAAAAGAATATAATAACTACTATTTGTTTCTATTAACTGTTTGATATCAATATGTTTTTAATAAATTAAGCATAATCTTAATCCATTTAAATTCAAACTGAATTAAATATAGTTAATCGAAATTATAATTTTTACAAACTATGACAACGTTCATTGGGCCATATTTTAATTATGTTAAATATAGTGTCCGCCTCTCATGACAAGGTGTAATTTTAAAATTGCATTTTAATAAAATTCAACAGGATTAACCCATTATTAATTTCCAATCAAGTTTAATAAATAACACTAGAAGCACTTTTTTTTTTTTGTGTGAAAGAACATTTGAGTATCCTTTACGAACGTCTTTTAAAATGTAAATTGAATCCTTTCATGTACTTTTAGCAAGTCTGTAATTGTCAATTGAATCCTATAAGCCAGAAAATATTTTTAGCTTGTCTTCGAATGTATATTATATTCACTCGTTTAAACACTATTTTCAGCAGGTCTTGAAAATGTCAATCTAATATTGTTATAGTATTAAATTTAAATTTATACTTGAATACGAGAATCAAACCCAGGAGTGGACATGGGGCGAATATATCCCCAACTATAAGGATCATTTCCATCTTATAAGCTTCATTACACATGTAAAATTAATCCCACAAGCGTTAACTTTCTTCCACAAATACATTTAGTTGGAAACTTCATCAAACATGTATGCCTATGTAAATCAAACATCCTAAGCTAGAAATATCTTCTAGCTTTCCTACCATATCGACTTGAATAATATGCGCAAAACTCACTTTTAGACTAACATTTTAGTGGCTTAGCACGCTTGATTCTGAGTGGGTTGACAATCAGCAAGCTATGAGGAGGTTTTAAATTTGAAGTCGACTTTCATTAACTCTTCAAACAAATGATGAACTTTTGTCCTTCTCTTCTATCTCTAGTCTGGCCAATAAACGTCAGATGTCTGATATTTACATCGGGGAATATGAATAAAATTTAAGTAAAATTTTTACACAAACAAAAAAAAAGGTTTATTCACAAGTCTCACTGTACCTCTAAAATACAAGTAGAGGACAAAATGCTCTAAGCTGCAAGTCATCCTACAACCCAGTCATGATACTACTCCTCACTAATTACCTAATACTTCTCACGGCTGACCCCGTGACGTCACTAGAAGATGGTGTATGGGCACCATAAACGTCAAGACTACCTTGACTGCTATCAAAGTGATCGTGGAGTTTGCTATTTTCAGCAAGAGGTGACAAATTAACACAGGAAGTTGAGATCATTGATAGTTAATTTTAGCTAGATTAGATCACCTTTAAGTCAGCTCTCTGATTACCAGACACAACGTCTATGAGGTCTGAGGAGTTAGACTCCCATTGTAGAGTATCAGCGTTGGTGGTGATGCAGGAGTTCACCAGTTGGGTGGTGGGGTGGTGGAAAGGATTGGGGGGTGGGGGGTGGGTTAACTCTGTATAGATTAATTTCATCAACGCTACTTCTTAGATGAAGCAGTTAAGCGTCTTAATACAAAAATAAATAATTACCACCACCCGTTCACCACCTTTCAGTAATATTAGTCTCAGGGTAGATAGCCCAGGCTATCAAGTGAATACTTCAAACATGATGACACTTAATTTTTATATATGCAATTTATATTCGTGTAACTTAAGTATAAATTATATATTAGAGGAAATACCTGGTGTTTCCCTGCGTTGTCACGCAATTGATTGCGCTTTTATTTGATTCCAACAGACAAAAGAAAAACTCTCCATTTTAATTATTTTGACCCAGTTTTTAATTAATTAAATAAATAAATCCATACAGAAGGACTACTAATTTTTATATTTCAACCCTCAGCGTGTGATAGATACCACGCAACCCTCAGGACAGACGGATACACAATATCTTCATTTTATTAATATGGATTAATATAGATATATAGTATATAGAATAAATAGTAGAAGATAAAATTCACTAAACATTTTATTTGACTGATATAAATTAAGTCTTATGAGACTTTGAGTCAGTATCATCGTGAGCCTCCTTATTTATGCATGGTGAATATGCAGACCTATTAATACCGTTTTATGATTAACAAAGGAGTAAATCGTAAGATACATTTTTGTGGAATAAAAATGAAAGCAGTTGGTTAAAATATCTTTAAAGGAGACACAATAGTAAACACTGGATTCTATGTTATGACATAACAAACAATATCATTTGAGAGTTATATAGCCTTGGAATTCATCAATCTTCATGGTAGACCTTAATTATAGTATAAGAACACAATGGGATGAAATGTTATGATGACAGTAGAGTTATGTGACATGGTACTTCGACGTGTATATAAATAATAATTAAATATAATAATGAAAACTTACATAATGTCAGTACATAGCAGAATATACTACAAGACATTGCCTCACAACTTAGACTTATTTAAGAATAGTGTTGACTTAAATGAGTTAGTAAATTACCGTCAAACTATTGTATATTTTATTTCAGTAGCATACATGTCTAACTTTTTCTCACAAATTGTCATATTTTTGTCTGGTTCGTGTCTTGCTTCACGTCCGGATGGCTGTATTTTTTTACTAACCAGCAGAAGTACCGGGTTTTGCCAGGTGTAACCACGCAATGAATTGTGTAGTCATCCCTGGGAACACTTTTCTTTGCTTCTAGCAGAGAGAAATAAACTCTTAATTCTATTTATTTCGACCCAATTTTTAATTAATTAAAATAAACCAAATCCAAAATTTAAAATTCCGGTTAAATTTTAGACCTCTGAGTGCAACAGATATCAAGTAACTCTCTTACCAAACACACAAACTCTTCATTTCGTTAATAAATAGAGGGAAAAAAATATTATTTGGTAGGAATGGGGAATATACATTTTATGGAAATGTACTTATACTTGTTTTAAAATAATATATACAAGACCGGCGTTCGAAAATGGATTTATCCTTCTAAGTACACCCCGGCCTTCATGTCACCGGCAAACCAAACCAAATGAGACCGATGCCTTGGTCCGTGTTCCCAACAGCGCGGGTATTGCACGAGTTAATAAAGCTAAATGTGAGGTGTAGTGAAGTGTTTCACAAATTGTCATTAGTCACATACCTATTTAAGTTTCGTGGTCTAACCAAAGTACCTCTTCTAGCTATTCATAAAAATTGAAACAATACCTGTTATCTTGTAAAGTATTAACTTTGTTCTAAATTATAAAAAAAATATATATTGATAAGCCTAAAAAATCCGTGATAGAGGTAAATAAAAGGCTTATGAAAGTAATTGACATCGACCTCGGTAGTCTTGGGTTAAATTGCTGGCCTTGGGTGCCTACGTTCGTGGGTTCAACCCCAGTGAGGCCAATGGATTTTTAATAGCGATAAAAATCCATAGCACAGCTTCTTTAGAAGGGGATGGGAAAACCGTGGGACCCATGTAGATTGTGGCATGTTGAATAACCCTGGAAGGTATGTAAAATAATTTTTCCGGCAAAATTGGTAGGCTCTTTCACTCTCACTAATAGAAATTATATTAGTTGGCAACTAAATTAGAAATAAATTAAAACCACAACAAAAGATGTTCGTACTATTCGCTGCTAAGTTGACGATTTACACTCATGGGGTAAGTAGAGGGTGAGGTTGGAGAATTATAAAACTAAGGCCAGTTTCATAGTCAGATTTAGTATGCCTCAAATGCGGCGCTATACTAAATACAGGACGTCACCTACTGAAATTGAATGGAATGAGCCAGTTTCATATGCGAAACTGGTCCATTCCATTTTGGTATAGGTAGGTGTCGTCTGTATTTAGTATCGACTCACACTTTAGGCGTACTAAGTCTAACTATGAAACTGGCCTAAGAACCAATCTGCACTAACCAGAAGATGTTAAATAATGATGTGCAACTGTGATGAACGTCTTCACACTCCTTATCCGTAAGGTCCGTAATTAATAAGAAGAGCTCTACTTCACAGTAACAGATTTATCTCTCCTTTGCCCGATCCGAATGTAGACCGTAAGAGGATATTGATCCTGTTGATGTGTGCACATAATCCCTATTCATAATGTCCGTAGTCCGTAAAACGATAGCTCCGTGGTAGCAAATGGTTCTGTTCACAAAATCCCAGCCCATGAGATCTGTAAGAAGATATCGATCTCACAGAAACAGGTTTTTATTTCTATAGAGTCCCGGTCCGTAAATTAAGTACTCTACGGCACTCCGTAACGTTGGGTCAACTTTACTTATCTTAAATATTGGTGTTACAGACAGCTACGGAGAACCAAATAAAAGGTAAACAAATAAGTAAACATCAATATGCGAATCGATATGAACTCATCAATGAGAGTAAATGATACAATCAAAATTTTCTAAACGTATCATATTTTAAATTATTATCTTAGCCACACATAGAAAACTTTTATTTTCCAGGCTATCTTTTTTTTTAAAGCCTAAAACTTTAAACAGAAAATAAATTTATGAAAATATGGGCTATGTTTGTATTAATTTGCTAAACTTATTTTATTTTGACAAATTTTATTGGATCCAGATGTATACTTTTTCATTATGTGACGTGACTTCGCATGATTAAGGACACGTGTGTGTACACAGTTTAAAATTCATATTTATTTAGAGACTAAAAGGTTTCCGGTTTTACGGAATATGTATACAAGACTTTAACCGTCACCGAAAAACAGAAGTAACTTGGTAAATCCGCACTTTTCTGTGATTCACAATCTTACGCACGAATCAGTGATGTGGGCGTAGTGAATGCGTGCGGATGTCTTTGTTGATTCGTTTGTGTACAAATGTGTTTGGTGGTTGTAATATTGTATTGTATTGGTAGGCGGGTAAGGGACTTAAAGTGAGGTTGAAAGAATGCGAGATAGGTAGGTTAAATACAATATATTATATTATGAACATAGTTTAATATTAGCTGACATTTTTAAAATTAATATAAATAACCTTGTTCAAACCCCGCGATGCCAGTGAAGAAGAAACAAGAACTGTTAAGATTACGCTTGTGTGTAGAAAATTAAATTAAACGTATCTACTGAAAAAAAATATTGTTGACCGAGTGGAGTGAGGTCTTGGTTCTAGTTTAACTGTTTTAAATGCTGTATATTTGTCTATTTTTTTCTGAGGTTGCTTCCAAATTCGTGGACCATTTAAATGAGGTTTATCAGGGACATTCTTTGAACCTAGGCCGAACGGCGCGGCATGTATAAATGTATTTTTAAATTTATTGGGAGATTCACATCTTAATCATTGGACAATGGTTATCCTCCATGGATATAATATACAATGCACACATTTAAAATCCATTGGTGTTTATATGTCCCTCCAGGGTTCTTTCTCCCATTTCTTGATAACTAGAAAGTTTAAATTTGTTATTGACGCACTGAGAATGCCATATTTGTGAGAAAAATCCGTAACTTGAAAAATAAAAAATTTGGTGGATCTGTAATGAGAGAAGAAGAAATTTACAATTGAGTTCTAGAGATATTAAATTAATTTTGTATGGACGTTATGGATCACTCCATCATTATAAGAAAAATCCAAAACTTGAAAAATGCAAAATTATTAATCCAAAATGGTGGATGAAGGTACAATTTGAAACTAGAGATCTAAAATTTGGTATGGAGCTTATGGAGCATGTTAGTAAGGATTTAGGATTATATTAAAATTCGTAAGATATAAAATAAAGTAGTTTATATTGGTGCTTCTCAGCATTTTTATAATGCTATTAAATTGTATACTAAGGAAATTGCTGTTTCTAGATTATTAAACGTTTTTACAATTTTTTTAAATTTAAAATTTGTGTTTATCTTTTATAGTTTGATTAGTTATTCCTTACTTTTTACTTTCTCTCAACACCTCAGAAAAAACGAATTGTGATCGTAAAAAAAATCTAACTCGAAATTTTGGTAAATGTTAACATTTCATGACCCCCTGAAACCAAAATAGTTTTCGCAATGCCATTTGTCTGTCTGTCTGCCTATACCTTGGGCTGGAGCTGAAACTATTTTACTGATTGGGCTAAAACATGATATTTTGGGTTTTCATAAGGTATCCTAGAGGGGTTTATAGAATTGAATATTAAACCCTAAATTTAAGGGTTGTTTACTGGGGGGTGAAAAGAAAGAAAAAGATTAATTTTTTTTTGAAATTCGCTCTAATGATTTTGATTAAATTTGACATAAATTCTTTGTTTATAACTATAAATAAAATGGCGATTCTCATTTTCTCACGAAAATGATTTTGAGGTTACTTTACATATGAAAATTTTCCAATTTTCGTAATTTTTTCAGCAGCTATTTCAGATACGAAATTACTTATCACTGTCAAGTTGTAATACTATTAAATATAAAATCTTTTACTTGTAATATAATTTTATGAAACCATTAATTTATGAAATATAAGCAAATATATACTTTTTAATTCAGGTCTTTGAAAATGGATTTGATTCTTATGATATTTGGTAGACAGAGAGGTTTCAATTTTCTTAAATTTTTTGTAACTGTATTATTAGTTCCTAATGCCATAGAATAAATAAGTGTATATTACTTCATTTATGACCTTGGTGAAGTGTTTCTACAACAATGCATATACCTATTATTTTGTTTCACAAATGCTAAGAGTTTTTTTTAGTAATTGTCTAATTTAGGGTAAAAACAAGGAGAAAGTCTGCGCTGTGCACCATAGTATTTATTTTACTTTTTATTTATAACTTGGGTTAATTAAAGCCCTAACCTTTTAAAGAAAGCCCGGATATATCATTCTCAATTCAAGTCGCCTCTCTACTTAATTTGAAACGTCAACACCCAGGATGAGGATGATTTCGGCTGATGTAGCTTCAATCAATATAACCAAACCAATCATTTGGGATGAACTGTTTGTGATGACAATTCATACTTGAGATAGGTTGATAACGTTTTGAAAGGATACTAACCATTTGCTTTCAAGATAGCTTAGCTGTAGTTCATGGCTTATGAATATGGGAGACGTACCAGCTCCTAAAAAAAAAAAAAGTTGAAAAATGGTCTCATTGAAGTGCCAGAACAACTTAGAGTAGCTTGCATAGTTAGGGAAACTTTTGTCCATCATCTTAAATCCAGGGATGCATTAACATTTATAATATGTGATTACTGCGTCCTAGTAAAGACGGTGAAGTGAATGTCAATGAGGAGCATCTTAATTTATTGGACGTAGAAGTTGTTTGCTAATTTAGCGTGAACTCTATCGATTGTTCTGATGAAAAGGAAAGGGACTTGCTATCCAATTAAGTTCCTCGACAGTCTTATTCTCCCAGGTCTGTCTCCAAATAAATTAATCTGAAAACAGGTAAAATAGAAATGCTATGAAATCTGAATACCAAAATAAAGTTGTGTAATGGAGCTCACTTGACAATTGAGAATTTGAGCAAAATTCTGATTTCATTGATCTCACAGTTTCCTCTGAAAGTAACATAACTTCTAAACCTCGGATATATCTCGCACCTATCGATCTAGATCTGCCTTTTGAGTTTTGTTAGCGACAGTTTCCAGTCCACCTGATCCATGATAACTAATAACCCACATGGCCAAACACTCGACAGAATAATTTGCGTCTACCTTCCTACTTCAGTGTTAATATGGTCAGTTCAGTTTTACGTAGTCTTATTAAGAGTTCACCACGCTGTAAACATTCAAATACAGGCAGAACAAATTAATTGTTAAGATATCTTTTTAAAGGAAGAACCAACATCGATATCTAACATGTAGTAATATAATAATATTAATAATATTTAGCACCGCGTCTTACTACCCGTTCGGGTTATACGCTTAAGTACTAATTACTCTAATGGATTAGGAATTGGGAGGGTTGAATTTAGAGGAAGTGAACCCGCATTTGCGTGGAGGGAGAGTGGAAAACCATTTAGGAAAAACCACCCCCAGTTCACCCGACCGAGATTCGAACCTCGATCTCCCCGTCCTCGGCGGTCGAGCTCAACACGACTAGCGCGTTAGCCAACTACGCCACCGAGGCGGGTTGTAGTAATATATATATATATATAATCAATAAGCTAATACTCTATTTAAAATGAACCAAAGAATGTCGTCACTGAGATTTTCTCCTACTTTGACGCCAGACAGGCTTATATCATATTATATATGGTTGACAGCAAAAGTTAATATCAAAATGTTGGCATAAATCTACACTTCCTGAATTGTATGTCCTTCGGGGCGTTTTTTATATACATTTCGATAACCGAGTAGAGCTTTGGATACAAATCACGGTACCTCATGATATTAAAGTATAAAATACATCAAAACAACAAGGAAAATTCTTTTCGTGAAATTTTAGATTGCGCCTGCCGGGGACAGGCCTAAAAAATGTAAAGAGAACAGAAGATAGCCCCAAATGGAGAAAGGCAACTTATTGGCTGACCGTGTGATGTCCCCCAGTACACATGCAGGCGTATTACATACAAAGAGCTATATGGAAGACAAACTACGAATAATTTGTTAAAATCAGGTCACCTTTTGGAAGTTTAAATATTAAATAAACCTTTAATGTCCACACCAATGTCCAATTAACGTCATTAACCTATTTAGTTAAAACACACGTATGTGTTCTGAAAATTGAAAAATGAAACCAGGACACGGGAGTCGAAGCCGGGACCTTTGGCTTAGTACGCCAATGCTCTAACCACTGAGATATCGAGGAATCTTCCCGTGCTCAGGTTAATTCTTCACTCATATAGACGTGTGGATTTTATTAAGATCACGAGCTATCAGATAACGCAACCGCCTTCGACTCGGTAGTTGGCTTAATGCTGCCACTTGTACAATTATTATAATTATTATTAAAACTAAGGTTTACTTGATCTAAGTTCTACCTTTCTGCTAGCTACACATGAGTGTAGGTTTACGAATAGCTCAGACGAGTAGTAAGATACAGAGTACTACCAATTAAACAAATTTTTTCAAGTAGAGTTTTGATTTCTTCTGTCATGAGTGAGATTGCTAAAATAAACATCCATTTCTTCTTAACTGTGTGGTGGGCAACTTTTTGCCTTTGTAAATTTTAACTCACAAGAATGCAATAGATGTATAATTTAAAATATTCAAATTATTCAAGAGGGAAAATATTTAAATACTTTTTATTCAGATGAGTTTTGAACAACGCATTTAATAGAATATCAGAACTGAGCACCTCATAAAAAAATATAAATGTGCTTAGTATACATTTTACAATAAATTAAACATAGGTATTAGCAAATTACTCTTGAAAAAATTACTTGCTAGTCATTCTTTATAGACTTAACTTAATAGTTTTTTTTTCATGTTATAAGTCAAAATGAATACTTTACTATAGGCTTATAACCAATTTACAATCATGTGATTTAGCTAAACATGCTTCAGCTAATGTACCTCCATATAAAGTTACCATCAATACTTACCCTGCTATACGTCCTCATGACTTAGGACCTAAAGAGAGTGAGTTATCCACTTCTTGTAGCTTTGGAAATTAAAATGAAATATTCCGACATCTTTGATCAGTAGGTAACTTAGCTTCCTATTTAATTAATTGTCTCTTGTTAGATTACAGAAATGGACGAAAATGTATCAACACCGCGTCTTACTACCAGTTCGGTTTATACGCATTCACAATAATAAATTTACAGCTGGAGTGATGGCTGTTGTGTTTGTTCTACGATTATGTTGGTTTATTTATTCATGTAGTAATATTTTTATCAGTTGGTCCAAAAGGTGTATGTTAACTAACATTAATAAATACAAAAAAAATAATGAAAAAATTAAATAGAGTAGCCAGTGATATCCAACTTGACCCCAATCTGAGGTCATGACCTGTTTATGGTGAGGTCACAACGCTTGTACAGGCTATATAGCATTAAATCCATTATTTTAAGTGATTACAATGAAACTGAATGTGCAACTTTTAAAATATAAATGGAGGGGTATTGATTGATGAAAAACATTTTAATCTACTGTTTGAGCTCCTATTTTATTACCTGACTCTGACTTAGTGTTTGTTGACGAGTAAGTTATGGTCTGGTTTGATGATAACATCAAGGTTGGGGTTTGACTCCTGGCCAGGTGTATTGAGAGTAGTTTCCCACCATCGCTACGTTCAAATTCGGGTACATGTTGTCATAATTATAAATTTCTTATCCCAGCTTCATTAGTGAAATTAAATGCTGATAGTTTGGATGGGTAGTAAGACGCGTAGAAAATACTTATAAAAACATAAAACACTAGAATTGGAACATCCAAAGTTCATCAAGGGGTCACGATGGTCTCGGACACAAACATTGGCATCAAATCCTGTAAAAGGTTGGATTTCTATGGTGTAGCCACATGTAATTTCAGCTCTCAACTACTTTAGTAGCCTTTCAGAGAAAAAACCAACACTTAGATCTAAGTGTCAGATATTAGAAATAGTATCATTTAATTCATAGTGTTCTTAACTCAGATTTGAAATGAAGCCAACAAATAAACAGATGAATATAGAGAAAGAACCAGTAAATGATGTTGTAGGGATATATTATGATCCTATTGTTTATTTGCAATTGTTGAGTGACCCATGACTGAAACAATGCTGGCATACAGCTAGACTAAAATTAAATAGAACCAGTCAAATGTCATAGTGATGCATTATGGTATTCTTGTTTAGATGCAGGGGTTTATTGAATAATCATTGAAACAACGCTAGACGATCAGGATTATACAACTAGTCAATAATATCATAGTGCTGTATCACTGTACTCCTGTTTAGATGCAGTGGCTGGCAGACTCACGATTGAAACGTTTGCAGCCAAATAGACCAACATGAAGAAAGAACAAAGCTACGATGTCGTAGTGGACGTCTCGAACGACAAACCTAAAGGAACCAATTTAGGGGATGGAGGTACTGTGAAAAAGGTGGAGCTTTTGCCCCCAGAAGGAGGGTGGGGATGGGCCATTGCCTTTGGAATGGCGCTAAGCACTGTAAGTACATACCAATGGAACACTATTGGGTATAAATTATTTAAGTTTAATAAAAGTCCATTAAATACACTCATTTATTTCCAATTCTTCTTTTATCACCTATTATAATAGTTCTGAATTGATATTATACTCTGCAGAAAATATACCAACGGCAACCAAATGTCTCGCTTTGGTCCGCGCGCAAATGAAGTCGTCGTTCTATTTTTGTGTGGTTTTTCAGGTAAAAAGGAGATCAGGGCTTGAATCCCGGTCAGAAGTTTAGTTTTATAAATGGTTTCCCAATCTCCATGCATTCAAACGCGGGTACATTTTCTTTAAATTATGTAAATATTTATCAATTCTTAACTGAATTTTTAAAAACTCTATACTTAACAGTAAAACAATACAATTATAATCCCTGTTAGGATTACTCCCCTTTTCTCAGAATACTCTTGTTCCAGCAAGTTGTCTATTTAGGGTCTAAAACAAATAACAGGCGGATGTTGAAACCAAATAAGGATTGTTAATTTTTTGCTTCATTGTTTGACGTTGACGTGAGAGGTTTTTTTAAAACATCCCTGAAAGAAGCATCACTATTTTTATAAATTTGCTGTAGAAAATCTACATGGATAACACCCTTAGCATCTTAAAACACGTTGAATGTCATCTTGTTTGCTGATGCCATGATCTTGAAACGTTTCGGTGAAGATAATTGTGTCTCCATTCAGGCCTTTTTAAAAAAATATCTAATTGACTGTTACAATATGATTAAAAATATCATTCCCTTCCCTCAGAAATCATCATTTAAGAATTGTTGAAATATGAACTCGCACTTACTTTTCTCTGGTAACCATCGTTTGGGCACATGTAGGAAGCAGTCTTTATTTAATCCAAGGATAATAATACGAAGCATAGTGTCAACACTACCAGCCTTAATGTTAAGTTTAGAATATCCTTTATCCTCAGTACTGTTTGTGGTACTTCGTGTAGTCATCACGTCATTGATAGCAGTTGTTTGTGGTACTTCGTGTAGTCATCACGTCATTGATAACAGTTGTTTGTGGTACTTCGTGTAGTCATCACGTGACTTTTTGCATATTGGTGCGGGTTTTAAAGGTGTATATATTTCATTTAAAGTTCCAAAATGTGACCCGATTTTTAACAAATTAGTTTGACTTCCATATAGATTTGAGTGTGGAACGCAGTGGTTTGTATACTTAGTGACGTCACACGCTTAGGTAATAAGATCGCTTTCTACATCTGGCGCTACTCTCTGTTCTCTTTACATTGAATACAATCTTGTTATTACTGAGATTGGTTTACTCTGGAAACAAAATAATTGATTTATCACAATCCTTCCACTATCAAGATTTTATAGAATTTAAAAAAAGTCTAAGTTAAATAAATAACATCACTCCTACCTTCTTCAGTCCTACCAATTACTCAATTAGTGTAGTTAAAATAGTAGAGCCCATATGTAGAGTAATACGCGAAAAAAAAATTGAATATGTGTCAGAAATTTAAAATATGTAAACTTACTTGTATCATTAAACACTAAATTACCATATATAAATAATTTTGTGGAAGACTTTGAAGTTTAATTATAAAATTTAGTAGGTTAAATAATTCAAACAATAAAGGTTCTTAAGCGTATAACCCGGACGGGTAGTAAGAAATGGTGCTAAATAAATAAAAAAATAATAAAGGCTCTTCAATAAACCAATATTAGAAGGGGAGACCAAATAATATCAATATAAATGGTGGTGTATGGATGAAGAGTGTAGAATTTAAATTAAGTGTAGGCTCTCCTACCCGTATTTGTGTAGAGGCAGAGTATGGAATAATATTTAGGAAAACTTACACTAACTATAGAGGATTGGAACCTCATTTTCCCACCCATCAGCAATATAGTCTATAGCGAGAGTAGTTCCTTTATACTTTAGTTAACTAGACAAATGCATTATGTAATAACAAACTTAAAGTAGACATCTAGGAAACGTTAGCTAAGGGTGGTGTTTTTGCAGTTTTTATATCAACACTTTTTCTAACAAAATAAATAAAATATTGATCCACTAGAAAATAGAATTTAATTTTCTTCATATGGTGATATCAAAAGTTATTTAGGCATTTGATGATAAACTTTTTAAATGAAGATAACAAGTTGTCATTGAATTCCAGGACACCTTTGACAGATTTTCAAGACCTGTTGAGGCTAGGCCACCATGTGAAGATAATTAAAGTCTATGTTTCTGGTGGAGCAATATTTTATTTATTTTGTCCAAAAAAGGTTTTGCAAACAAAACTGCAAAAACACTGCCCTTAATTCGTGTTCCCTACATCCCCACCTTAATTAAGGTGCTATATTTGTGTAAAGGGTTAAATTATCACAAGACTTACAAAAGAGCTTAAACCAAAATTTATAAACCCAAACTTGGACATATTCATGCAGCTACTATTATTAAAGGTGCCTTATCTTGCTATCGATAAGTGTCCTTCTAATATTAAATACTGCTTTCTAAGTCTTGACCAAGGTATTTAAAATACCAGCTGGATATAGTAAGGATAGTGTTTCCTAAACTATCCACTACTCTCTCTTCATCTAAATGTAGAAGCAGTCCCTCCAAACTATAATATTCTTGTTCTTACACTATTAGTATAGTTAAAGGCAGATAGCCCGTACTGAAAGTATAGCGAGTTACATAAAATAAAACGTATTTTGATATTAGCTGAGGTTGAGTAATCTGAATTAATTCAACCAAAACTTATTTATAAAACACACCAGCATTAAATGGTAAATTCCTGTAAGATATTTTGTAACAATTTTCTAGAGTATTTATTGATTTACAATAAGTGTGTTTTAGTTATTCAAATTAAATATTACAGATTAGAGTAAATATCTGCCATGATTATTTGAATATTTAAAATACTGTGTACAATAATATATTGATAAATATATTCTTAAATTTTTTTAAAAAATAATATAGAAATACCTACACGTTTAGCATATTTTTCTTAATATAATTTTTGTGATAGTTTGTAGTATTTCATTAAATCAATGTGTCAAGTGATATTCTGATCTGCTTCCTTCAGACTAACTTATGTCTTCATATCTTTTCTAGATGATTGTATATCCAGTGATGCAAACGTTCGCCTTCGTTTACAAAGACAAGTTAACTAACGTTGGATTGACAGCCACAGATTCTTCCATCATCATTAATACCAATGCAGCTTTCGGCATGGTCCTAGGTGAGTTACATAGTAGTTTTTAAAATTATTTGCCAAACATGCTTTGTTATATGATTTAAGATGAGAATATGCTTATTTAATTTTAAAATGTTGTCATATATTTTATCTTTACAACCTGAACACTCTTTAAAGATATTGTTTAGGATGCTATTGTGTAGGTACAGTCATGTCCCTGTCCAATTCAACTTCTGAGACAACGTTTGTGTGCTCACCATCTTGATATTGATGAATATTCACATCAATAGGTTGTGGATAAGTTAGGTATTGTTTATAATAATAAAATGAAGTGTTTGTCTGTATATTTGTTTGTTTGTGTGAGATACCCAGCCAAATCTAGGGCACGCAGAGATCTGAAATATTTAACCTAGATGGACGGAGGGGGGTCTGAATGCACCTCGAAGCCGGATTTTAAAATTTAAAATTTGCTTTTTAACTAGGCTATTTTTGACACATTTTTGAAGAAAATATGGTTAATATGATAATTAAATTCTCATGGCAAATCGGGCACCATGGGGGGAAGGGGGAGCGCCTTATATAATTCTTAAAACACAGTGGGTCACGGTTAGCGCCGTACGGTATTGCTAGTTTAAAATAAATTAAACCCTCTTTTTGCGTGGAGAGAAATTGGAAGATTATTTATTAAAATCGAACTCATTTCATGTAGTCAAAATTAGAACCCTAATTTCCATTTCATCAGAAAGCAAGACATGACAAGTTTCAACTCTGAGTTTACGTCCTTAAAGATGCGTACTTCACGATAAAAAGTGCCCTTTGGCTCTAGAAAAACCGAAGAAGTCGTCATGACGCGGCTTCTTATCGAACGTACATGGCCTACTGTGGAGTCACTGGTTCGATGAAAGCATGACCAGAACTGAAATGTGGTCGCGTGACGAGCTTTAAACAAAACACAAGAAATCAACGTCAATCAAATTCTACTTTACTCAATATTTTCCCACTATTACAGCTATGTAGATAGCCTGAACGGTTAATAATACGCGGCCCACATAAAAAACTACTTGAAATGTGAAAATTTCCAAGTCTCTTAAATCTATTGTGAATGTTCTAAAAATTGAAAAAATGACACCTGGACACGGGAATCTAACCCGGGACCAGGTGTCATTTTTTAATTGTCAGAATATGAAATCTAGATGGAGTAATTCCCACTAATAAGCATAAATAATAGCTTTGGCTATAAATTCTGTTGTGAATGGTTAAATGGACATTGTTGGTTAAACTCGGAGGATTGTAAATTAATAGCTCATATTAAATACCAGGAGAGTGATACTATTGTAGCATTAATAAGTGCTATCAAACCAAAATTTTAACATGTTTTATTACTAATATTTTGTTACAATTAGTATTACTTAATTTGATTTAGCTGTTACATTATGTTTTTTAAATTTATTTAAAAATTTATATTCATGTAGCATATCTAGATTTAATTTTGCTTTGTGGTGTATCATTATAGGCCAAATATTTTAGTATCCATTTTACTTTACTTTAGACTGATTTTTTTAAAAACTGGAAATATTTTAAAGTGAGACAGACGTTTGGTTCCAAATGGGTATATTAGGAGTGTTTGTACGTGACAAATAATCCTGTTTACCTTGTTATAGGTAAAAAATCGATAAAATATATTTTATTGAGGAGTGATTTTTGAAAACTCGATTTATTTTGAAAATGGCTGTAACCACTTTGATTAGTATGTTTATCTTGGGAATGTATGCCATGAACATGACAAATAAACTGTATATTTAATTTTGGGGGAAATTTGGCTTAGGATAGTTTCTGAAAAATATTTTTTAATTTGAATATTTAAAAAAAAAATGCTGTAACGATTTTGTTTAAAATGTTATCGGGAGACTATTTTACATATAAACAATATTGTATCTATATTTATAGAAAATAAATTAATTCAAAGCTAATGTACTTACAACAAACCTTAGAATGTTTGAATATTTTAGAAATTGACCTTGATGAGTGAATACAAAATGGGAATTGGTGTATAATTTTTAATGATAAATAAGAAAACATAATTTTTACAAATAACAAATAGTTTTAGGGTACTTAACTAAATAATATTTTCGAAAATTTTCTTCTTAGCTACAATACGATAGAGTTTGTACAATTGTGTCGTAGCATATATTTAATTCCACTTCATGGTCAATACTGGTGAATTTATATGTGATTTAACTTCTTTAATTTTTTGCACTGCTTCTTCCTATTTTTTCGTGATCTCCGATTTTAATTACATCAATGGGGTAGGGATGGAGAAGGTAGGATTTACAGGAAACATATCCGCTTTTACGTGGAGGAAGATTAGGATACAATCTAGAAAACAAATCTTTAATACAACCGGCTGGTGTTTTATTCCCACATCTACTTCACGAAAACTCAGACTAGATGAGCCGAATATTTAATCCCCTTGCCCACTAATTCAGTTTATTTCCTCCATTTCCTCAAATTAGACCTATGGTATAAGACATAAAACACTTTACACAATGGTAATAAAGCCTATCACTGAAATACTTGTTATGTTGGTAATTACAGGCCTTGTCCATGGTACGTTGCTGAATAGGTTCAGCTACCGCAAAGTTGGTATCACAGCTTCAATCGTATTCTTTATTGGCGTGTTGCTGACAAGTTTCTGCAACTCTTTCATATCCTTCCTCTTATCATATGGTATTATCACATGTAAGTGTAACTTAGTTGTATGAGTGCCTAGATTTAATATTCAAACTCTTAATAATAATTATATCTTAACTAAATACTAGTAGAACCACTTAGTGTACGTATCATATCTTGTTAATTTATTCAGATTAATTCAGCTTTATTGTAACAATTCATGTGTGCGGAGGGGTAAATATTGAGGATAATATGACACCGACTCAAACATTTCAAAATTATGTGAAGACACACAGATTGTATTTAATTTCCTAAAATATTCAATAACAAATCGGGTCACTACAGGATTAAAACATTAAGTGCAACTGGCGTTGAAATGAACACAACACTTTTTAATAGGTTTGATAATTTTTTAAATAAAATTTCCTTGAAATAATTTTAATATTATATATTTTATAAACGAGTAAGTCTGTTAGATCCAGAGGTCGGCGGAACAGTTAGCAGTGAAGAGTACTAGTGGTGTAAAATACCCGGGGTGGACCAAATGGGGAACAAAAACTATATAGTAGGATTATAAGGACAGATTAGATTAAGTGCAAATTACATAATTTAATTATTGTTTGAAAATAAAACATTTAAAATTAAAACGTGCACAGCAAGCTATTATTGATAAATTATTATTTTGTTATCTCCATTTACTTTTAAAGGTCACAAGCCTACCTCGTTTGATTCCACTATGACTTAGCTCCTAATAAAGGTAACTTAATCTCATATTTTAATCAAATAAGGTTCGATTATTATATTTGATTGTAAACTAAGTGTATATAAAATGTATTTCTGTTTCCAGCACTCGGGTTATGTCTATTTATGCCAGCGTTTTCTCTGGCCATCAACTCCTACTTCAAGGTGAAACGAAACATTGCGATGGGGTTTGCCATGACCTTGACAGGAATGGGTACGGTTATAATGCCCCCTGTCATCAGTAATCTACTATCGTTCTATGGTGTTCAAGGCACAGGGCTTATAATTGGCGGCCCTGTCCCTACATTCCCTTGTTGGAGCGCTACTATTACAGCCCATCAAATGGCACTTGAAGAAGAAGGTGGTAGAACCAGAGCCAAAGAGTCAAGACGCAGTTGATCAAGAAGCTGATCACACTGATCATAAGAATAGTAATTTAAATGGTAAACAAATATATTAACTGGTTTCGGTGCTTTTATGCAAATATCACATTTACACACCTTTACTTATGACCAATTTTTTAAAGGTATTATTACCATCAAGATCATACTCATATAAAGTCACTCACTGTTCTTGTTCCGAACAACAATGGTTTATCCTTTAACATATAGCCTACCCTTTTCTCTCAGGGTGGATATCAGTAGTGATATCCACCCTTTTCTCTCAGATTGGATATCAGTAGTGATATCCACCCTTTTCTCTCAGAGTGGATCTCAGTAGTGATATCCACCCTTTTCTCTCAGAGTGGATATCAGTAGTGATAACCATCCTTTTCTCTCAGAGTGGATATCAGTAGTGATATCCACCTTTGATTAAGCCGGTAGTTTTTCTCCTGGTTTTAGGTCACAGTCATGGCCCTTATACTCTTTTGGTAACTCTCATAATACATGATTTACTGTTATAACTGTAAGTTTCCTATTAGATAACTTTACAAGTTTCTAATTACTGTAAGACCCCCCACCCCCATATCCGCTGATTCAGTATCCACAGTTTACCACTACCCAATTTTTATTTATTTTTTAACTAAATAATGTATTGTTTATAAGCCACAATGCCTACACCAGGGCTATTCAATTGGCGGTCCACGGGACACATCTGGCCCACCAAGCTCTGCAGACTAGCCCACAGATTGAAAGTCCAACTACTGTATCACTGGAGATTAGCGTATAGTTCAGATGGTATATGGGGCGCCTGACCTTGAACGGCAAAGAGATATTCAGTATTTTTGGTGGTGGAAGCTGCAAGTCCAGTGTTACTCAGTCCTTGGTGCCACCAACATCGTGTGTTTAAAAGGGAGTGCGAGCTTACCCTCCAGCGGTGTGCTTCCCCCACTCTATATCTGGTATATCTCCCTCCAAGCGCCCCCACTTAATGGCTTAGTTATATAACATATTCTTGCTTTTCACCTTGAACAATGCAGGCAGGTAGCCAGGCGACCGGGGGGGGGGGGCTGAGAATTGACTCAGATCTCTTCTCCCCTCCAACCAACAGCAGCCGATGTCTTGCCAGTTGATATTTACCTGGCTCATTGTTCGTGAGTTATTTATAGTAATAGCAGAGTGCTTTGCTTGTAATTAGTCTTACTATAAGTTTTCTAGAATGGCACTTTCTACTTTGAGTAGTAAGAAAAGGAAGCTTGATGATGAAAATTAATTTCACTGAAATATATCAATATATATATATATATATATCAAATTACGTTTCAATCCCTCCACCCCTTCCTCCCCCCGATTTTATAACTAATTGAATAGCCCTGGCCTACAACACTACCCCACTTCATCTCCTCATCGTGGACACTGTGCTATCATATCACTGTCACCATCATGATCATCATTATCATGTGATCGTCGCAACATGAAGAATGGAGAATAGTAAGTACACTGTAGTGTAGAGTATACGTTATTATTATGTATGGTGAATGTCCATCTATAGGATCACTTAATAGAAGTAGCTTGGGCAACAACACCAAGATATTTGACGATAAACTTTACATCCCCTTAAAAGAATATGATGCGAATGAGAGGGGTGAGAAACAAGAAAATGAAGATTACAATCTCATAAGCGATGACACTAAGAAAACCAACGGAAGTTCCCTTGAGAGAATTACAACTGATAACTTGGTTTCTTGAAGGAGGCCCATCATAGTAGGTATGTTTTTGTTTAGTAATAAGCAAACTATATTACACATTTATTATGATTGTGAATTTACTAATTATGGAAGAACAATTAATATTAGTTACAGTTTTTTTATTGAAATAATATGTTATCGATTGCTATTGGTCAATAAAATTAACCCCCCAGTGGAGAAACATGTTCGGTGTTAGTGTTCATTTTTAACGGTAGCAAAGACGACAGTTAATAATTAGAGGATTTTGAGAGTTAATTTATGCAATGGAAATGTACTCTGGAACACACTTGACAATCTAAAAATAGATTAAACCAGGTTAACTATTTCCACAAACGAGACTGATTACAAAACCCATCTGGATATTTAACAACTCCCACTAAGACGCACAGGCAGAAAAGGGTGTATGCCAGTTTGGAGTGTGGCTACATTGCACAGGTATCACAGGAACAGGCTGTGAATAGGCCTCTGAACAGAATGAAGCAATTTCTTACACTACTGCATATCACTCTGTTCCACGGCAAGATGTATTTTAAATCATTGTACATGCACACGTTATCAACTTCCAGCTATCTATTTTCTATTTATCTGTAAATTTTTTCACTTGTTGGTATTTAACAAAATCACCGCTATTTATTTTTGTTTGCTTTGTTTAAATCATTGCAATTTTTACATTTTTAAACAGAAGTAATAATTTAGAAAATATAAAATTGGAATAGTTATGATTACAAATTTGGGTAAGGGGTTATGTTACTGAAGGGGTCAGCAAAAGGTCGATTGCAACTGACCGGACGATCTCGAAACAATTTTCAGTCGATCGCCTAAGAAAACTATATCGTTATGAAAAGGCAAGCTTAACTTTCATTAGTACACTTTGGTGCGGCTTATAAGATAGGGTCTTAGTGTAATTAGTCAAGGTAAGACTGCTACTTCGCTTGGTTACACTATGTGCCTATAACTAGGTCTGTGTTATCAGGTAAGCTACTTCGCTGTACACTTGGTGACTATAGCTAGGTCTTAGTGTAATTAGTCAGTATAGTACTTCGCTTGGTAACTATGGTGCTAAATAGGGTCTAGTGAAATAGTCAGTAGCTGCTACTTCGCTTGGTTACACTATGGTGTACCTTATAAGCTAGGGTCTTAGTGTAATTAGTCAAGGTAAGACTGCTTCCTTTCAGAGTAAACGAAGTGTACATTTTATATATTTATTATTTTATACATAGGCAGGGACATAATTATTAGAGGAATGTAATTTAAGGATTAAATACAAGATGTATAGAAAAAAAAAGCTATTTGAAAGTAGAGTGGAAAAACGAAGAATGATCTAGGGAACTTAGATAAATGTAAAAGTCGATCAAGGCTCAAAAAAGGTTTCCGACCCTAATGTTAAGGTATCTGGTAGCACTCACTAAGGGGTTACTTCTCACATTTGTTAAATAACATGTTGGACTTGTTGTTATCTTGGTTATGTTAATAAGTACTATGCTAAAAAGAAAACCCAATGATTATTAATATCTTTTTATCAGAATTTAAAAAAAAAAAGAAAACCCAACGTTTATTACATATCTGATATCTGAATTCGTCAGAAATTTTTATGCTCTGTTTATAAATCTTTATTTTGACTTAAATCTGCCCTGTTGAATGTAATTTTAAGAAACAATAATAAAAAATTGTTCTAAAATTTCAGCGAAATAAAGAATAATGGCTACGATGAAAAAGTTGACGAAGCAGAAGATAAAGGATGTTTACAGAAATTTATAGGAAAAGTAGTCAACGAGTTAGACTTATCTCTTTTCAAAGATCCTCATTATACAAACCTAATACTAGGCATGTCAATAGCAATCTGCGCTGAAGCCAACTTTTCACTTATGACGCCTTTCATCCTGAGTGATCTTAACTTCACCAACGATCAGATCGCCACCGTCATGTCATCTATTGGTATTGTAGACATCATCTTCAGGTGCATTTCTCCATTTTTTGCTGACTACATGAAATACACTGCCAAGACCATGTATCTTATCAGTATGGCCATGCTGATCTCTTCAAGAACAGGTGAGTGTTAAACAAAATAAGTAAAAATCAATTCTCCTTTATCATATTCTGAAAATTGAAAAATGACACCTGGACACGGGAATCGAACCCGGGACCCGTGTCCAGGTGTCATTTTTCAATTTTCAGAATATGATATCTAGATTGAGTAATTCCCACTAATAAGCATAATAATAGCTCTGGCTATTAATTCTTAATTCTTCTTTAATTTAAAATTGTATATGTCACAGACTGTACTGAAAATGTGTGTACTCAGAAAAAGTGCCTGACCTTAGTCCAATAATTCATCCATAAATTTCAATTAGTTATTTTAAATATTTGGTTAATGGTTCTTTTTGATATTTGGGAGCGATTACACTTACAATTACATTAATATTATCCACATCCTTACCCTCAGACATTAAGTAATTAATTATCTTGTGTTAAGTATAGTAATTATTATGACTATTCATATTTAATAACCTGTTTAGGAAGCTACATAATGATGAGTTACATACCCTGTACTCATCACTAGACATTGTTAGGATAGTCAAGTCTCGTAGATCAGGAGATTCAGTGCTAATGGGAGACTCTAGAACCTTGATCATAGTATTGACTGGAAGAGACCATTGGGAAGACCTAGACACAGATTATAAGATAACATTAGAATTGATCTGAAAGATCGGGCGTAATGAGGGGGACTGGATACAACTAGCTCACGATTAGAATAAGTGGCGTACTTTTGTAAGTGCGGCAATGAACTTTCGAGTTCATAATGTCATAGAGTAAGTAAGATTATATAAAGTTTAGCGTGACGCCTTTTGAGGCGTTGAAATGCAAAGCAGATCTCAGCTGTCTGGAAACAAATTATTATTTTTTGTTTCAAAATAAGACTTATGTGAAAATGAACTTGAAAAATATACCAAAGGGGCACTATACTATATACAACCTTAATTTTTGAGTTGAATTTATTAAAACATATATTAAGTGAACATGTAAAGCTATTTAATTCGAGTGTCGTGGTTCTATGTTTAAAAAACTATAATATAGACACTAGATCCAGCCTTACCTTAACAAATGCAGGTAATTGTCGTTACAGTCACAAAGGCTGTTAAGCGATTCGTTTATTAGTTTTGAAGCATCTGAGCTACATCATCTTATTAAATAGAGTAGTGAGAGGCTGATTACCTTGAGTATCATGTAGCCTGTGGTAAAGTTTAAATGAGAAGTTTCGATGCTTAATATAAGCAGGTACATATTTTACATGCCTTTTAAAAAAAATGGCTATTGATCATTTTTGATTGGTTAGAAGCACATTGGTGATCATTCCCCTTCTAAACCTATTAATTACTCCCCTTTTTCTCTAAAATAGTGCATGAATGATTTATAAAATCAAATTTGGGGAAAATAATAAAAAATATTCACATAATAGTTACGGAACCTTAAATTTGTATTAATTGTATTATTAATAGTCTTGTTATAATATTTATGGTTTATTTAGACACTTGTAAACATAGCTAAACTAACTAACCAAACTTAACTAATAATACTAATTTCTTAAGTTGTCTTTATTTAATAAGCGATAAACGTTAGTTGAGATACCCTACCCTCTTAAATTTAGTGTAAAATCAAACTAATACATTATTTTAACAACAAAAAACTACGGATGGCTTATTACAATATACAATCATGTTTAATTATTAAATATTTAAATTATTTGTTTGAATCTTATATATATATATTATATATATGTATATATATATGTAATATATATTTGTTTAATAAAATATTTCATTTGTATTTTAAAATTCACCATACACATTTTTTCTCAAAATTTTGGCTAATTTAACTCTAGACTGTGGGTGTAATATTTTGTCAGTATTATAATCAATCTTAGTAATTAAATTATCTCTCTTTCAGTAATGATATTCATTACGGACTTCAAGTATATTCTAATAGTAGCTATAGCCCTAGGCGCTGCCAAAGGGGTCAGAACAGTGTTCATGTTTTTGGTAGTCCCTAATCATGTGCCGATAGAACGCCTGGCATCGGCAAACGGTCTCCAAATAGTGACCAATGGGGTCTTTCTAATGGTTTTTGGACCGTTGGTTGGTAAGTATTTCACCAGTTGTTTGTTTTATTCCTCTGGCTAAACGTTGTGGTAGACACAAATACTTGCCTTCTCTGTAGCAATGAATTCTCTATTTTATTTATACGAATATACAAACGAGCTGAAATTATCATATATAAAAAGGCAAACCAAAAGTTTTATTTTACACCATGTCTTAACCAACCATTCGGCTTATCCAAGTATTTACATTCAAGGGGTATTGGTGATAAAGTCAGAAGCTTAGTGAGAATAAACTCACATTTCTTGGAGTAAGAGTGCAGAATCTTTCAAAAATCTCCAACATTCGGCCTGGATTTGAATCCCGAATTACAAATCAAGATAAAATCAAACCATACAATTTTTATTCTTTAGCCCACATAGCCTTCATAGCTGGCAAAAAACAAAGTCAAACTCAAAACCGATAATACACTAATAACATTCGCAGAAAACATGTTTCTTTTTAAAAGTGACTATAGAATTATGTGACCAAATAACTAATAAAAAGGGGTAAGGTGTCAGACTTCTGTGCTGAGGGTCCGGGTTCAATTCTCGGTCCCAGCAAAATTTATCTGATTGCCAAACCCTTCCTTCACTCTGACAAGACGTGTATTAATCACAACTTGTGAATGTGAGGAATGCCAGGCCTCCACCGTGGTTCGGATTCCACGTTAAACTGTAGGTCTCCATTTCATCTCACAATCACCCTACCATTACACATTAGCGTAAGTGCGTATAACCGAACGGGTAGTAAGACGCGGTGCTAATAATAATAATAATAATAATAATAATAATAATAATAATAATAATAATAATAATAATAACTAATAAAATCATAATTTAAACTTTTACTTAAACTTGTAAAATATGCCTGATTAACCATTAGTGTTTACATCCTCGATATAAACTCTAGATTTGATTTTAAATAATATAATTGACTATATGCTATTTTAATTTCAATACAAAACATAGCTATGTCATTTTATTTTAATATGGAAAAATTCGACGTCCCTCGATGTTATTAGAATTCTAGAATTATGAGTTTATAAGTATTTTTAAACGTACATTTATTACAAGTACATGTTAAGATCATAACTTACTAAAGTGAGTATTGACATATTTATAGCCATATCAATCTCCTCGTTAATTAATTAGACTCTTTATATTTGATGGAAGTGAATTGAAGCTATACAAGTTTACAACACCTATACTAATTAGTAATGCATTTAATTCACGTAAATGTAAAGACAAAAGGGGTTATATTCCATAACATCGTTTTGTAAATTTAATACTATAAATTAAATTTAATTTTTCATTATCATTTTATTTGAGGTATTTAACGTGCAATTTCTAAACCGAGTGATTATATCTGAACACGAGAATTTCCACAAGCGAGAGCGAAACGGTCTAACAATTTTTTCGGGAAAGGTCTTTTCACATACCTTCAAGGGTTCCTTTACATTCACAATCAACATGGGATCGGTGGCTTTACTTCCCTTCCAATTCAAAGAGTTACATTTTAATCTTGAATCTAAAGAGAGTATATATTTTGTGTTGGATATTTTATATTCATATTAATATCAAATCGTGGTTCTTTAACAAATAAAACTATCAAAAATAATAGAACTTGAAATTGAAGTACTAGTAATTTTTAATGAAATGAAATGTAAGTAGTAAAAGTGCATTAACAATTTATAGTAAATAAGCTGTACGGAACTCGACACGGACTTTCTCACTCCAGTGTTTAAAAATGGATATATTTACTCAAAACTTGCAATATATGTAAAATTAAATAATATACATTAGCAAACCCAAGCAAACATTCCGTTATACATATGTTATTATTTTTTTACTCCCGGATTAAAATGTTATGATTTTCTTTTTAAAGAATTAAAGTACTCACTAGTGTATTTGAACAAAAAAAATATAGATCGATTTGTGTCCACAGGTCAACACTTCGTATTAAAATTTCGGCTTCTGTTGAAATTTTAAACATTTTATTAGGGGTTGCACATCTTATCGTTATCGCGTTATTATTAAATTTCTCATTTATAAATTTAGACCAATAAAAAAGGTAAATGTTGACTATTAAGTCTAAAATTACAAAGAAAAGGTCATTGCTGTACAAACATTTTCCCTAAGAAGTTAAAGAAAAAAGAACATAAAAATTTGAAAGATTTGCTTATCTACTTACTCTATGGAATTAGAGAATTATTGCGTTAAAACTTATGTAGTTTCTCTGTACAACTAAACTCACAAAATGTTATTAATATATTCGCCAATATCTGCGAAACCATTCGTTTTATAAAGATATATTTCAAATAATTTTTTTATTTTTAATACTACAATTTTGCAATGATAAGTTATTTAGTATCTCAAATATTATTATTATTTATATTATTTATTATTATTATTTATTATTATTATTATTATTATTATTATTATTATTATTATTATTAGCACCGCGTCTTACTACCCGTTCGGATTATACGCATTTATGCTAATGTGTAATGGTAAGGTGATTATGGGATGAAATGGAGGATCTACAGGTTAACGTGGAATCCGAACCACGGTAGAGGCCTGGCATTCAGTATCTCAAATAGTTGCGGAAATACAGAAATTTCCCAGAAATCATTTTCATAGGAAAATGAAAATATCCATTTTGATTTTATTCTTAATCAATGCCTAGATACGAATTTTAATCAAAATCGTTAGAGTTGACTTTGAGAAAATTGATTTTTTCTCTTTTAACCCTCCAAAAACTACCCTTAATTTTAGGGCTATATATTCATTTCCAAAAACCCATTGGGCAGCCCTATCAAAACCCTGGATACCAAGTTTTTACCCGATTGGTAAAATAGCTTATGCTCTACTCCGAGGTACAGACAGACAGACGGAAATTCAGAAACTACTTTTTCGGATTCGGGGATTTATGAAACATCAAATCTCGATTTCGATTTTTTTGACGATCACAATAATTTCTTTACCTGTAAGATAGCGATAAATTAAAAATTCAAAGAAGATTAAAGTATAACATGAGGTGTTGACTAGTATTAATATATTTTAAGAACTAAAATGTTGAATTTTGTATAAAAACAATTAAAAAAAATTGTCACCCCTTTCTTTCTGCATGTACTAGTTGTGGGCCAAATGATCTGTCAGGGTGTCTTTGGCCGAGGGTAAGGGGGGGATGGTATGATACTTGTGTGGGTCCGTGATTGACGTTTGGATTTCGCTTTTAAAAGGTTTTTTAATATTACTCTCCTATTAACAAATGTGATGTTAAAAGTGCAGTTAAAGTAAATAATGAAATGGATATAGAGAAATGACATTGAACGAGGCGTTATGAGGTTTACCTAATGGCCTGTCTGACTGCTAGACATTTCCTACACGGTCATCAAACCTGGTTCCCTGGGCTCGAGTGGCATCCCCGACACATACTTGACAAACCCGACGACTTTGTCCGCGTGGCCCTGTGACAATAGCGTGACCTCCTAGATTAAGATCTTCCATAGTCAGCCTCAAGGAGCCCAAGACCTTCCCGTTTAACCAGACCACTGGCCTGGTTCCTTTCTCAGAACTGCTAACACCGCCTTTTGCGTCAGCTACACTAGTTTGTTTGTTTATTGATTCATCATAACCACCTCGTATCATTCGTTATGTCATTCACCACTCACAACATAAAATGTTAAAGCAAACATGCCTTCCAATTAAGATCGTTCGATGAGAGTATATTATTAATGAAAAAGAATAAATTAATTTATAATTACACAAAATTTTAAATGTACATAATAATTGACTAGCAATGGGCATTTTACGTTAAAGAAAATGTTGAATGTTGCACAAAAATGATCGAAAATAATATATAGTGTTGAAAGTTTTGAAGAATTTTAAATTAAACAAAACATTATGAATTATATTAGAAAATGTTTATACCTTATTAGAGTAGCATTGGTATGCACAAAAAATAACATGGCACATTTGAATGTTATAAAGTAAAATGTCATACATAATGAATTATTTATAATGGTGATGAACTTTAATAACACCAAAGATGTATCTAAAAGTCAAGGAATAAAATAAAATTAATTGATAATCCTTCATAATTAGTTAGGAATAGTTGGTAGTTAAAATATTCAGTTAGGAATATCTCTCCATTAAAATGTTAGGCTCTAACATCACCCCTTAAAATTATAAGCGGATTAGATAACCCTTAAAATAATAATTTAGAAATAACTAGCCCTTAAATATTAAATTAGGAATAGCCAGGCATTAAAATGATAAGCTCGGAATATCTCTCCTGTAGAATGTTAAGGACTTCCTTTTTTGTTTGGCTTTAAATACTCAGAAATATTTCACTCCCCTAAAAGGGTGAGCTAGAAACATTTTGCCATTCAAATTCTCAGGTTAGAATATTTAGGTCATAAAATTATCAATTCAAAAAATAATGTCATTTACTCATATGTCCCGTGTGTTTTAAAGGCTTCATACGTGATGTCAGTGGAAGCTACAACCTGGTTATTGTTGCCATAAATGCGCTGACAGCGCTGACAATCACCATGTGGCTGACAGAGATTGTCATTGTCAAATGCAGAGACAAGCAGAAGACTTCAACAGAAAGCTGATTTCCTGATACATATCTGGCGGCTTTTTCAATGCACTCTACATAAATATTACATTCAACTAGAAATGTACAATGTTACAAAAATATAGGCTATAATAGTATAACTAAACAAAAATTATATAAACTAGTTTACATTGATTTAAGATCATCAATTATTATTTATTACAAATATTTTGTATTTTATCAATGATTTTCTTAAATACTATTATTTTCAACCTTTTTTTATCAATCTATATAAACACGTAGCCTCCCATTGTAAATAGTGTACTAAGCTTGTATTTTTCTTTGCCACAACATTAACTTCACCAGAGTTAAAAGTGTTTATTTGAACTGGTTATACACATAATAATTATACAATTCATATGCCATATATGACTAAAGATGTACATATACTATTATTGAGTAATACATTAAAATTATATACATTATATTAAACTGCTTCAAATATATAAAAATTCTATATATTTGGAATTCAATCACCTTTTTAATTTATTAAAGTTTAACATATTTTCGGTTTGTGTTTCAATCTAATTGTTAGAGCTAAACTTGGAAACTAAACCAATCTTAGAGCCATAAAATAGTTGAAATTTATTTTCTGACAAAAGATTTTTTCTAAACGTTCAACAAATTTATTACTTATTTTTATTTCAATTTTTATTTATATTGTACATTGTGTTAGTTTAGGAGTATTTTTTAAAATTATTTAATTTATGTATACATACAATTTAGAACCCATATAAATTAAATCTTTATGCAATGTAAGGCATAAACCATTAACAATAAATGTTATTATATACCAAATCTAGACCCAAATACACTAATTAGCCTAAAATATATAGTTACCACGTTACATTTTTAATACAATCTCCCATGATTACTATGCACCATTGGACTGGTACATGCACACTGGAAGTCATTCGGTCACAGGCTTAATAGTCCGGTCAGATTAATCTCAAAAACCCGTTTTGGTGGAGATAATTTATATAGTTTGAAAATTTAGTACACATTTTCTTGAGTATAGTGGAATCGAATATCCGTGGAGTTTCTCCTTCCTCGGTGGGGGACTCACTCATCCCTTAACATCGAAAAAACACCCCGCCACCCCCAAACGGTATACTTTTGTAATTTTTCCCAATTATCTTGTAAACGGTGGATAGCTTGAAGAATTTTAATTCTAGTAAAATAGACGGAAACAAGTTTTCGGCGAAAATTATGCCACATGGTTTTCCGTAAAAGCTATATTCCGCGCAGTATAGAGGCTCGCAATAATACGGGGTGGATTCTGGTGCGCAGGACACAGTTCGTTTCTTGCGCTCTTGTTTTGTAAATAACTAGCAAACAGATAGCTTTTCTTTAATAATGCTCATAGCTGAAGTTGAAGAGCGAGGTATTATTTATTAGTATAATTAAAAAGGTTCTTTAAGAAACATGTTTTCAGGCCTTTTCGGATGATTTAAAAAAAAATAAGTACATGCATGACATCAAAACTTGAATATATTTGAATTTGTAAATATTTCTTGAAATTAATATGTGTGTGTATATGTTACCGTCCAAATCTGAGTCCATGACAAATTATATCAGGCTAGGCCGAATTGATACATCCTAAGAACTTCAACCTAGTCTAAATTAGTTAATCCTGACATTTGGGCCTAACTAATAGGATAAACTAGTATAACCTACAATTTTACTAGGCTAAACCGTGCTTAGGTTAGGTTAGGTTAGATTAGGCTAGGTTAGATTAGGTTAGCTAACAACATCTGCGCATGAACTGTGCATAGTGAAACATGTCCAATGTCAAGCCATCTTCAGAATGATGAAAACTAGTATTACCTAAAAAATCAGACTATATCGGTTTATCCTACAATCAGCAGGATGTATCATTTCGGACTAGTCCTATCTAGTTTGTCCTGAAATTGGGATTCAAGCGGGTCTATGCTGTTCAACCATTTGTGCCAACTATCAAGGACAAGGATGCCTCAATTCTGAAATTGTAGATGAGCCACTTGGTGATCTCGGCATTGCGGATGAAGAGGACAATTTTATCAACTAATTCTCCCTCGACAGATATCCATGGATAGTAAACGAGAATATAATTTATGCAGAAACCATTTACAATAAACAGACAGTAGTATACGTTCAATAATAGCATAGTGGTATAGGCCTATTGAGGAATCCACTTAAAAAAAGCCAATGAGTTTAATTTGACTTGACTATAATTATTAAATATACATATCCTAACACAGCTTAACGTATCATAGGAATGTCAGTTTCGAGTCTTCATTACTCCTGAAACAATCATCAATAATTATCTTAGAGTGTTTAGTTATGTATTACGATTTATCTGTTCTTAGAACTGTGACGTTTCAAGTGACATGTAGGTGAAAATAAGCTAATTTCACCTTTTAAATTTTTTTAGTCATAAGATTTAAAATTTAAACTATTCCAAAGTAGAGATATTGATACCCTTCACTTCCATTTTTGAATGAACTTTTTTTTTTCAATTACAAACAATTTCTTAAAAAATACAGGATTTCTGGACGTTCGTATCGCATCTCAGTGGCACAATAAGTGGCTCCTATAAAGCTAGTAGTAAACTGAGCTGCCGGTGATGGGAAGCTTCAGGTTCGAATCCTGACGCGGTGTATTGATAGTGTTTTTCCACAGGTGAATTATTACTGAGATCTGACCTTGCGACAGCAGATTGAAGTAGTTAATTGGTTAGTATTATAGAGAGAACTTTACATAAAAGTGTCAATCAAGGTTTTTATAAGTATACAAGCTTCAATAAGATCAAACGAGATTACCAAACTTTACTCAAGATAGAGTTTTGTCTTCAACATTTATATCTATTTTTTTAAAGTTTGAAGGCAGATACATTATATCATATGATATATTACAAAATATGGTTTTATTGATAAAAATTTTGAAATTGTTTTCTCGTCCGAAATACAATGTTCCTGAAGAGTTTAAGGGATTTATTAATTTACGGGAACAATATATATATATATATATATATATATATATATATATATTTAATACAAACACGAGATAATGTGTGAAAAATAATTAAGGAAAAAATGTTTAGTTAGAAAACACAAATTTTGATTAACAAAAAATTCGTTGAGTACTGTTAAAAATGAATAATATAACATTTAAAAAATAATATTTTTAAGACGAATTTTAATAATCAATGTTATACTTCACATCTTTTAATCCTCATTCCACAATATTTGACACCTTGAAATAAATTTTACTGACTTGACCTAAGACTAGATATTATAGAACTAAGATATATTAAGATTCATATATTATCTTAATATTGGGTTTGGTTTATGTCTAATATAATGATTACCTTTAATTCAAAACCAAAATAGTGTGTACATTTCTATATATTTGTAGTTTGTTTATTTTAGATTTCAGAGATGTGTTGAATTCAAGAAATTAACAGATCTATTCCTTATGATAGATTTACTTTTCATAGTAAAACACCTATCAGCTTATTGAGGGCAGAATAGTATAGACCTCACACGTTGCCACAGTCCAAAATAACCATTTTTGTTAAATTTAAATTACTGCACAAATAAATCGAGTTGTTCTCATTACCCCTGTGCACCAGATCTTCTTCCGCTATAGCCGCATATTTACAATATTGTGTAAGAGATGAGGAAGGTAGAATTTAGATTAAATGTATATATATTTGTGTGTTGGGAGAGTGTGGAAATATTAAGGGAAGAACAATCTTAATACTATTACACCCGGTTGAGATTCGACCTCACCAGCAATCTATTATTTTTTGAGTTTGCCTTCTTAGTCAGTGGGTGGGCTTGGGAGGAACAATATTTCTCCTGTAATTTAGGGTAAAATATTGAGTGAAACTGGGTTCATAAATTCAGCCGGCACCGGGGATATAAACTACTATAAGCTACCACATAGCAGCTGGTTTATATTGTACTTTGGCTTTTCTTATCTGAATTATTATTATTATTATTATTTAGCACCGCGTCTTACTACCCGTTCGGGTTATACGCTTAAGTACTAATTACGCTAATGGATTAGGAATTGGGAGGGTTGCATTTAGAGGAAGTGAACCCGCATTTGCGTGGAGGGAGAGTGGAAAACCATTTAGGAAAAACCACCCCCAGTTCACCCGAACGAGATTCGAACCTCGATCTCCCCGTCCTCGGCGGTCGAGCTCAACACGACTAGCGCGTTAGCCAACTACGCCACCAAGGCGGGTCTTATCTGAATTGAATGAACTGAATACTGACTAGGTCACTACATACAGATAATAAAAATAGAACAGATCCATATTTTGAGTAGGCTACTATACATTATTTTATTGATATATTTGAGGTATTTAACGTGCACTTTCTGAAACGGCAGATTATAATCAGCACACGAGAATTTCTATGGGCGATAGCAAAAGGGCCTACTAATTTTGTCAGGAAATATATTTTAACAAATCTTACAGGGTTCCTTTACATACCACAATCAACATAGGATTGACGGCTTTACTTCTCCTCGGTGACCTGGTGGTCTAGGGGTAAGGTGTCAGACTTCTGTGCTGGGGGTCCGGGGTTCAATCCTCGGTCCCGGCACAGATTTATCTGATTGCCAAACCCTTCCTTCACCTCTGACAAGACGTGTATTAATCACAATTTGTGAATGTGAGGAATGCCAGGCCTCCACCGTGGTTCGGATTCCACGTTAAACTGTAGGTCCTTCATTTCATCTCACAATCACCCTACCATTGCACATTAGCGTAAGTGCGTATAACCCGAACGGGTAGTAAGACGCGGTGCTAATAATAATAATAATAATAATAATAATAATAATAATACTTCTCCTCCGAAAGAAGTTAGGCTACGGATTTTTATTGCTCAAGAAATTGAGTAGGGCCCACTATAAAAAAGATAACAAACGGACATTGACCAAAGATAACATAATTTGGCCAGATTATAAAAATCAAGGCAACATATTGGTTAAGAGAGGTAATCTTATCGATATCTATGGACCAATGGAGTTAATGTTCTCACACATTATTTATAAATTAATACTAGAATTATTGTTTTAAGTATTTAATTAAAGAGGGCCTAGTAGAGAAGTCTAATAGAAAATATTCTAGAATTTTTTAAAAATATTCAAATGGAATGAATTCAATTTAGATATCTTAACTTGTGAAGTTTTCACTATTTTAATTCGTACCAAATGTGTTGACACCTGAAACTTGAGCTACAATAGTGCAATAACAACGATTCTATTTCTCTTATTACATTCTCTTATAGACTACAGAACTTATTACCTGCCTCGGTGGCGTAGTTAGCTAACGCGCTAGTCGTGTTGAGCTCGACTGCCGAGGACGGGGAGATCGAGGTTCGAATCTCGGTCGGGTGAACTGGGGGTGGTTTTTCCTAAATGGTTTTCCACTCTCCCTCCACGCAAATACGGTTTCACTTCCCCTATATTCATCCTTCCCAATTTCTAACCCATTAACGTAATTAGTACTTAAGCCCCGAACGGGTAGTAACACGCGGTGCTAAAATAAATAAATAATACAGCACTTATGGGTTGAAGGTAAAGGTATCACTGGCGTCTTGTTTGCCAGTATGTTCGAAACAAAATATGTTATAACTTCAATCTATATATATATATATATATATATATATATATATATATATATATATATATATATATATATAATAAAACTATTAAGATCTGTCTGTGGTCTACATTCGAGTTATTATGGAATTTCTCATTTTTATAGATGGTATAATCAATAAGATAAAAAAAATAATATAATTTTAGGATTTTTGTTTCTCTGTTTGTTGCCAGTGAACTAAAAAATTACTCGTAGGATCGAGACGGGACATCTTTTGTTTAAGGCCTATGCCTTATTACTTTCTCTCTATCTTACAGGTAAAGAAAGTATTGTGATCGTCAAAAAAATCGAACTCGAGATTTTGATGAATTTTGACGTTTCATGACTTCCTGAATCCGAAAAAGTGGTTTTTGAATTTCCGTCTGTCTGTCTGTCTGTCTGTCTGTACCTCCAACTAGAGCCTAAACTATTTTACCGATTGAGCTGAAACTTGATATCTAGGGTTTTCATAGGGTTGCCCCGAGGGGTTTTTGGAATTGGATATCTACCCCTAAAATTAAGGGTAGTTTACTGAATGGCAAAAAGAGAAAAAGTCGATTTTCTCAAAATCGGCTCCAACGATTTTGATTAAATTTCTTTTATAAACATTAATAAATATTCCAAACAAAATGGCTACCCTCAATATTTCGGCAAAATGGCTTTAAGGGCTCCGGTCATATGCGTAAATTAACAATTTTTATAATAACTCCGAAACTATTTGAGATATGAAATTACTTAGCATTACAAATATGTATATATATTTATAATACAGATATTTTATCCGAAACATATTTTTATAAAATCAATAACTTTCAATCTATACGCAATTATATGAATTTTTTAACTTTTTGAACATCAAAGTTTAAGTATTACGACCGTAAAAAAAAAATTAACCTGAAATGTTGATGGATGTCGACGTCTCATGACCCCCCGAACCCTAAAAAATAGTCTTTGCAATGCCGTCTGTCTGTGTGTCTATAAAAACTTAAAATTAAGGGTAGTTTAATGAAGGGCAAAAAGAGAAAAATTTGGTTTTCTCAAAATCTGCTCAAACGATTTTGATTAAAATTCGTATCTAGGCGTTGATTAAGATTATAAATAAACTGGTTATTTTCATTTTTCTATGAAAATGATTTTTAGGGTACATTACAGAAGCGTTAATTTCTGTATCTCCACAACTATTGGAGAAACTAAACAACTTATCATTGCAAAATTGTAGGACTATTAGAAATAAAAAACTTTTATTTGACATATATTTTTATAAAAGAAGCAGTTTCTGAGATATTTGCAAATATATTAATACAATTTTGTGAGCTTTAGTTGTAAACATATACTACTTAAGTCTTAATGCAATAATTCTCCAATGCCATAGAGTAATTAAATATAAGTAGGTATCTAAAAAAGTATGTTATTTTTCCTTAAATCTCTTAGGAGAAATGTTTGCATAGCAATGATCTATCTCCATTTTAGACTCAATAGTCAATATTTAAATTTTTTATTGGTCAAAATGTATAAATGAATAATTAAATATCAATGCGATGACTTGAAGATCTGCAACACCTTATAAAATGTTAAAATTTTAACCAGAAATCGAAATTTTAATACGAAGTGTTGACCCTTGTGGAAGCCATTAAACTGTTTGAAATGCTCTTAGGTGGACAAAGATGCGCCTCTTTTCTCATTGATTCTATATCATTATATATTATTTTATGCGTGTTCTTATGTGGAGTGGTGATGATACAATGTACATTATTCCGTTCAGAAATTTTACGAGTTTATAGAAAGAGAGAGAAAGTCTGTGCGGTGTGCCGTACCATTTATTTTTCTGGGTATAGGGTAAGATCTATAGCATCACGAAATCTCATCAGTGAGGGAAGCATTGTTTAAGAACCCTTTGGTTGGATAGGTACCTTTTCAGTTATTTTATGGTTTTGCATATACATTAAGTCTTTTTTAGTTATATCACTATTATCACTTATATAAAGAGATCTGAAGCGTGTTTGTATTTTCACGATAAACTTGAAACCCGCTAAACCGATTTAGACATAATTCTCACTCATGTGCTCCCCATACACTCAGAACGGACAGGGTTTATATTTTTGCTTGTTTTAACTAATATAATTGGTACATTTTCTAACATTTTGTCTTAAACTAAGACATAAATGGTGTTTTCTTCAAGTCAATGTAGAATTCATTAGTTTTCTGTTTCACTGAATCGCCTAAATCAACTGCAAATAAAAAAGTAATTACGGATACATTCAATCTTAGATACAAAAGAAATATATTTTGGTTGGATTGGTATTTTCATATTCACATTGGTAGGTAAACAGTGTTTCTTTGAAAATAAAAAACACACATTGGTAAATTTGTCACCGGTTTTTACAGTCTTGTTGTTAGTTTGGTATTTTTCAAATTAGTAACGAAACCTTCTTTACTTTGGCAAATACAACTACACAGGTAACCTACTAATAAAGATAATTTAATTTGTTATTAGCTTTGTCCTAAATAAGGATAGGTTTATTTCATGCATAGCGCTTAATTAATAGTAAACAACTTGTTATGGTGGCCACATGATCTAAGGAGTCACTCTCGTATTAGACTAGACTGCTGATGACGGGAGAGATCGGGTTCAAAATCCGGTCGGATGTGTGATTTTTTTTCCAAAATGTTCCACTCTTACTCCACGTAAATGTGGGCACACTTTATGGACTAAATTCAAATTCCTCCTCACTAACTCACTATAATTAGTACGCACGGTATAATCTGAACAAGTACTAAAAGCGTTGCTAAAAAAAGTGCATAGCGTACAATGCACAATTCATAATTAAAATACAGATTTACAATGAAATATAGTGATCAGAGTCTAATAGTATATGGTGCATATCGTGTGCTCACAATTCATATTTAAAATAAACTATTAATAATAATTTTTAGGGATTAATGTCTTAATTAAAAGACTGCGTTTTGACTATAGACATTTGCTTAGCAGCTTTCTCTTTTATTAGGTTTTAAATACTTACTTTAGATCACCTGACTCGTTATTTAACACGTTCTTTTTAAACGCCTTAAGTACTATATATACACAATGGATTTATTGGTGATTATGAATAATAATTATAAGCAAAACTCAAACCTCCCACATTGGTGGAGGGAGAGTGGAAAACCATTTAGGAAAAACCACCCCCAGTTCACCCGACCGAGATTCGAACCTCGATCTCCCCGTCCTCGGTGGTCTGGCTTAACACGACTGGCGCGTTAGCCAACTACGCCACCGAGGCGGGTTTTTCTCTTATCATTAGGTTAAAAAAAATATCTTAGCTTTAAGATTCACTCGAAAGACAACGTTAAATAAACTGTATCTTTTGAAATTCAAAATTAACCTTATTAAAGTTATCCCTGCACTATAAAACCAAGTAAGATTTTTATTTGGTTCTGATTTTATTGAAATACATACATATATAAAAAAAAACTCTAAACTCTCTTCTCGCATTTGAATTTTTGTGGACTTTCTAATTTTTCTGGGTCGTCTAAACACGAAAACACAGATTGGGGATGATCATTTAAAGATTACTTAGAGCAACATATCATTTGACATGATCAAAAAATTAAATATTTAGGAACCATTTTAACTGGCAATAGCGATATTAAATTGGAAATTAGAAAAAAAGAATAAAGTCGGAGATGCATATGTCAGTAAGTTGTTGACATCTCGCCTGCTGTCAAGGAATGTAAAACTCAGAATATACAAAATAATAGATTTATCGGTTGTTCTCAATGGGTGTGAAACGTGGTCTCCTATCTTACATGACAAACATACATTTAGGATGTACGAAAACAAGAAGCTTAGAAATATATTTGTCCAGAAAAATATTAAAATACTGAGGTACTGGAGGAGGATACATATGTATGATTAAATAACCTGTACCATTAAAAATATATTGTTAGGATAGTCCAATCTACAGAAATGGTGATAAGGACATGTAGCTCGAATGGAAAAGCTAGAATAGTGTTTAGGGTATTGAGTGGCAAACCCGATGGGAAGAGACGATTGGAAAGACCAAGACGCTGATGGGAGGATAGTATTTGAATGGACCTTCAATAAATAGGGTGTAATGAGGTGGACTGGATAGAACTAGCTCAAGATAGGACTAGGTGGCGTACTTTTGTAAACGCGGCATGAACTTTCGAGCTGCTAATGCCGATATAGAAAGTAAGTTAAGTAAATCTAAACGACCAGAAGATCAAACAATCTATTTTTAGAATTTGTTTATGTTTGTCTTTTTGGTTGTTGTCAGTAAATTCAACAGAATCACGACGGGAAATTTTCTATTGCACTTCATAGTTTTTCTTGAATAGGTTAATATATATATATATCCTTACGCTATCTCATCAGCGAGTAAAGAGGCCTCAAAAAAACCTGGCGTAAGCATCAAAACCAAAATGTCGCGTCTGCTTGACGTGGAGGGCGTGGGGATTATTTCAGTGGTTTTGGCCAGAGAGGGTGGGGGGTGGAGTTCGTGTTTCTTCGGGAATCTGCGAATGCGCATAAAACACTGCTCTCAAGACGGTTTCATTTATTTTTTCTCACCTAAGGTAGGTATTGTGATCTCATGAAATCGGTTTTGATTATCGAATAATCAATAGTGCTTTTTGACATTGCCTACTGTCTGTTGTTCTGGTCTGTGGGGTTCTTTCAACTAACCTAATTTATTTTACTGATATCTAAAACAACTATTTTATAGTTCGATGTTTTGAATTATATGTCTCCAATTAAGCGATTTACTAAGGTCAAAATAGAAAGCGATTTTTAATATCGTCTACATATTAAACTGCATTTGTAAATAAATGTCTCCAAAACACTGCGTATTGTAAATATTGTCGCCAATAAATCGTTTGTAATATGTCTCTAATTAACATTGTTTGTATAATAGTCTCATGAAACTGGTTTGAGATGAATAATGATTACAATATTAACATTTTTAATAAATTTTAATTAAACATATGTTTGTATAAATTAAATACTTTCTTTCATATTATATTTTTATTTTCGTGTGATTAAACTGTAAGTATTGTGTATATAAAATATAACTTAAATGTTATCTGGTGTTTGATTCATAAATGCCTCCACCCTAAAAGTAATTGTCTATTGCATGGTTGCAAGTTTTAAAAACTTAAAATGAAGGTAGTTGTTAATTTTGGGGTCAAAGACAGATAAAATCATTTACCAATGCTCTATACGATTTTGAAATTTCTTTGACTAAAAAAAAAAAATGGACTCTCAATATTTCGGCAAAATCGTTTTAAGGGCTCCGGTCTGATGCTTAAATTAACATTTTTTATAATAGCTCCGAAACTATTTGAGATATGAAATTACTTAGCATTACTAATATGTATATATATTTATAATACAAATATTTTATTCGAAACATATTTTTTATAAAATCAATAACTTTCAATATATAAAGCAATTATATATATATAATTTTTTAACTTTTTGGGCATTAAAGCTCAAGTATTGCGACCGTGAGAAAAACTAACCTGAAATGTTGATGGATGTCGACGTCTCATGACCCCCCGAACCCTTAAAAATAGTCTTTGCAATGCCGTCTGTCTGTGTGTCTATTAAAACTTAAAATTAAGGGTAGTTTACTGAAGGGCAAAAAGAGAAAAAGTCGATTTTATCAAAATCGGCTCCAACGATTTTGATTAAATTTCATTTATAAACATTAATAAATATTCCAAACAAAATGGCTACCCTCAATATTTCGGCAAAATGGTTTTAAGGGCTCCGGTCTGATGCGTAAATTAACATTTTTTTAAATAGCTCCGAAACTATTTGAGATATGAAATTACTTAGCATTACAAATATGTATATATATTTATAATACAGATATTTTAGCCGAAACATATTTTTATAAAATCAATAACTTTCAATATATACGCAATTATATGAATTTTTTTAACTTTTTGGACATTAAAGTTTAAGTATTGCGACCGTAAAAAAAAAACTAACCTGAAATGTTGATGGATGTCGACGTCTCATGACCCCCCGAACCCTAAAAAATAGTCTTTGCAATGCCGTCTCTCTGTGTGTCTATAAAAACTTAAAATTAAGGGTAGTTTACTGAAGGACGAAAAGAGAAAAATTTGGTTTTCTCAAAATCTGCTTAAACGATTTTGATTAAAATTCGTATCTAGGCGTTGATTAAGATTATAAATAAACTGGCTATTTTCATTTTCCTATGAAAATGATTTTTAGGGTACATTACAGAAGCGTTAATTTCCGTATCTCCACAACTATTGGAGAAACTAAACAACTTATCATTGCAAATTGTAGGACTATTAGAAATAAAAAACTTTTATTTGACATATATTTTTATAAAAACAGCAGTTTCTGAGATATTTGCAAATATATTAATACAATTTTGTGAGCTTTAGTTGTAAACATATACTACTTAAGTCTTAACGCAATAATACTCCAATGCCATAGAGTAATTAAATATAAGTAAGTATCTAAAAAAAGTATGTTATTTTTCCTTAAATCTCTTAGGAGAAATGTTTGCATAGCAATGATCTATCTTCATTTTAGACTCAATAGTCAATATTTTACATTTTTTATTGGTCAAAATGTATAAATGAATAATTAAATATCAATGCGATGACTTGAAGATCTGCAACACCTTTTAAAATGTTAAAATTTTAACCAGAAATCGAAATTTTAATACGAAGTGTTGACCCTTGTGGAAGACATTAAACTGTTTGAAATGTTCTTAGGTGGACAAAGATGCGCCTCTTTTCTCATTGATTCTATATCATTGTATATTATTTTATGCGTGTTCTTATGTGGAGTGGTGATGATACAATGTACATTATTCCGTTCAGAAATCTTACGAGTTTATAGAAAGAGAGAGAAAGTCTGTGCGGTGCGCCGTACCATTTATTTTTTCTAGCACCTAAGTTGTTGTTTTTGTTGACTGCGTTAGCTCATCGAATATTATTAGTGCTAAATGTTTGGTACAAGCCTACAGTACAATATTGTTTGGTGTAGTAGAGGGCTTCTTTCAATTTACTTAATTTTTATTTTATGGATATCTAATAACAACTATTTATGTTGATGTTCATTGTAATAATGTCTCCAATTAACACTGCGATTGTAATAATGTCTCCAATTAACACTGCTTTTGTAATTATGTCTACAATTAACACTGCGTTGTAATAATGTCTCCAATTAACACTGCGTTTGTAATAATGTCTCCAATTAACACTGCGTTTGTAATAATGTCTCCAATTAACATTGCGTTTGTAATAATGTCTCCAATTAACACTGCGTTTGTAATAATGTCTCCAATTAACACTGCGTTTGTAATAATGTCTCCAATTAACATTGCGTTTTGGTCTTCAATTAACACTGGTTTTTATATTATTTTTCTATGTTTCACGTGTAGATTAATGTAAGCTTTTGTATATTAAATCTTCAATTAAACTGTTATCTTGTGTTCATTGCTAAATGTCCCTCCATGTAAGCAAGTAAATTTGATGCAAGGTGTGCAAAGTTTTAAACATATTATTTTGGCTCAAAGTGACAGGTAGTTGTTAATGTGTGGGTCAACGACAGATAAAACATTTACCTAGCCTCATACGTGTCTGAAATGGTGTTTCGCTTGAAAAAAAAAAGTGTGGAACTCCACCGGACTTTCTCACTCCATTGTTTAAAAATCGAGATATTTACTCAAAGCTCGTAATATATGAGAAACGAAATAATATACACTAACAAACCCGAACTAAAGTTGCCTTATACTTACGTTAAACATTTTTAACCCCCAGATTTAAATTTTATGATTTTTTTTTAAATAATTAAAGTCCTCACTAGTCTATTTGGACGGAAAAAAAAAAGATCGATGTTGGGTCCACAAGGGTCATTAGCTAGTATTAAAATAACGACTTCAGTTTAAATTTTCGACATTTTACTATGGGTTGCCTATCATATGGTTATCGAATTTTTATTAAATTCCTAATTTATAATTTAGACCAATAAAAACGGTAAATATGACTATTTATTCTAAAATGATAGGATAGATCATTGTTGTACACATATTTCCCTAAAAGATTAAAGAAATAATGGTACGGTGCACCGCATAAATTCTCTCTCTCTTTTTATCTTAAAATAAAGATACATTTAGTAAAACTCATAAGATTTCTGAACGGAATAATGTATACATTGTAGCATCTACACTCCACATAAAACATGAATAAATAATATACACTGATATAGAAACATGAGAAAAGAGGCCCATCTTTGGTCCATCAAAGATCATTCAAACAATTTCACATTTCAAATAACTTATAAATGAAATTTAACCATTTGCTGACAGCTTGGAAACCTGTATCTGCTTTACATTTCCATTCTATAAAATTGTATTTACTAAAGATGAATGGAGGAAAGTAAAAATAAATCCAAGGAATCAAAAACTAATGAAGAATGTGAGATTGTAATATGAATTATCGTGAATACTAGTTCTTTGACTATTTTTTTTACTTGTATAAAGGTAAGAGTTAAATTTAGTAGGGAGTAGTAAATTGAAAACACGACAGAAGATTTGACCTCTAATTTTAAGAATATAAACAATCTATATTTATGTATTTCCAGATAATAAAGCAATCAGTGAGTCAGGAAACTAATTTATACATTCGCAGTAAATTGGTTTATGGCCTGAAAAACAACTTCCGTACACTTCAAATCTTGTTATTGTCATATTAATGAAAATGACATCTATCTGCGTATCGTTGTTTGTCGTTGACTCGTCAGACTTCAGAATGGGTTTCAAATTATATTTGATTCATTAATTCCAACAAAAAAATATCTTTATTCCATAATATTATAGCTAAAATCTCTTAGTAGTATAATATCGCTTTGTCAAAAGGGATGATTTTTTTTATTTAGCATCACTCTTATACCCTTTCGGTTTATTCGCCTAGTACTAGTTACACTAATAGATTAGGAATTGGAGGTTGAATTTAGAGGAAGTGAACCCACATTTTCGTGGAGGGATAGTTGGAAAATATTTAGAAAAAACACCCAAAATTCATCCGACCAATATTTGAACCTTGATCTCCCCATTCTCGGCAGTCAAGTTCAACACGAAACTAACGTGTTAGCCAACTACGCCACCGAGGCAGGTAGCAATTTAGAAATTAGTTTTATGATTCAGTGTGTCCCTATATATATATAATATACTTATATATATATATATATACTTGCTTATAGGGTAGTAAAACTATTAGTTTTATAAAAATACATCCCAGATTAAAATATTTTTATTTCAAATAGTACTACAACTTTCCTTGCCTGATCTTTAAAATATTTCGGCTCTAAGTGAGTTGTAACAAACAAATAGACAGATAGACGGCTTACAAAAATCACTTTTATGTCTCAGTGAATGATGGTTAAAATAATTATATTATTATATTATCCGTACAATTATAATAAGTAATGTACGAGTGGCAGTAACAAGCCAACTACTGAGTCGAAGATGGCTGCGTTATTGATGGCTCGTGAATAAATTGACAATTTCCCCACGTCCATCATAGACCTGCCTTAAAATATGAGTGAAGAATGACCCTGATACGGGACAACTCCTGGATAGCTCAGTGGTAGAGCATTGGCGTACTAAGCCAAAGGTCCCGGAGTTCGATTCCCGTGTCCAAGTATCATTTTTCAATTTTAAGACTATATAATATATATATTTGCGTATAGCTTGACAGTTATTGGTTTTATAAAAATATGTTTCAAATAAAAGATTTGTATTATAAATAGCCCTACATATTTTTTTAATAATAAGTAATTTTCATATCTCAATGAGTTAACAGAAATATGATGAAAAATAAGAATTTACGCATCTGACGGAACCCTTAAAGTCATTTTGCCAAAATATTGAGGGTAGCCATTTTGTTTGTAATATTTATAAATGTTTAGAAATGAACATTTAATCAAAATCATTAGAGCGATTTTGAGAAAATCATTTTTACTCTTTTTCCCTTCAGCAAACTACTCTTAATTTTAGGGTTAGATATACAATTCCAAAAAGCCTTGGCGCAACCCTACGAAAACCCTAGATACAAGTTTTAGCCCGATCGTTACAATATTTTAGACTCTACTGGTAGGTACAGACTAACATACAAATCTCAAATTCTCCAATAGTCAATAATCAATAAATTAACCTGAAACTATTTTTTCTTTGTAAACATTACACAATATTATTTATAAAGTCGACCATTTTCCAGATGAAAAGTTTTAAAATAACTTAAACAATTTTTGAAAAAATAATAAATTTCGATAAATAAATAATTAATAAACTAGCCTTATATGAGTCATTTCAGAAAAATCAACATACAACCTTATCAATTATATAAAACATTCCTCAAATACCAATTTTGAACAAAATTATTCATGCTATTTTAAAAAAATTAATATTTTAAGAATTTGGTCATCTGTTAACTACCCATTTAACACATTTTTATATCAAAACAAATGACTTATAAAGTACTACTTATCATGAAAAACCAATCCTAAATAACCCTTTTTAAAACAAACTTAAGAACCATTTTCGAAACATGTATGGTTTTCAAAAAATTAAGTATTTATAAACTAACCTTAAGTTAAAGGCTTGAACTAAAATCAAGATTTTTCCAATAAGTAGGGAGGGCATATACTATTTAAATATCAAGTATGAACGAAATCCCTTAGACTATTTCAGCTATAGCTCAATGTACAGATAGATGGACAGAGGGAGGGACAGAGGTACAGACAGATGGACAGACAGAGGGACAGACAAACTTTTAAGAGCCAGTTTTTTTTTCAGATCAATGGCACATTAAGCTTCAAGATCCAAAATAATTTCGAGATGGAAATTTTCACGAAAACAATACTTTCTCTAAGTGAGAAAGTAAAGATACCAAGTGTAAATATGTATTTTTTATTTAAATTTAAAAAAACTCTATTAAATACTAGCCAAACCACATCAGAGGTCAGTCTGTAAAGGGCGTCAGTCCCGTCCAATCTAGTAGCTCAATTACGGGGAGGTCTAGATTCAAGTTCTTGACAGATTGACCTAGATTTTCTTACTCTGAAGGTTTTACACATCTTATTCATGCAAATTCTGGAACACCTCAATCTGAATTAAACCTTTTTAGTCCATGCCTTACCAGTGTATATATGTGAATAGCCTGGACGGATTTGAAGACAAGAAACACCTTATTTTATACTTAATATATTTGTACATTTATTTAATGAGGTAACTAATGTTATCTTATACCTTTAAGAGTTGAGTGTTAGTAAGATAAATATGAAAAAATTCGTAAGTTATCCTTGAATAGCTTATCTTGTTTGCTAAACGATATGCTTCCATTCCCTCCAACACAGCACAGGTGACCATGAACACGTCAGTGACAATAAACAGCTGAACGCTAAACACAGCGAACCAGATACCAACGGACAAGAGTTGAAATGTGTCAGCTGAGTGGGTGGCATTTGGGTGGTTCTCGTCGATTAAACCGGTTCATGCTAAAATCATAACAATTCAGGATATCATTAATAAATAATAGAAATCAGACTTTTATTGTAATCTTTAAAGTATAGTTCACTATACCTTAACAATCATAAAATAGTGTTGTTTTTCTTTAGGTTTGTTAATTCGTTTCCCCCATTTTTTAAAGTACCCAATCACATCGTGGCAATTGCTAGTTATTCAAAATATCTACCATTTTTAAAACTGTTGGTGTGTAGTTTAATCTTTAAACTTCCAATAGAGTTTTAAAAATATAATCTATTGTTTTCTAAGTCATTTGTATTGGGAAGAAATTGTGTATATATGCCTAAACCGTTTGAAATTTTTAAGAAATTTTGGTTAAGCTTTTGACATCTGTTGCGTGGCTGAATTCGTTTCGAGACCAGGTAAGTAATTTATTTTATTGCCTTTTATAATGCTACTGAAATATAAATTATATTTATTTTAGAGAAAAATTATGAAAATGCAAAAAAAAAATAATTAATTATTTACCTCTTATCTATAGATTAATCTTAAGCTATGCTTTTTATTAGATGCTATTAACATTATTTTATAATTTAAACTATATCAATTTTTAAAAGTATTAGGTAGTCTAGATTTTGAAATATACTTTATAGATTAATTAATATCACAAGAAAATGTAGTTAATTAATAACACTAAAATAGTCTTTAAATTATACAAAAAATCAACACAATTTTTTATTTTAGATAATCTACCAGTTAGCCAAAAATCAAATAACCTTTCCCTATTTTCTCCTAAGCGATCATTTTCATTGTAACCATGCTGTACGAATCATTATAGCGTACTTATGTTCAGTTTGAAAACAATTATAGTCTTATAGTAATAACTTGATATAAATAAATTAGGTAAATAGGGATTCTTCATTTTAAATTTGGAAAATGGAACTTGTAAAGTTTATGATTCATTATTAGGGAGAAACCAATCTATGAAATTTATCATAACCTCTTTTCTAATTTTTGTAAATTGATTTAGCAAATTACAATTGTTACAATAATTTTTATAGTAAAAAGAGAAGCTTAGTTCTTTCGGTTTTCCATTTAAAGTATTTATGAAAACTATTAGCTATGTAGAAGAAAAAAGTAAGCTATAAATTATATTAAACTAATTCACATTTATTAAATATTCATGGATTTTAAAATTGATACATAGATTATGGTACATTTAATTTTGATTGGGATAAATAAATTGCTATTGTAGAATATGTTTAATTATAATGCCAAAATGATTTGATGGCATTTATTAAAAATATATATAAAATACAAGTATAAAAACACTCGATTATTTAATATGAATTATGTATATTTATATGGAATTTTGTATGTTATAAAGTTCAAATTGTTTGATTTTTAGTTGTATAGTTAAATAAAGTTTCACTAATTAATATTAATATACTTATTCCTTTTGTGTATCACTTAAAAGCAAATTGTATAGCACAGTTTTATGCACTGTACATACGTGCATAATAGCTTGGAACATAATTTTCAAAATAGGTTTTCTTTTTATAATTACAAAAACACAAAAATTTAATATAATATCTGAACAAAACTATTAGAGCCACTATATATAAAATCATAGCTTTCAAAGATATGTAATGAATAAATTATCCTTCAATCAATTTAGTACGAAAATTATTTATTTCATGTAAAACATTCCACAAAACCCATTTTGAACCAATAGTAAAACATTTTTTTTGAAAAATTGTAATGTAGGCTACTGTTTTGGACCCCTCTCATTTATTTAAAAAGTCATGGATGAAATGTAGTTTTCTCTAAAGAACTTTTGTAAATTTTCTTTTAATACCTCATCCATGGATTATCAGTGCATTTTCAGAAGTAATTTTCAGTATCATACGTTTTCAAACTTTCTTTCTTTAAAAAAGAACCTCCTTCTTACATATTTGAAAATCTGGTGATGAGCTGGCTGCCTTTACCCAATAGGAAGCTAGTCTTCACAACATCAGGTTGCCAGGAGTTCTCCTATTCGTTTTAACACTGCGACAAGGGGTCCAAGAAGCAAGGAGTATGTTGTGCTTATAATAATAGCTTGTGTTAAATAATCCGATAAAGTCTTAGTCTTAACAAGCACTAGCTCTGGATATCCACGCAAGTTCGTAAACGAACAAAAAACTGTATCATTTTAATATTAAACTTACTATACTGAAAGTGTGATTAACAAAATTAATCGTTTACAACATTAATTTTCTACTAATTTCAACAAATAACCAATAAGTAATCCCACAGTAAGAAATACATATAAAATCAGATCGTCAATTGCGCAGTAAGGCATGCACGGGTCCACATTATTTATAGCCATGCGTCGTCATCATCATCAAAAAACAGGAATCGATATAAAATGTCAAATTTAAAAAAAATAGTCTTTATTAAGCAATACTTAATCATTAAACCATAGTAAAAATATTTTTTTTTACCGTGAGGTATGACCATATACATATCTAAATGCCAATTTTGAACTAAATTTATCCAGCCATTTAGGATTTAGCTCGAATTATAAAGAGGGATCCATAGGGATGGGAAAGTAAAAAAGTAAATAAAATGGAAAATATTGAGGCTCTTTTTTCCAAATGGTATATTGAAAATAATGTTTTAATTTAACAGATTCAAGCAATCTTAGCACAATCAAATTAAGTTAATACAAACGGGTTGTTCTGTGGTTTAATATAGTTTAAATTAAAATGATATTTTTTTTATTATTTACGTATTTTACTTACTAACACTTCTGATTAATATTGTCAGTTATTAAGTATTTCACCACGACGTAAATAATTTGTATTTATTAAGTAAATATATTATTCAAAATCATTATCCAAACGATTTAGGCAATTACAATGAAAAATAAAATCTACGAAAGGGCAGTAGATTCAACGTCTCATAATAATAAATTTAACATATCCGTTAAATACTTATCTTTACACTCATCAACTTTTTTATTTTTATTTTATTGTAAAGACAAACAAATACCCAGTTTACACATATTTAAAATGATTCTATTTTTCTATGTAAATAGAAATTAAATCAAAATATTTTTATGATAAAAAACGTAGTGTTGAATAAAGTACAATTTTATTACCATGTTAAATTATAGTAAAATAATATATACATATAAATATAAATATATACACCTATCTATCAACTCTAATAGTCCCCCTTCACCGCTTTGCTGCCTTTCCAACATTCATGTCCATCTTATTTTCTGAAAATTAACCTGGTTATCAGATTATCCGTTTACAAATATATAAAATAGTGCACCTTTTAAATATATAATCATAAGGGCTATTTACGTAGCTCAACACATAGTAAAATGTATCTTCTAAAAGAGGGGTGTTACTTAACCTCCGCGAGGAAACCTGATTCTAGGTAAAGTGATAGAAGTCACAGTTACATTAGTATACTGTACATTGTAAGGCACAGAACATGTGTTTTACATAGTCAATAAGAAAAACATCTCTTTGAATTTGGTGATGATAACTGCAGGATATAATATATTTAATTATGCCACACCAACAAAGAGGATTGGATGATAAATTGCTAAGCATGACTAAAATTGAATTAATAAAGTAGGACTGCGAGGTAACCAAGATTTACCTAGCAAAAGTTTGTCCCCAACTAAGGAAAGTTTCAGTTAGATATGGTAATTATATCTGCGAAGGTTGTTTTGCTTGTGATAAGGAAGTGGAAGTGGTGTGCACGTGCATTAGCGTGGAGATAAGGTTAAAAAATCACAGTGATAAATCACACGTGGAAAACTACCCACAGTACTCCCACCCAAGATTAAAATCTCTACCACCCCGTTTCTTGCAATACCATTTATTGTAGGATCCCCCTTATAATGATATAGAAAGATGTCACTAAAATTTATTTTTAACGATATTAAATGGTGACTGTTAAATACATAATTATATTACTATTATTTTTGAATAATATTATAAATGAAATTGAAAAATTATTATATTATATAAAATAATTAAATAATAAATTAATAAATAATTATATATTATTTATTATTTCTATATAATTTGCAAGGTATGCTAAAATTGGTTTTTACTCCACAGGTTTTGTTCGTAAAACGAAACAAACGCGGCACTGTTCAAAGGGCGAAAGGCTAGAGATTGAAGTCCCAGACGATAGTCGACGAAAATATTATTCACGCACGGCACCTCACGGTTACAGAGATGGATGTTGGCGATAGTGAGTGTCCACTATATAAATAAAATCAAGGATCATTTCTTATTTTTAAAGTCAATAAGCAGGACCATTACTCGAATTAAAGTCCCTGATGAAAATACTGCACCTTAACTCCAACAAGAAGAAGAAGAAGAAATAAGACTTTGTCTTCAGTGTTGAATGCTCCCCATATACTTCATATGGCTAGTTCCAAGACTATATCTCCAGTGTTAATTGTTAGAGATAAAACTCCCCAGAGATTTCATATGGCTGATCCCCAACCTGTATCTCCAGTGTTGAAAACAAAAGACAAAACTCCCAATTCAATTGACAGGGTTGATCCCAAGACTATATCTCCAGTGTCAATAGCTGGAGACAAAACTCCTGATCGTGTCACTTTGGATGATCCCGAGACTGTATCTACAGTGTCAATACTAAGACAAAACTCCTGATCGTGTCACTTTGCTGATCCCAACCTTATCGTGTAAACAAACAACTCCCAATCAATGACAGGTTATCAAACTATATCTCCAGTGTCAATAGCTGGAAACAAAACTCCTGATCGTGTCACTTTGGATGATCCCGAGACTGATATCTCCCAGTGTCAATAGCTGGAACAAAACTCCTGATCGTGTCACTTTGGCTGATCCCAAGACTATATCTCCAGTGTCAATAGCTGGAGACAAAACTCCTGATCGTGTCACTTTGGCTGATCCCGGGACTGTATCTCCAGTGTCAATAGCTGGAGACAAAACTCTACTGTACTTTGGCTGATCCGACTGTATGCATGTCAATGCGAGAAAACTCTGATCGTGTACTTGATATCCCAAGACATATTCCGTGTCAATAGCTGGAGACAAAACTCCTGATCGTGTCACTTTGGCTGATCCCGGGACTGTACCTCCAGTGTTGATAAGCTAATGAAAATACAACAGCTCCTATGCCTGATATTATGACTACTTCTGAATTCCAAGACCAGAATACCCCTCCATATCCTAAGAGCATCATGAAGAAAGACACCAAATACGACAATATCGAGAAGGAATATGAACTGGTCCCTCCGATGGTGGCTGGGGATGGGCTATCATGTTGGCCACAGCACTCAGTAACGTAAGTAACGAATTAACCATTAATGCAATTACTCGACTAGTTAGTTTTTCTAAATAGTTTTTAAATACACAGTTTTAATTATAATGTTTTATTAGTACGTTCAATACAAATGTTAGTAACGGTTCTATAAAGTTAAAGGATAGGGCTAGGGCTAGATATTTGTCAAAGATGATCATCTCAATTTGTGTGGAGAGAGACGGGAAAAACCACAGTGATAAATAACATTTATAAAATCATTCTCATTGCACCCAAACGTACTACTCTTCCGGTAATAAAAGTTATGAAACAATATAAAATAAATTATAAATAGTCACATTCAGTTAGTAAGCAATTATTAATAAGAATGGTTTAATGTTTGTACTTTCCAGTCCAAATTAACTAAGGTGTATTCTAAGAAATATTTTTTTGGGGCAATTTATTTTAAAATCTATAAATAGCTTACAAATTTGTTTTTATTAATATAATTTGAAAATAATTTTTAATGTGTAGCCATTTGCTACATCGGACATTGGTCTTTCTTAGAGATAAAAAAAAAAGTAGCCATATGTCTACACCGGGCTGCATATGATTGTTTAGTAACTATCATTTCCCAGATATGATGACTTATTTTCTATACACGAGATTACAGTCATAAAGTAACACCTAGCTAATTTTATTTATTGATTCAGTGATTACTTATATATTATTAAAATAATTGCATAAAAAATGGTATACTTAACTTTAAAAGAGTAAATTAGCAAACCATTTATTTTTGATACCTCTCCTTTCGTTATAAAATTAAGTTTTTCTTCTAAATACATTTAGCATAATAATAATTGCGTGACCCGCTCCGGTGGACACGTGGTCTAACGTGCTACACACGTGTTGGACTAGACTGCCGAAGACGGGCGATTGGGGTTTGATCCCGGTTGGGTGCGCCGAGGGTGGTTTTTCCTAAGATTGTTTTCCACTCTTCCACCACGCAAATGCGGTTGGTTTTCCTCTAAATTAAGCTTACTAATCCCTAACCCATTAGTGTAATTAGTACATAGGTGTATAACCTGAACGGGTAGTAAAACTTGGTGCTAAAAACAAAATTTACAAAATTATTGCGTGTCCTGGGCTAGATTAATCTATAGCTCAGTTTTCGGAAAGATTAGCCAGTACTAATGTGCTGTTGTCCAGGGGAGGCCTGAATGTACTAATCATATATTCTTTCCATAGAGGTCCTTTCAATGGCCAAATTAAATTATGATAATAGTTAATATGAGGGTGTGGTGCCAATTAAGATCATAACCTATCTTGAGTCTAACTAACCTAACCCCGGCGATAATGTGAAATATTCACCTTTAGAGAAAAAAATCCTCTGTTACCAACCGAGAATCAAACCTGAAACCACTAAGTCAGCAGCTAGGAGCTCTGACCACTATACCCAGAGGCCATTTAAGCCATTTGGTAAAATAAATTTTACTAAATATATCAACAATCCTTCCAAAAAGAGATTTTGTTCAGTTATGTAGAGGGCTCGATATAGCTCATCAGATTCAATTTTTGTGTGCTGTTATTTTTTATTGCTAAGTTTATCAAGCCATAGTCCATGTGGCATTGTTATGGTGTATTGTTCACATTACAGAAGTAGTTCTGCAGGCGTAGATTCAGATTCTCAACAAGAGTACATAGCTACAAACATTTGAAAAAGTATGATATGGCTCTTTTAAAAGGCCTATTATGGTTGCTACATGATACTAAACCAATTCATTATTTACATTTAAAACATATTTGAGATTGACTTACGATATACATTATTGAAATTTCAGACAAGCTGGTTAAATTGTAGTGTACACATTTCACATGTATGCCAAATAGATTTCTTTCTGTTATTCACCAGTATCTATTTTGGTTGTTAAGATACATTAGATTGTTATGGTGGGATCACATTAACACTAGTATGCTGTCATATCATGCTACCACCAATGCATTTTCATCAGCAACACGATAATAAACATATATAATGGTATCCAATATGCCAGAGCTCATGAAAGAGTTCTCGTCGTCATGTAAATAAGAAGTTCAAATATAAAGGCGGCTTAAAAGTTTTAGATATTTGGTTTTCACTTATTGCTTCTTTATGTTAAGGCCAGAGCAAGGACTATGTAATGTTTTCACCTTATTTTATCACAATTTGAGTTGAGAATGCAGTTAAATCATAAAAAAAAATACGTTGTATAAGAGGGTTGCAGTGCTAATTTTTTCCATATCCATATCGTACCCATAATTTAATATTGTTTTTGAATTATATTCTATTTCTCAAGGAGATATCTGAGAAGCCTGGAAACCCGAGAAACATTGTGATATTTGAGATTAAATTTCTCGATGCAATACCTCTTTTGATTTCAAATACTTGTTTAGGTACTGTTCCCTTTGTGAGAATACTTTCTTAAAGATTTAAATAAATTAAAGTGTATTACTTAAGAGTTTTACGTGGTAGCCTAGAATTTCCACGTATATATAGACAATAGTTGAGTCTATGCTTGATAGCGACTTCACAAATCTACTCTTTAGACTACATCCTAATGTTCATTATTTATTTCAAGTAGATTATTCAAAATTAAATAACTAGTTTGACGGCAAATAGATATTTGTCAAAAATATATAGTGTCTAGGGATACTTTCTGCCTTATTAAAACCAGGTAGATTAATGCTGTTGTGCAAATATTGTTTTGTAAGCTTAAGGTAATTTGTATTTCTAAATGAATGCGTGCGTCCATTTGCAATCATATGTTAACGTAGCCAATTGGTTTGTATTTATTTACACTTAAGATACATTTAATAACAATTGAAATAAATTTAAAAATTGGAGACCTATTGTCAATAAACTCTTTGCTTGGTTATTAGTGAATGAAAATTTTCAATGCCTTAGCTTTTATTACTAGATAGATGCTTAACTAACACTCTCTCCCAGTCGTCTTACTATCATTGTGAAAGGGAAATCACGAATTTGATAAAATACACGTTTATCTGCCGTATCGGGAATCAAACCCATTACCAATATGACATTGACACTTCTTTTCTATGTGATAAAAATTAATTATTTAAATTTTTTTTGAAAATGAGCGATGTACTTTATATTATGTTTCACTCCTAAGAACTATTTCATATTCATTTTGGGTACTAACTGTATGGCTCTCATATATTTTTGGTTATATCACCTAAAACATATTCAGGAACTTTATAAGTAGGTTATGGAGTAATTATGACTAAGTTATTAAGTCTATACTATGGTCTTACCTGGTTTATTAAATATATTTTAATGATTTTTAATTTATGTAACATTTTTATGAGTTTTAAGTGAGGACCTACATTTATCTTCAAAGTAGCTATTGATGATCAATTTATCATAATGCCATCATATAAATTATAACCAATACTAAAGCTATTTTTTAATTTCAGCTTATTTTAATCCCGATTTCCCAGACATTTGGACTTTTGTACCGAGATACTTTTACAGACCTTGGCATGTCAGCAACTGATTCTTCCGTCATTGTCAATGTCAACTCTGCTTTTGGTATGCTTTTAGGTGAGTATATTAAAAAAAAGGGACCTACCTGGTGTGTAGTGTGAATAATTATAACATAAAAATAACCTTATGACATAATATATAATCTTTAATAAATGTACTATTTTAAAACAATTTGCATCATATTAATAAGTTTACTACTTTTTTTATGTAAGCTAATGAATCAAGTAAAATGTATCAAACTTTAGAATTTTACACTAAATTGATATTAATTTATGTTTGCCCATTACTCAAATAACAACCCAGGATTGCGCTTGGATAGAGCCTAATGCTTACATTTGAATTATTTGTGTCCAACTGACTTGGATATTTATTGTTAGTCGACTTTGACAAGGTCACCTAAGATAGTAGCTTACATTAAATTATTTAATAATGACCCAATTCATCAATATATAGCGCAGTGACCACGTGATCTGAGGTAGAGATGGGTTGATACAAATTTTTTCTATAATAGATATCGATACCGTTACAGATACCAATACAGATACCAACATCTTCTCACGGTACTCGATACCGATACTAAAGTCGATATAAACCCATTAGCTAGGATTAATCACACAGACATTATTTAAAAAATATTGTCTAATGTAAGCACTATGCTAAGATAAGACACATAATTACTATACCACAATCATTAGCATTACAAGATATTTTAAAATGCTTTACTAATATTAGGCTATAACACCTGTTAAATAATACTATTTTATACAAATAACACGTAAAATAAACCCAAGACAAATTCTGAAATACATATATAGTTGTCCTATAATGTTCAAAGGTCTTTTTTAACTAAACTTTCTTTTCCAACAGCAAATATTTGTTTAAGGAAACCAACATTTTAACTCTCTCAGGATCTAGCCTGTTTCTCTTTTGGACACAGATCGGACCTACCGTCTTAACTTCTACTACCCGTCCTTGACACCTAAAAAAACGTAAACACCGAGCGGCTGCGACCCTAGAAAATGACCCGTTTTACTAACTCCAAAACTCCGTGAAATCAGCTGTAAGTTAGTCCTTTTTGATTTGACATTTCCACTTTAACATGCTATTATTGGCTGCTACTGTCGCTATGCACGTAAAGTCCAAAGAACCACTTCATGACGTGATACGTAATGCATCACATTGCGCGTAGGCTTGTCATGCCAGGCAGCCTAGTAGTAGGCCTGTCATACCAGGCAGCCTAGTAGTAGGCCTGTCATACCAGGCAGCCTAGTAGTAGGCCTGTCATACCAGGAAGTCTAGTAGTAGGCCTGTCATACCATGCAGCCGGGTAGTAAGTAGTAGGCCTACTATACTGATTCTACACCACGGCCGCAGTTTTTGATGGACTATCAACAAGCTTATTTTGTTTTTCGATAATGTAGCATACCAATTAAGTGTGGTGACACTACAATCCTTATTTTTATACCGTGGGATAGCGAACATATTTTTAGTCGATTTCATTGCGATTTCTTTTTTTTTTTGCAACATCCACCGTGGTTCGGATTTCACGTTAAACTGTAGGTCCTCAGTAGGGGGCCCGGCGTCTCGTCACAATTTGACCTACTTATCTGTGATTGGCTGTCACAATTTGACCCCGACGCTGATTGGCTGCTATAAATAGCCCTCCCCCACCCCTCCCCCTCCCCTCCCCTCCCTCCGCTCTGATTACAAAATCTCCACCAGTTGATTACGAAATTTCCTCCCCTACAACCCCTCCCCTACACCCCCCTCCCCCATCCCCTACAACCCCACCACGCCTTGAACATGTTGGTACTTGTGCGGGCCCTTTTTTTTTTTTCTTGATTATTGTTGCGTGCTAATTAATTATTCATGTCTGCTAATTGATTATTGATGTGTGCTAATTAATTATTCATGTATGGGTAGGGGGAAGGACATTGGAGTATATTTTATTTGGATGGTGAGCATACGTCTCTGCACGAACCTCTCGCTACGACTGTCCTGCGTAGACTGGAGGGGGTCGGCCGCTTACCGAGTAGTGACCACGTATGGGGAGGAACACGGAGCACGAAGCTCTCCTGACGGCAGCGTGCTGAAGAGTGCGAGTCAACCATAAGGCCCCTTTCACCAACCCTACTCGCGAGGACAGCATGACCGTGCCCTCTGGCAGCACTCAGTTGAATGCGAGCAAACCCCCTCATCGCGTCATACCTCCGCTCCTTTCACTTTTTCCCCCTCCCCCATCCCTACGTCACTGACGTTGAGTGGCAATGTTTAGGGGGTAGGAGGGGGTCAGTTGCCTCCCAGTGGAAAATTTTATGTTGCAATAAGCAAACGTTTAAAGTTTCTTGAACTCGTCTTTCCCGCCAACCCACCCCCCAAGTCCCACCCCCTTGTCACAGAGGTCGTGGAAAATTTTATGTTGCAATAAGCAAACGTTTAAAGTTTCTTGAACTCGTCTTTCCCGCCAACCCACCCCCCAAGTCCCACCCCTTGTCACAGAGGTCGTGGACTCAAAGCTAATTTTGGCTACTCTGTTTCTAGAAGCTACAGCCATCTTTTGGTAGAAACTCGAACTAGAAGGTCTCATGGGGTGACTAGAATTAAAATATATACAAACAACTAATTCTAATCGACTAGAAATAACCAGGAGGATAAAAAGTATAACGGGTGCATTAAAAATATGAGTGTTTTCATGTAGAAAAAAAATAGCTCAAAATCTTTGAAAAAAAATTGTCTGTCTAAAAAGATTATTCAACCAAGGGATTCGAACCACGATAGTTTCAAATTGTCTAGAATTAATCAAGCAGGTGTGCGTCCGAAATTAAACTTGCGCCCTAAGACCGCTACAAATACAGTCCAGGGCAGTCTGTCTTGCGTAGAATGGAGGGCATCTCCTCTGCTCGTTCGCTTACCGAGTAGTGATCACTGCGCATCACGGGTGCGCACTTTCCCCTCACCCTCTCCTCTCACCTCAATCACCCTGTGACGTCATCGAGACCCGTCGCTGGATCGACAAAACGTGTTGAGACAAGAATTGAGGTCATTGACCCTGGCAATGGGTTTTCCTGGTGTTGCAACACGACATTGAATTAGGTCCCCCACCCCCTATTTGGTAATGGGTTTTCCCTGATGACTGGCGCCGGTTTGGCGGGTTGACAAGACAAGTCGAGACAAGAATAGATCACGAGAGGGCCATCTCGTAGGGGGTTGGGTATATAGGGGGAGACCCGTTCGGTCATCTATTTATAAGCGTCTGTAGAGCGGTTCAAGATGGACAAGTTACAACAGTTGGTGAATATTGTTGACGCCGTGCAGACCGTAAAATTGAGTGATCTAACAGTGGATCAAAAGTACTCGCTGGATAAATTAAAGGCTGTCAATACAAAGTTCGGGAGACGCCTAATAGCCTATCTAGATGGCGAGTTTTGTGTATTTTTACCTTGTCGTTTCGGTACTCTAACAGATGAAGACGTGTGCGAGCTTAATAACGAAAAATTGGTATTTACCTGCGCCGGAGTAAAACCCGGTTCACCTACCATTGTGAACTTTGAACGTGTTTAAGAGTCAAGCAGTTAACAACAACAACATCGGGCAGACGGGTAGTTAATACTTGTGCACGGCGGACCCTACAAACCATACAGAACGTTTTATAGCTCACGGGTACGCTCACCATGTTTAATTTAACGTTTGTGGGTCATACGGTTACGGGTTGTGCCTATATGACAGGAGAAAATATTCACAGTGTGGTTGTGAGCGATAGACAGGTAATTTACAAAATAGTGAACCAAGACAGAGAGGAGCGAGGCTACATCGAGTTTTGCGACTCTACCTGTCACACGATAAGAGCGACTAAAGTACTACCCTACGAGAGAATCGAGGAGACTTACCTGTGTGATATGACATGTGCTGTGTACAATTTCCGCCAAGGGGACGTCGTGGCCGTGTTGCCAAGGCCTCCACCACCCTTCAGAGCTCCATACCACCCGCCACCACCACCCTTCACGGCACCGCAGTCAACGCCCCCGCCCCCAGAGTCACCGGCGTACCCGCCCCCAGAGTCACCGGCGTACCCACCCCCAGAGTCACCGGCGTGCCCACCGCCAGAGTCGTCTGCCTACCAGTACTCACAGCCAGAGTCACCCGCGTGCTCACAGTCAGAGTCGTCTGCCAACCAGTACTCACAGCCAGAGTCACCCGAGTGCCCAGCACTAGAGGAGGAGGAGGAGGAGGGTAAAATCCGAAGAACCCGCAAATCTCGAGTGTTTAACAATGTACAAAACTTATCCAAACGTTAAAATTATTGGTGAAACGCCCGATGACTACATAATCGGTCTGGCCAGATTCGGTAACGTCTTACTTCCAAAGTCTGCCTATTATTTGGATTGTAAGCGGTTTAAATCTAAAGCACGTTGTATGATATATCTCGGAGGACAAAGTGTGATGTTTAAAAGTGAATTAATAAACTAGGCGCACTCATGTTGTCGTAGAACTCTGCTGACGTCATTGGAGCTAGTGGCAGACATTTTGAGAGGGGGAACGCAGTTTGTGAGTAGAGAACGTTGCCGCTTGAGCGAGAGGTTTTTTTTCACAGGGATATTTCTTTCGTTGCATTTCCGATTACCATTATGCCATATAAATGCTGCATTTGTAAGGGGGCCTACGCAAAGCTCTCCAGCCTTATTCGCCACAAACATCAATGTCATCAAACATCTCAAAATACTGCTCACCAGGATGCCTGTTGGGACGAAGAGGTATTGTGCAATGCGTTAGACAGGATCGAGAAAGAAGAATACAACCGTGTAAAGTGCTTAAACGAACTTGAGAAAAACAAAAGTTATAACGTTATGCTATCGGAAGAGATCCCCAATGAACCGAACGTTATCGTGCTCGAGAATGTTGGAAGAGTAAGATTTCCATGTAAAAATATTGGAGACATTGTCAATAGACATTCTAGTGCCTCGCAGCGTGTCCTGTACTATTTTGGATGTGACTCGTACTCATTTTCTAGATGGTAAAAAATTATATTCTCTCCTGATGTTTTTAGTGACTATATGGTTTTTTCCTTGCTATCACATGTTGCACTCTAATCTTAATTACTTGTATTGGTCACAAGGCCTAAAAAATCAATCTATGTTGTTGTTGTTTTTGTAGCTTCTCGTTATGAATGTTTTAAATACATTAATTGTTGATTGTCAATAAAAAAAACTAGCAATAAAATGTTGTTTTTTTTAAACCCTGTAATATGTTGTGACTAGAAGGAGATGCCAATATACATGGGGCAACAATACCAGAATAAAATATAAAATGTGAGCACACACACACACGTTCACTTATAAATTATAATTGTGGTGGCGTTATATTGCTACCACTGCCAAAGAGAAAGCAAAGTAAAAGGAATTAATTAATGTTTGAGACCAAACTTCCAGGCTAAATAAACTTGTATGATTTAATTATTTTATTCATAATGTTTGAGACAGAGGTTCTAGGCTAAATAAACTTGTATTTATAGGATCATTCTGCACTATCTAGTAACTAAACATTTTTTTCAATATCTTGGGATAGCACGTATATATTTAATTACTACTTGGACAATAATTTAAACATCCAAACGGGGTAGGAATAGTGAAAGTATTTATGAGAGGTAAGTGTACTCGCATTTGCATGGAAGGAGAGCTGGAAATACCATCAGTGTTCGAATTTCTCAACCAACCAATCATACAGGCAGAGCCTCGCTTAGTTACTTGTACAATTCACAAGACCTAAATAATATTGATTTATGTGTTATTATAATTTTTTAAATTCTTGGTAGAATATGTTTGGCTGGAGAATCAAAGACAATAAGGAGATGCGGTGTCTACACCAAAATCAGCGGTCGGAGTACTGTTCTAGGGGGAGAGAGAGAGAGAGAGTTCGGTTGTAGACGTTAAAACAGTTTATAATATTTATTCACACAACACTTAAACAACAAAGAAATGTTATTTTCGCGATATATTTTGATATATATAAAACTTTGGCAATAAATTCATAAGTAATACAATTATACATTTAAATTCACTAATATATAACCTTCACATAAATTAATATGTTGTTGTTGTTGTTGTTGATAAGTTTTAAATATGAAACTATAGCTGATGACATGATATATAACATTTACACTAAGCAAATTAGCAACTCAAACAACAAAGAAATTCAGTTAAATGATGTTCGCAAAAAATATTTTGATATAATGATATATTAAACTTTTACAAAAAAAATCCTAAGTAATACAATTATATAGATCTTGAAATTATTTTAACTATAAGGCGGTGTTATTAATTTACAACGGGAACAAACCAGTACACATGCTAAGATACATACGTAATAAATATATGTATTAAAATGTTGCAAACTCTGTAGGAGAAAATGCTACTAATAAAGATACGTAAACATTGTTTTAAATACTTATAAAATATTCATTTTTTAGCGGGCCTGCTTGAGAAGCCCCGTTTAAATAACAATAAAGTAATGTATAAGTCTAATTGTAGTATTTTTAATGAGGCAAGCTAATTGTAACGACGCTGATGAAGGAATCGCACCAATGATACATTTTTAGGCCATTCCGGGAATCGAAGCCGGGACCCTTGGCTCGCTGGTCAGGCATGCAGGTTTCGGCTGAATATATTTATTTTTACGAAATACTTTTCTCTAGCACTTTACTACCAGAAATAAACGGGTAAGCCCCAAGACTGCTGCATTTCTCTTTTGAACCATCTAAGACTCCAATTTGACAGTAGACATGGCACCTGACAATGGCCACAAGCGTGAGATAAAAGCTGATGTCGACCAGGTGAAATGTGTAACAGCATTTGCCATGCGTTTGTTGCCCTCTAAGGGACGTCACAGGGCGAGGTGTGTACCCACATTTGCGTGTCATTGACATTCGAACCCTCCAACACCGCCCGAATGAGAGAGATAAAATAATAAAATTATTGATGTACCGTCATTTTTTCAGGGCTGAAATGTGAAAACAGTCAAAGTTATTATTTATGCTTTCTCCTGCTAGATATCACCGATGGCATTCGAACCCGGGACTTGTGGCGTTTGTCGCCCATGCAGGGAATTTAACTCTGGACCTTTTGCAGAGTGTGTGTAATAAAATAAACTTGAACCCTAGGACAGCTACAAATACAGTCCAGGGCAGTTAATGTATCACTATGAAGGGTTAAACATACATTTTCAAGCTATACAGGGAATCTAACTCTGGACCTTTGCAGAGTGTGTGTAATAAAATAAACTTGAACCCTAGGGCAGCTACAAATACAGTCCAGGGCAGTTAACGTATCACTATGAACGGTTAAACCTACATTTTCAAGCATACAGGGAATCGAAATCAGGACCCCTCGCAAAGTGTGTGTAATAAAATAAACTTGAACCCTAGGACAGCTACAAATACAGTCTAGGGCAGTTAATGTATCACTATGAAGGGATAAACATACATTTTCAAGCTATACAGGGAATCTAACTCTGGACCTTTGCAGAGTGTGTGTAATAAAATAAACTTGAACCCTAGGGCAGCTACAAATACAGTCTAGGGCAGTTAATGTATCACTATGAAGGGATAAACATACATTTTCAAGCTATACAGGGAATCTAACTCTGGACCTTTGCAGAGTGTGTGTAATAAAATAAACTTGAACCCTAGGACAGCTACAAATACAGTCTAGCGCAGTTAATGTATCACTATGAACGGTTAAACCTACATTTTCAAGCATACAGGGAATCGAAATCAGGAACCCTCGCAAAGTGTGTGTAATAAAATAAACTTGAACCCTAGGACATCTACAAATACAGTCTAGGGCAGTTAATGTATCACTATGAAGGGTTAAACATACATTTTCAAGCTATACAGGGAATCTAACTCTGGACCTTTGCAGAGTGTGTGTAATAAAATAAACTTGAACCCTAGGACATCTACAAATACAGTCCAGGGCAGTTAACGTATCACTATGAACGGTTAAACCTACATTTTCAAGCATACATGGAATCGAGATCAGGACCCCCTCGCAAAGTGTGTGTAAAAAATAAACTTGAACCCTAGGACAGCTACAAATACAGTCTAGGGCAGTTAATGTATCACTATGAAAGGTTAAACCCTCATTTTCACCCATATCTGGAATCGAACTAGGGTCCTTGGCTAGGCAAACAAACAAATTATCATGCGCGAAGAAACCGGCCTCGGTACACACGCACGACAGACAAGCGTGAGATAAGAGCTGATCTTGACTAGGTGAAATGTGTAACATGTTATGTCCAAAAGGTGAAAAATCAATTATTATTCTATAATAATATTTCTGTATGTGACCAATTAATAAGTACTATGATGTATTCATAAAAAATAAACACATAGTTTTGTTGATCACAATAACCAGTCTGTAATTATAAACTTTAAACCAAATTGTTCTAATATGTTTAGCAAAATTTAAATTTTCAAAAAATAAATTATTTGTAAATTACCCGAAATTATTTGGTATATGTGAAAAAAAGTATGTTATTCTTATAGATCATGAAAAAACTAATCCCTGATTTTAATTTTGAATTCAATTTTCCCGGTTAGTTAAAAAAAATTCAAACTTTCTATAAATTGTTATTGGTGATGTAAAAGAATTCCTCCGATACCAATTTTGAACCAGAGCACTCAAGCTATTTTTTAAATATCCAAATTTAAAAAAAAAAAAGAAATCTGCAACTGTCACTTTTGACAAAACGTATTAATGATGAAAAAAATATAATAAAATAGTGTGCAATTTTTTTTCATATCTTTAGTAATGTCATTGGTGCCGAGTTAAAATTTTGTAGTAGAAATTCTTAAAACTTCTTGTAGGCCCTAAATGATTTTTTAGCACAGTGTTTTAATAACCGTTCGGGTTATAACACGCTTAAGTACTATTTACGCTAACGGATTAGGAATCGGGAAGCTTGAACCCACATTTGCGTGGAAGGAAAGTGGTAACCCATTTAGAGAAAAAAAACATCAGTTCACCCGCCAGAGATTCGAACCTCAATCTTTCCCAGTCCTCGGTAGTCTAGCTCAGCACAAATCTAGTGCGGTAGCCAACAGTACACCTCGGCAGGTATTCAAATCCCCCAATACGGACTCGAACCCCGATATCTTTCACCATGTGCTTCATGCCCTCTAATTACCAAACCCATTCTTTTCCCTAAAATACGTTGTGACAGAAAGGCGCTGGCAATATACACGTAACAGCTTTGCCGGAATAAAATATTAAAGAGCGCAGAAGTGAGCCCGCATTTGCGTAGAGGGAGAGTGACAAACTACCGCCAGGTCTAGGACAGCACTATCGCCATATACTAAGTTGCACGGAGTTCGAATCCTGGTCCACTGGCTGGCACTTTCATTGGCCAGATGATTATATTTGACATATGCTTGGTAACAACATAATTACTTTTATTTTGAAAATTACTCTAGTTATTCACAAAACCCAGTCCTTCCTAATTTAACACTATGAAAGATGCGACCAACAGTTTTTTTCTTAGAGCTACAATCAGCTTTGGGAATAGAAAGGGAAATCTCGATGTTGCAAGCATGTTCTATCTTACAAGTCTCTAGGAGCATTGACATTCAGGTATATTTCTGTCACAAATGGTCTTGTGAATAAGCAGCTCTGACCTCTGATAAACAGTATGAAATTCCCAAGCCCTCAGTGTTTCATAATGGGCCGTTCAAATTGGAACCCCCGAATTTAGCATGTATGAACCCAGCTATCTTTTGTAATGTACATCATGACATAACTTGAGATCCAAAGGAGTTTTTAGCAGCGCTAATGACTGCTGGAACGGTAATTCCTTCCAACGTCTTTACGTTGATAAATGCATCGTCATTTGCGCAACCGAATAGTTAATACACATTAGTACTAATTATTATCATGATTTTAGAGATTTGTAAAGCTATATTTAGAGGAAGTGTAACCGCATTTGCGTGGAGAAAGAGTTGAAAACAGGCATCAGTACACTCTACTGGTATTTGAACTTCGATCTCCCTGTCAGCAGTAGTCTTGTCTATCACGAGAGTAGTGCATTAGACCACACTGTCACCGAGTTTGGTGAAATCATGTTGACCAAATTAAATGATGCCGAAAAGGTTTTCCAAATATTAACTGTCTCATTTCACCTTTGTTCTAGCTAGTATTGGATTAATACTGAAAAAATGTACAATTAAAAGGCCTGCACTTTACCTCTGTCGTTAGTGTGTTTGCCTACTAAGCAATAGGTCCTGGATTCGATTCCCAGAATGACCTGAAAATGATTCATTAGTGGGATATGGCTTTCCCCCCTTTCATAGTGATTCATTTGCGGTAGGGGAATGGGTGTTCTGTATGTTATAGATTTAAGTTAGATTGTAAGTTGTGTGCTGATATAATCAGTCGGACGAATGTTAAAATAACTTGGATATTGTTGGGTGCTACTGTCCCCAAGACAAATTTGCTGCGTGCTTGTAAAAGAATGTAGATATCTCTCTCTCTCTCTCTCTCTCTGAAGAAGCGACTGAGACTGGTATTTGTCTGTTAATAGAGTTTTGATTTAATCTCTGTCGAGCGTCTCGCGTCATTGGTCAAGACGTCTAAGAATTCACTTGTGAAAGGTCACTTTAAGTGATGCGTTAGCATGTCTGCCCACTGAGCCAAGTGTCCAGAGATAGATTTCTAGTATGGATGAAAATGCAGGTTTAACCTTTCATAGTGTTAAATTAGGAAGGACTGGGTTTTGTGAATAACTAGAGTAATTTTCAAAATAAAAGTAATTATGTTGTTACCAAGCATATGTCAAATATAATCATCTGGCCAATGAAAGTGCCAGCCAGTGGACCAGGATTCGAACTCCGTGCAACTTAGTATATGGCGATAGTGCTGTCCTAGACCTGGCGGTAGTTTGTCACTCTCCCTCTACGCAAATGCGGGCTCACTTCTGCGCTCTTTAATATTTTATTCCGGCAAAGCTGTTACGTGTATATTGCCAGCGCCTTTCTGTCACAACGTATTTTAGGGAAAAGAATGGGTTTGGTAATTAGAGGGCATGAAGCACATGGTGAAAGATATCGGGGTTCGAGTCCGTATTGGGGGATTTGAATACCTGCCGAGGTGTACTGTTGGCTACCGCACTAGATTTGTGCTGAGCTAGACTACCGAGGACTGGGAAAGATTGAGGTTCGAATCTCTGGCGGGTGAACTGATGTTTTTTTTCTCTAAATGGGTTACCACTTTCCTTCCACGCAAATGTGGGTTCAAGCTTCCCGATTCCTAATCCGTTAGCGTAAATAGTACTTAAGCGTGTTATAACCCGAACGGTTATTAAAACACTGTGCTAAAAAATCATTTAGGGCCTACAAGAAGTTTTAAGAATTTCTACTACAAAATTTTAACTCGGCACCAATGACATTACTAAAGATATGAAAAAAAATTGCACACTATTTTATTATATTTTTTTCATCATTAATACGTTTTGTCAAAAGTGACAGTTGCAGATTTCTTTTTTTTTTTTTAATTTGGATATTTAAAAAATAGCTTGAGTGCTCTGGTTCAAAATTGGTATCGGAGGAATTCTTTTACATCACCAATAACAATTTATAGAAAGTTTGAATTTTTTTTAACTAACCGGGAAAATTGAATTCAAAATTAAAATCAGGGATTAGTTTTTTCATGATCTATAAGAATAACATACTTTTTTTCACATATACCAAATAATTTCGGGTAATTTACAAATAATTTATTTTTTGAAAATTTAAATTTTGCTAAACATATTAGAACAATTTGGTTTAAAGTTTATAATTACAGACTGGTTATTGTGATCAACAAAACTATGTGTTTATTTTTTATGAATACATCATAGTACTTATTAATTGGTCACATACAGAAATATTATTATAGAATAATAATTGATTTTTCACCTTTTGGACATAACATGTTACACATTTCACCTAGTCAAGATCAGCTCTTATCTCACGCTTGTCTGTCGTGCGTGTGTACCGAGGCCGGTTTCTTCGCGCATGATAATTTGTTTGTTTGCCTAGCCAAGGACCCTAGTTCGATTCCAGATATGGGGTGAAAATGAGGGTTTAACCTTTCATAGTGATACATTAACTGCCCTAGACTGTATTTGTAGCTGTCCTAGGGTTCAAGTTTATTTTTTACACACACTTTGCGAGGGGGTCCTGATCTCGATTCCATGTATGCTTGAAAATGTAGGTTTAACCGTTCATAGTGATACGTTAACTGCCCTGGACTGTATTTGTAGATGTCCTAGGGTTCAAGTTTATTTTATTACACACACTCTGCAAAGGTCCAGAGTTAGATTCCCTGTATAGCTTGAAAATGTATGTTTAACCCTTCATAGTGATACATTAACTGCCCTAGACTGTATTTGTAGATGTCCTAGGGTTCAAGTTTATTTTATTACACACACTTTGCGAGGGTTCCTGATTTCGATTCCCTGTATGCTTGAAAATGTAGGTTTAACCGTTCATAGTGATACATTAACTGCGCTAGACTGTATTTGTAGCTGTCCTAGGGTTCAAGTTTATTTTATTACACACACTCTGCAAAGGTCCAGAGTTAGATTCCCTGTATAGCTTGAAAATGTATGTTTATCCCTTCATAGTGATACATTAACTGCCCTAGACTGTATTTGTAGCTGCCCTAGGGTTCAAGTTTATTTTATTACACACACTCTGCAAAGGTCCAGAGTTAGATTCCCTGTATAGCTTGAAAATGTATGTTTATCCCTTCATAGTGATACATTAACTGCCCTAGACTGTATTTGTAGCTGTCCTAGGGTTCAAGTTTATTTTATTACACACACTTTGCGAGGGGTCCTGATTTCGATTCCCTGTATGCTTGAAAATGTAGGTTTAACCGTTCATAGTGATACGTTAACTGCCCTGGACTGTATTTGTAGCTGCCCTAGGGTTCAAGTTTATTTTATTACACACACTCTGCAAAGGTCCAGAGTTAGATTCCCTGTATAGCTTGAAAATGTATGTTTAACCCTTCATAGTGATACATTAACTGCCCTGGACTGTATTTGTAGCTGTCCTAGGGTTCAAGTTTATTTTATTACACACACTCTGCAAAAGGTCCAGAGTTAAATTCCCTGCATGGGCGACAAACGCCACAAGTCCCGGGTTCGAATGCCATCGGTGATATCTAGCAGGAGAAAGCATAAATAATAACTTTGACTGTTTTCACATTTCAGCCCTGAAAAAATGACGGTACATCAATAATTTTATTATTTTATCTCTCTCATTCGGGCGGTGTTGGAGGGTTCGAATGTCAATGACACGCAAATGTGGGTACACACCTCGCCCTGTGACGTCCCTTAGAGGGCAACAAACGCATGGCAAATGCTGTTACACATTTCACCTGGTCGACATCAGCTTTTATCTCACGCTTGTGGCCATTGTCAGGTGCCATGTCTACTGTCAAATTGGAGTCTTAGATGGTTCAAAAGAGAAATGCAGCAGTCTTGGGGCTTACCCGTTTATTTCTGGTAGTAAAGTGCTAGAGAAAAGTATTTCGTAAAAATAAATATATTCAGCCGAAACCTGCATGCCTGACCAGCGAGCCAAGGGTCCCGGCTTCGATTCCCGGAATGGCCTAAAAATGTATCATTGGTGCGATTCCTTCATCAGCGTCGTTACAATTAGCTTGCCTCATTAAAAATACTACAATTAGACTTATACATTACTTTATTGTTATTTAAACGGGGCTTCTCAAGCAGGCCCGCTAAAAAATGAATATTTTATAAGTATTTAAAACAATGTTTACGTATCTTTATTAGTAGCATTTTCTCCTACAGAGTTTGCAACATTTTAATACATATATTTATTACGTATGTATCTTAGCATGTGTACTGGTTTGTTCCCGTTGTAAATTAATAACACCGCCTTATAGTTAAAATAATTTCAAGATCTATATAATTGTATTACTTAGGATTTTTTTTGTAAAAGTTTAATATATCATTATATCAAAATATTTTTTGCGAACATCATTTAACTGAATTTCTTTGTTGTTTGAGTTGCTAATTTGCTTAGTGTAAATGTTATATATCATGTCATCAGCTATAGTTTCATATTTAAAACTTATCAACAACAACAACAACAACATATTAATTTATGTGAAGGTTATATATTAGTGAATTTAAATGTATAATTGTATTACTTATGAATTTATTGCCAAAGTTTTATATATATCAAAATATATCGCGAAAATAACATTTCTTTGTTGTTTAAGTGTTGTGTGAATAAATATTATAAACTGTTTTAACGTCTACAACCGAACTCTCTCTCTCTCTCCCCCTAGAACAGTACTCCGACCGCTGATTTTGGTGTAGACACCGCATCTCCTTATTGTCTTTGATTCTCCAGCCAAACATATTCTACCAAGAATTTAAAAAATTATAATAACACATAAATCAATATTATTTAGGTCTTGTGAATTGTACAAGTAACTAAGCGAGGCTCTGCCTGTATGATTGGTTGGTTGAGAAATTCGAACACTGATGGTATTTCCAGCTCTCCTTCCATGCAAATGCGAGTACACTTACCTCTCATAAATACTTTCACTATTCCTACCCCGTTTGGATGTTTAAATTATTGTCCAAGTAGTAATTAAATATATACGTGCTATCCCAAGATATTGAAAAAAATGTTTAGTTACTAGATAGTGCAGAATGATCCTATAAATACAAGTTTATTTAGCCTAGAACCTCTGTCTCAAACATTATGAATAAAATAATTAAATCATACAAGTTTATTTAGCCTGGAAGTTTGGTCTCAAACATTAATTAATTCCTTTTACTTTGCTTTCTCTTTGGCAGTGGTAGCAATATAACGCCACCACAATTATAATTTATAAGTGAACGTGTGTGTGTGTGCTCACATTTTATATTTTATTCTGGTATTGTTGCCCCATGTATATTGGCATCTCCTTCTAGTCACAACATATTACAGGGTTTAAAAAAAACAACATTTTATTGCTAGTTTTTTTTATTGACAATCAACAATTAATGTATTTAAAACATTCATAACGAGAAGCTACAAAAACAACAACAACATAGATTGATTTTTTAGGCCTTGTGACCAATACAAGTAATTAAGATTAGAGTGCAACATGTGATAGCAAGGAAAAAACCATATAGTCACTAAAAACATCAGGAGAGAATATAATTTTTTACCATCTAGAAAATGAGTACGAGTCACATCCAAAATAGTACAGGACACGCTGCGAGGCACTAGAATGTCTATTGACAATGTCTCCAATATTTTTACATGGAAATCTTACTCTTCCAACATTCTCGAGCACGATAACGTTCGGTTCATTGGGGATCTCTTCCGATAGCATAACGTTATAACTTTTGTTTTTCTCAAGTTCGTTTAAGCACTTTACACGGTTGTATTCTTCTTTCTCGATCCTGTCTAACGCATTGCACAATACCTCTTCGTCCCAACAGGCATCCTGGTGAGCAGTATTTTGAGATGTTTGATGACATTGATGTTTGTGGCGAATAAGGCTGGAGAGCTTTGCGTAGGCCCCCTTACAAATGCAGCATTTATATGGCATAATGGTAATCGGAAATGCAACGAAAGAAATATCCCTGTGAAAAAAAACCTCTCGCTCAAGCGGCAACGTTCTCTACTCACAAACTGCGTTCCCCCTCTCAAAATGTCTGCCACTAGCTCCAATGACGTCAGCAGAGTTCTACGACAACATGAGTGCGCCTAGTTTATTAATTCACTTTTAAACATCACACTTTGTCCTCCGAGATATATCATACAACGTGCTTTAGATTTAAACCGCTTACAATCCAAATAATAGGCAGACTTTGGAAGTAAGACGTTACCGAATCTGGCCAGACCGATTATGTAGTCATCGGGCGTTTCACCAATAATTTTAACGTTTGGATAAGTTTTGTACATTGTTAAACACTCGAGATTTGCGGGTTCTTCGGATTTTACCTCCTCCTCCTCCTCCTCCTCTAGTGCTGGGCACTCGGGTGACTCTGGCTGTGAGTACTGGTTGGCAGACGACTCTGACTGTGAGCACGCGGGTGACTCTGGCTGTGAGTACTGGTAGGCAGACGACTCTGGCGGTGGGCACGCCGGTGACTCTGGGGGTGGGTACGCCGGTGACTCTGGGGGCGGGTACGCCGGTGACTCTGGGGGCGGGGGCGTTGACTGCGGTGCCGTGAAGGGTGGTGGTGGCGGGTGGTATGGAGCTCTGAAGGGTGGTGGAGGCCTTGGCAACACGGCCACGACGTCCCCTTGGCGGAAATTGTACACAGCACATGTCATATCACACAGGTAAGTCTCCTAGATTCTCTCGTAGGGTAGTACTTTAGTCGCTCTTATCGTGTGACAGGTAGAGTCGCAAAACTCGATGTAGCCTCGCTCCTCTCTGTCTTGGTTCACTATTTTGTAAATTACCTGTCTATCGCTCACAACCACACTGTGAATATTTTCTCCTGTCATATAGGCACAACCCGTAACCGTATGACCCACAAACGTTAAATTAAACATGGTGAGCGTACCCGTGAGCTAAAACGTTCTGTATGGTTTGTAGGGTCCGCCGTGCACAAGTATTAACTACCCGTCTGCCCGATGTTGTTGTTGTTAACTGCTTGACTCTTAAACACGTTCAAAGTTCACAATGGTAGGTGAACCGGGTTTTACTCCGGCGCAGGTAAATACCAATTTTTCGTTATTAAGCTCGCACACGTCTTCATCTGTTAGAGTACCGAAACGACAAGGTAAAAATACACAAAACTCGCCATCTAGATAGGCTATTAGGCGTCTCCCGAACTTTGTATTGACAGCCTTTAATTTATCCAGCGAGTACTTTTGATCCACTGTTAGATCACTCAATTTTACGGTCTGCACGGCGTCAACAATATTCACCAACTGTTGTAACTTGTCCATCTTGAACCGCTCTACAGACGCTTATAAATAGATGACCGAACGGGTCTCCCCCTATATACCCAACCCCCTACGAGATGGCCCTCTCGTGATCTATTCTTGTCTCGACTTGTCTTGTCAACCCGCCAAACCGGCGCCAGTCATCAGGGAAAACCCATTACCAAATAGGGGGTGGGGGACCTAATTCAATGTCGTGTTGCAACACCAGGAAAACCCATTGCCAGGGTCAATGACCTCAATTCTTGTCTCAACACGTTTTGTCGATCCAGCGACGGGTCTCGATGACGTCACAGGGTGATTGAGGTGAGAGGAGAGGGTGAGGGGAAAGTGCGCACCCGTGATGCGCAGTGATCACTACTCGGTAAGCGAACGAGCAGAGGAGATGCCCTCCATTCTACGCAAGACAGACTGCCCTGGACTGTATTTGTAGCGGTCTTAGGGCGCAAGTTTAATTTCGGACGCACACCTGCTTGATTAATTCTAGACAATTTGAAACTATCGTGGTTCGAATCCCTTGGTTGAATAATCTTTTTAGACAGACAATTTTTTTTCAAAGATTTTGAGCTATTTTTTTTCTACATGAAAACACTCATATTTTTAATGCACCCGTTATACTTTTTATCCTCCTGGTTATTTCTAGTCGATTAGAATTAGTTGTTTGTATATATTTTAATTCTAGTCACCCCATGAGACCTTCTAGTTCGAGTTTCTACCAAAAGATGGCTGTAGCTTCTAGAAACAGAGTAGCCAAAATTAGCTTTGAGTCCACGACCTCTGTGACAAGGGGTGGGACTTGGGGGGTGGGTTGGCGGGAAAGACGAGTTCAAGAAACTTTAAACGTTTGCTTATTGCAACATAAAATTTTCCACGACCTCTGTGACAAGGGGGTGGGACTTGGGGGGTGGGTTGGCGGGAAAGACGAGTTCAAGAAACTTTAAACGTTTGCTTATTGCAACATAAAATTTTCCACTGGGAGGCAACTGACCCCCTCCTACCCCCTAAACATTGCCACTCAACGTCAGTGACGTAGGGATGGGGGAGGGGGAAAAAGTGAAAGGAGCGGAGGTATGACGCGATGAGGGGGTTTGCTCGCATTCAACTGAGTGCTGCCAGAGGGCACGGTCATGCTGTCCTCGCGAGTAGGGTTGGTGAAAGGGGCCTTATGGTTGACTCGCACTCTTCAGCACGCTGCCGTCAGGAGAGCTTCGTGCTCCGTGTTCCTCCCCATACGTGGTCACTACTCGGTAAGCGGCCGACCCCCTCCAGTCTACGCAGGACAGTCGTAGCGAGAGGTTCGTGCAGAGACGTATGCTCACCATCCAAATAAAATATACTCCAATGTCCTTCCCCTACCCATACATGAATAATTAATTAGCACACATCAATAATCAATTAGCAGACATGAATAATTAATTAGCACGCAACAATAATCAAGAAAAAAAAAAAGGGCCCGCACAAGTACCAACATGTTCAAGGCGTGGTGGGGTTGTAGGGGATGGGGGAGGGGGGTGTAGGGGAGGGGTTGTAGGGGAGGAAATTTCGTAATCAACTGGTGGAGATTTTGTAATCAGAGCGGAGGTAGGGGAGGGGAGGGGGAGGGGTGGGGGAGGGCTATTTATAGCAGCCAATCAGCGTCGGGGTCAAATTGTGACAGCCAATCACAGATAAGTAGGTCAAATTGTGACGAGACGCCGGGCCCCCTACTGTCCTCCATTTCATCTCACAATAACCCTACCACTACACATTAGCGTAAGTTCGTATAACCCGAACGGGTAGTAAGACGTGGTGCTAATAATAGCAATAATAATAATAATAATAATAATAATAATAATAATAATAATAATAATAATAATAATAATAATAATAATAATAATAATAATAATAATAATATTTTTGCAAGGATTTTTCGATATATTTCTATTCTCTCGATACTCAATACTATTTTTAATCACCCACTCGATACTCGATACCCCTAAGTATCGATGATATCGCGAAAAGTATCGACCCCCCCCCCCACCCCCCTAGTCTTCCTGCAATGAGGGTGGACTTCCTCTAAATCAGCTTCCTCATACAATTTTTCTCCCTTTGATTTAATGGTTAATCAACAGAATGCTACCCACACTGGTGGTCCCGGTCATGTGATATTAGGCGATGGTCTCACAAATTATTTTATTTGCTCGTTATGGGATGGTTGAGGTTCGAATCTTTCCTGGGTGAGCTATGTTTAGAATTTTATGTATTAAGACCATTTTCACTTTAGAATATTTTTCAAAATTGTAAAAAAATCAATAAATGTTGATTTTTTTTTTACTCAGGACTTTTCCATGGAATCCTACTAAATCAATTTGGCTATAGAAAAATTGCTATAACTGGTGCGATTGTCACGTTCTTGGGACTGTTTCTGACCAGCTTCGGCAATTCATTTACATCTTTCCTTATCTACTATGGCCTCATATCATGTGAGTATCTTTCTATATTTTTATCAAACTTTAAAATTCAATAAAAAAATAATAATACACCAGTGCCAACTCCTAAGGCTCACTTGTAAGACTAAGAGTATATTTTTAAAATATAATCTGAAAACATTTACTACCTTACGAAATATTCTGATGATTTTTCATAACCAGATAAAATACTTATTATGATATTATTATTAATATTCATATAAATTCTAAATATTTTAAATGCGTATGCTTTTACTACTCTCAAGTTATTTTTTAAATTATTTTTATCATCAATCTTTAGTTATTATGTCCTATTTTTTTTATAATTATTCATCAGTCTGTATCATTATTTAGCTATTGTTATTTATTTTATTTTGTTATTATATATGGTTGTATGGTACTCGTGTACTTTTCAATGTTGGCCTGTCATAGGTCTCTCAACCTTTGGCCAGAACTACAGTAAATTAAATTGAAATTGGAATAATTAAGAAATTGAAAAATAGTTTCTGGGGCATACTAGTTTGGGGTGTTACTTTTAAATGAATTTTCTTCTCTATATAATTTTTTGTTTTTACTCTTGAACGTGTGTTTGTTTTTTTCGCTACAGCTTTCGGGATCAACATAATCCCACCCTCATTTTCTCTAGCTCTCAACTCGTACTTTCTAAGGTTGAAAGGAAGAGCTATGGGCTTTGCCTCCACCATTATGGCCATCGGCCCCATACTCATCCCTCCACTCATTAGTCAATTGATGGACCTTTATGGGGTGCAAGGAACATCCCTCATATTAAGTGCCCTTGCTCTTCATACTCTTCTCGGAGCCTTCTTGCTTCAACCAATCAAATGGCATCTGGTGAAGAGGGAGATTGGTCCTGAAGAAGCAAAGGCCATCGCCATTAACGAGGAATATTATAAAGAAACATTTACGGAGGAAATGGGTTCGTCTCATAAGTATATTATTTCAATAGTTTAGCCTGAACTCATTTACTGCTTTAAATTAATTAATTTAGCTAACCATAAATAATTACTTACATTGGCTTTGATCCACTAATGATGTTTCAGGGACTTAATTAATCGAGTCACTTAATATATTCAAGTATTTATTGTAGATTAAGTATAATAATATATCTCTTACCAGTGCCAACAATCGATGCTTTGGATTTGGCCCGAATATAAACGCATCCAACCATTTATAATTGGGATCTAAAAAAGTTATTATTTTATTCAAGTCATCTCTGTATTTTTTATTAATTAATTAACTTTTAAAGAATAAATTTAAATATTGGTTTGGTTTCTTAAAGGTGGTAGGACCGTTATCTATCCTGCAATAGAACAGCTGGTATTTTATTTATTTATGTGAACTACGCAGTACGCCTGTGTGTTGGATAATCTAAAATTACTTTTTAACACAAGTAAAGAACTATTAAATTGGTTTAATAACTATAACCCTTATTAAGGTGAATATATATTTCTTATTTTTAATTAGTTAATAGTACTAATACATATTAAAAAAACTGATATTGGTGACAGAATATTGGGTCTACGTTTACAATTACTTATTTGCCATTATTAATAAATAAGAAATATGACAAGATAAGCAAGGTATTTCTGAAAAGATGATGTTTCGCTCTTAGATTACTTTATAATAGTAAAAATGTATTGATAAAAAAATAAAAAGTCTAAAAAGAAATACAGTATTCTAGGGGTTGAAAGAGCTACTCCATGGAAGTTCCATATAGAGTGGACTTTGTCAAGCTACGTCATCTTTTAATGGATGTTAGATCACCAAGTATAAATATCATGTTTTAGAACGCCTTGGTTTTAGTTTTTAATGTATAATTTTTGGGCTTACAACCTCATAAGCGTAGAGAGGACATGGGAAAACTATTGTAATGTATTACATGTGCAAAGCGACTTAAGGTTTACCGGGCTGATATTCAAATCTCAATCACCCGTCTCAATTAATCTAGTATATTACAAGTGAGGCGTTCTATACCTCATGACCACCGGTTTGGGTAGAATATCCTTGTCATATGAGATTAAGAACCCTAATTTAATATTTTAGTTTGACATTGAAGGCTGTTAATTGAAATAATTTTACTAAAAACACAAATTCTGAAATTCTGTCGACAGTGATCAATATACTAATGTGATTTTTCAGGCACAAGACGATCTCTATTTGAGTCTGCACGTGAATCCCGGAAGATGGGTCGAAGAATCAGAACTGTGACATCAATGTCCTCTATCGACCATGACATGGACTCGACCTCGATTTATGGTCTCGAAACACACATGTACAATAGTGAAGGTAGCTATGTGTAATCAATATTGTTGATCTCTCAGTTCAGGTATCTGTTGTCAATGATTCGGTCTTGGTCAACTGAAATAAGATTGATTTTTACATTTTGTTTATCTTTACTAAGAGATTCATTCAACTGATTCAATTTATTTTTCTTTACTAGCCTTTTCTCTGTTTATCTAGCTATGAATCAACGTCAAATTGCAATTACTATTGAATAAAAAACTACTTTTAATCATTTTTAAGAGAATATTAACTGTACTTCTATTATATTAAAAAAGTGAAAGTTGCAAGTATTTATTTTGGTGTATAGGAGATTTATAACGTTTTATTAGTACTATAATAGTTTATGGTGGCTGTTGAACTTTTCTTTTGAGGAAAACACATTTTTAATGTTTTTTACCTGTTTTAAACAACCTTGTATAAGTGTTGACAACCATCTTCTAACAGTACTTAAATCCAAACCACTTGTATTTTGCATGCAAATGCTTTACTTAGAATCTTTTCTTAGGATTAAATCACAAATATCTTCTAGATACCAAGTCGAAGACTAAGGTTTAAAACTGATGTCTTGGTGGTTTCTTATGAGAAATCATGATACACTTTTGTTGATTGTATAAAATTACGTTAAAATAGCTCCATAATAATATGTGAAAATACTGTTTGACAATCAATGATGGATAATTAAATCTATTGTTTTCAGATTATACATTTACAGTCTTTTCATTAGGTTTTAGTATTATTGATGATTTGAGTGAATCATATTTCTTTAATCATATTTTATTATAATAATTATCGTGACATATTTGATCAAGCCCTATTTCAAAATACCGGTAAATCGAATTTGGAAATGATGGATAAAGGGGATACCAGACAGTATTTTAAGAATAATTTGGAACGCGCATTTTTTTATTATAATAAGCCAGTGGATATTAATCAAAAGAACAATACTTTCGTCATATTTACGTTTTAATTATAGTTTTATATGTATTTTTATCCATGTTTATATGCTTACTTCGTTGTGCTGTTAGATAAGAGAAGGGATTTTGTTTACGTCTGATATAGTAATCATGGCATAATTTAAATTATGAATAGTGAAAATAAATAAAAAATTGAAATGCTAATCTCATATTGACTGGGCTATACGTTATTCAATAAAAAATTATACTCCACACATAAAGAAATTACCTTTGAAGGTTAAAGTCAATCCAAAAATTGAAGGACCCTTATTGATGCTTCAATAACCTACTCATCCCTCTGCATAAGGTATCAATTTTGACAGCAGCCAGATATTTAACGTCAACTTTTTTTCAATTCTGTGTATTCTACAACATATTTTGTATTCTATAAAAGATGGTTTAAATCTTACATAAGCAAGGCAATTTATTATGAGCAGGTTGATTTAGAATGCGAGACCAGTGGTGTGAATGATACATTATAATACGTTGTCGTTAGTCATATCTTAGAGTGTTTGAGAATTATTTTTATGTTGAAATAAAATACATCATTTTAGGGATATTAGTGTCTAAAAGGGATTGACAGAATTTCAAAATTTTACAATTTATTGGCACACTGGCACATTCGTGAATAACACATAGCTTTGTATCTTGAGACGTTAAATAATTGTATATAAATTCCAGGCTACAAACTGTTTGGCCTTTTAGGAACACAAAAACCCATTTAAGACTAAAATAGCCAAAGCTATTATTTATGATTTTTAGCGAGGATTACTCCATCTAGATATCATATTCTGAAAATTGAAAAATGACACCTGGACACGAGTTCGATTCTCGCGTCCAGGTTTCATTTTTCAATTTTCAGAAACGAAAGTCCATGGTTGACAGAATCAAAGCTCGCCACTAAGCCCTATCCTGTGTAACCAACATCCAGTCTTTATGACACCCAACTGCCATCAAATCTATTTTCATTCGTTTCAGTGGCCGCATGGTCTAAGGAGCTACTCTCGCAATAGAGTAGCCTAACGAAGATGAGAAAATCGGAGTTCAATCACATTCGGGTGCACTGAGGGAGGTTGTTCTTAAATTTTTTTCCACTCTCCCACTGCGCAAATACTGCTACATTTCCTCTAAATTGAATCTTCATGATCTCTAAAACAGTGTAATTAGTCTGGTCGTATAGCTCGAACGGGTAGTAAGACGCGGTGCTAAAATAAATATGTTTTTTCACATTATCCTCCCATCTACTTCTTGATCTACCAAGGGATCATGTTTCATCAGGTTTCCCAACTAAATCTGTTTGTGTACACGCTTGCTGTCTCTCCAAAGTACCACTTGACCACTCCACCTCATCCTGCACACCTTAATAGTTCTCCTTAAATATGTTTAGGGATTTATACAAACCATACATAGCAACTTAAATATTAATAATAAATTAATAAACTTTTAAAACACTTTTATACTATTGTATTTAGTACGTGCGAGTATATGTTAGAGATGTAGCAACATAATAATAATCATTCAAATTTTATTTTATTTTGGACTCAAAACTTTCTCATTTTTATTTTATTTGTCAGATTCTAGATTCAAAATAATCAAAAAGAGTCATAAATTCAATTCTGAAGGTCATTACTTGAAAACATTATTTCATGCAATAGGTAGAGTCAATTATCTTGACGTGTGTAGTTGTGAAAATAAATTTTATTTTTATTTAGAAAGAAATAAGTCACAAAATAGTTTTAAAAATAATATAAAAATAATTAATTTGCAAAAAAAATGATTTTCTTATTGCTTATTATATAATAAAGTTAATAAATAAATCAATATTTGGTATCAACGAACAATTAACCAGAAATTAGTTAATTATCCTTGTCGATCTTTAAAACAAAACAATTTTCCTTATTAAGTTATTCAATTTGATATCTTTTTCATTTTACAAAGATCATATCATTTTTTTATAATATTTGAGGATTCTAATTCGGGTAAAAGATTTGAAAGAAAATGTTATATTTATATTCGAAACAAGTAATATTCGATTAACCACTAGCTTGAGCATATTATTACAGTCTCAGTAGCTAAAACAGATTTATTCTTTCAGGAAAGTTCAAGAATCGGAGCTTTGTCATCGAGAATACTAATCAGATGTCGAGGCAGACTGATGGACCACCAACGTCGGATCAAAAGGTCTTTTGGTTCTCTGGAGCTTCGATCGCCTCGGGGAACAGCGTCAGGTTGATCGACGAAAAAATGTATGAACCTCTGCACGAGGCAGACGAAGAGGAGGAGACAGAGATGAAGATGAAGAACATCACCCTCATGGAAGATGTGACGGTGCTGCTTGATGATGACACAAAAAATAATGTCCCTGAAAATGTGGAAAGGTGAGAGAAGGTAAATTTAAACAGATAAGTAATAATTTACTGGCAAACTAGAAGATATGATTTTTTTTAAATGTTCTTATTAATATGAACGACAGTTTGCCACTCCAGTAATGTTTGTTGTTGTTCATTTTTTGTAAGCTATTGTGTACAATAGAGCAGTTATCACATACCACATGATATAATATTCTCGTTGTAACATCTTCAAACTGTCACAAGATTTGTAAAATACAATAGTAAAAGTGTCATTGCATTTCAATAAAAACCCATTAATGTTATAAACTGTCACAACGACAAACTATCAATAAAATTATAAGCTTCCTTGGCTTTTCAAGCCAAAATACTTTTATTTATAGTCCTCAAGATTATTTTTCAAATATCTACCAAATAGGTGGTGCACCCATAAAGCTACTAGGGAGAAGGAAGGTCAGGGTGAAAATGAGATTGTAGGGGGTTAGGGGGTACAATTTTTAAAATTTATTACTTTTAGTATTTTTCCAGACTGGGTATTTTAGAAACCCTTATAAAGTTAACAAACATCTTCTGAATACAAATTCATAAGGCTTGTTTTATTATATAGCCTATGCGTTTAACACATTTTCAGTGCTCAATATCTGAATTGTAATCGAAATGTTTTAAGATTTTAGTAGCATTATTTACGTTCTTAAGGAAAGCAGAGGGAATATCCCCCTACCTTCTCCAAACTTTCGCGCACTATTTTTCCAGAAATAATACAGGGAAAAATCCACAAAATTACCTCAATGCGTGGGATAAGCATACAATTTGTGATTCTTTTAAAAAACAACCAATAGCCTATTTATTGCCATAGGGACTAAGATTTTCACAATATTATAATTTGGGCATATAAAGCCCTTCTGTAAGGGAGGGGGAAAACTAATAATGTAACATTTTACAACGTATTAGATCATTAAAGTTATTTTTTATTAAATGTGCTTCTCCCAAATAGCCTTGTTTATTTTATAAAATTGCAGAAAACCAAGTAAGAACGACTTCCAGAGTGTAAATAGCATCGACAGCTTGAGAGATATGCTACAGAGGGGTTTCTTCCATAGACTGATGAGAAGGATATTCGTCGCTCTAGATTTGGGACTTCTCCAAGATCCGATCTACGTTAACATTATGTTGGGAATGTCTTTCGCGATATGCGCAGAGAACAACTTCTCTCTGGTGACGCCATTTATTTTGGGGGACCTGGGATTCTCCAACGATCGTATCGCCGCCGTTATGTCGACTTTGGCCGCGGCTGACTTGGTTCTCAGGTTCCTGTCACCCTTCTTCGCTGACTACATGGGCTACTCTTCAAGGACAATGTATCTCATTAGCCTGTGCATGCTTGTTACAGCTCGAACCAGTGAGTTTAGGCACTTATATGATACATTGCTAGAATCACTCATATATGTTACAAAGTTAGTATAGTGGCCTTAGGTTTGAAGCCTTAGATTGCATTACTCTGCGCCTCTTCAAATGAAAGAGTTAGACTGGATACAACAGTTGTTCATTTGTTGTTAACAGGTGAAACACGGCTTAGTGAGACTGTACTGATAACTTTCCCCTCTCCCTCACAGCCCATGTGGCCAAACCCACACATGATTTTATATATAGTAATTGACTTAAAAGTGTGAGACTGATAATGAATCGAAGAAAACAATTTTCTAGAATAGTCTACTTAATCTTGGCATTACCTGGAAAATCTCTTAGGTTCCACTGGAACACCGGACGGTTTGTCTAGAATATTTAACTCCGAACTGACAATAATCGTTGGTCACATATTCAAACATGTCATATTAGACTGGACTGCTGCTATTGCGGTTCGAAAACCATTATTCGGGTGTAATGAGGGTGTTCTTTCCTAAATGGTATCTCAGTCTACCTCCACGAGGATGCATATTTTGTCTTCCCAATTCCTAATTAATGAATGTAAAATATGTGGATAGCCCGAAGTGTAGTAAGATTCGAAGCATACAAAATAGCCTCTTAATTATGAAGAAGATGATCGTATCGTTATTTTAGACATACCTGTCAAAATCATTAACCATTTAAACCAAACAACCAAATCATGATTAGTGACTGCATTATGATTTTAGAGGGCTTCTTGACACACCCTATTCAATCGGTTTGTTTCATTAACAAAAATTACTGTTTTAATAGTTAGTTCATCATTAAAGCTGCTAACGAATAATTATTCTAATAGCTAAGGGCCCAGAAAATTATTTTAGAGTAAATATATCTTAATCGGTCATATAATTAGGGAAGAAAACCGCGATGATAGATCCCATATGGGAAAAATGTGTGATATCTTTAATTTTACATTGTTAATATATCATAAACAAATTAATTTAGTAACAATTTTTTTTTATCTTTTTCAATATGATCATTATAGCTTATATTAATGTTTTATTTTTCAGCCCTGATATTTTTCAGAACCTTCGAGTCTGTTCTAATAGTCTCAATAGGTCTAGGGGTAGCCAAAGGTGTCAGGACAGTCTACATGGCTCTGGTCATCCCTAGCTACGTTCCAATAGAACGACTCGCGGCAGCCTCCGGTCTTCAAATGGTGGTGAACGGTGTGTTTCTATTGGTGTTTGGACCATTCTTAGGTAAGCTCTACGCAGAGATGTAGTATTTTAAAAATAAATGGTACGGAACTCTGCATGGACTTTCTCGCTCTATTGTTTAAAAATGGAGCTATTTACTCAAAACTCATAATTTATGCGAATTGTAATAATATACACTAGCAAACCCAAGCATAAATTGCGCTATACTTACATATAACAATTTTGAACTCCCGATTTCATATTTTATAATTTTATTTTTAAAGAATTAATGTCCTCATTTGTATATTTGGACCATGAAAAAGATAGATATTGGGTCCCCAAGGGTCAATGCATCGTATTACAATTTCAACTTCCGTTTAAAATTTTCTACATTTTATTACGTGTTGCACATCTTCAGGTTATCGCTTTACTATTAAATTCTTCATTTATATATTTTGACCTATAAATAATGTGAATATTGATTATTAAGTCACCCGCCTCGGTGGCGTAGTTGGCTAACGCGCTAGTCGTGTTGGGCTCGACCGCCGAGGACGGGGAGATTGAGATTCGAATCTCGGTCGGGTGAACTGGGGTGGTTTTTACTAAAATGGTTTTCCACTCTACCTCCACGCAAATGCGGGTTCACTTCCTCTAAATTCAACCTTCCCAATTCCCAATCCATTAGCGTAATTAGTACTTAAGCGTATAACCCGAACGGGTAGTAAGACGCGGTGCTAAATATTATTATTATTATTAAGTCTAAAATGATAGGGATAAATCATTGCTGTACAAATATTTCCCCTAAGAGATTAAGGGGAAAAGAACATACAATTTTTGAAAGGCTTACTGATATTTAATTTCTCTATGGAATTAGAGAATTATTGTGTTAAGAGATAGGTAGTATTTCTGTACAACTAAAGCTCACAAAATGGTATTAATATATTTGCCAATATCTCAGAAATTAATAGTTTTATAAAAATATATTTCAATTAAAAGTTTTTTATTTTTAATAGTACTACAAATTTGCAATGATAAACTATTTAGTATCACAAATAATTGCGGAGATGTTGAAATTTCCTCTTGTGGAAAGTATCCTAAAAATATTTTCATGGACAAATGAAAATATCCATTTTGTTCATAATCTTAATAAAGGCCTAGATATGAATGTTAATTAAAATCGTTAGAGCATATTTGGAGAAAAACGTTATTTTCTCCTTTTATTAAATTACTCTTGATTTTAGCGTTAGACAGACACACAGACAGAAAGATTTGCAAAAACCACTTTTTAGGGTTCGGGGGGGTTGGTGAATGGTAAATTTAGGGTCCTCCTCACAAGTGGAGGCTAGAAATATTAGATTTTCAGTAAATACTATTCAGATTGCACTCTTGGAAACCTTAAGCTGGGATGGAGAGACCCAAACTAAGGTTAGTATTTTTTATAGTTTTTAAAGTAAGACACAAAAGCCAAAGTAAATTAAAATATAACCTAAGTAGATATATTTAGTATTATTTTCTATAACTATCTCAACAGTTTTAGAATATTGGTTGTGGGCATCGAAAAATTTTAACAAGACCTTTTCTCTTCACTGAAAAAGTTTATTTTCAAATTCCAACAATATGTTCATGGCCAATATTCAAGATCTGTTGAAATCGATTTTTTTGTAGAAAGTTAAATAAAACGTTCTTACTGATGACAAATATTATTTATTTTGTCAAAAAAAATGTGTACTAAAACTAGCAAAACTACTGACCTAGGCTCGAATTTCATTCTACTCCCATGCTAATTTGATGATATAATTAGTAAAAATACATTACAAACTCTTCCGGCGTAAAAATCGAACGTGTAGTAAGACGTGGTGCTAAAAAAAACTTTCATAAAGGATAAATTTTCACGTTAAAAAATAGAAACATATTCTCTTAATTTATCTAGTGAATATATTCATGTCTGGTCAGATAGAGTGCTTACAATTAACTTTATCTTCTAGTATGGGCTAGAGTAAGTTGTTACTTTCATTAAGCTGTCTCAGTCTGACTCATGGCTCTGATAAATATCAAAGTGGTAGAGGTATTAACGATACTAATAATAACATTCAATATACAGCCAGTCCACGTGAGAATGGAGTGAAGGTAGGATCAGTTGATGTATGATTAGGTGACCTGGTGGTCTAGAGGGTAAGGTATCGGACTCCTGTGTTGAGAGTCCGGGGTTCAATCCTCGGTCCCGGCACAGATTTATCTGATTGCCAAACCCTTCCTTCACCTCTGACAAGATGTGTATTAATCACAACTTGTGAATGTGAGGAATGCCAGGCCTCCACCGTGGTTCGGATCCCACGTTAAACTGTAGCTCCTCCATTTCATCTCACAATCACCCTACCATTACACATTAGCGTAAGTGCGTATAACCCGAAAGGGTAGGAAGACGCGGTGATAATAATAATAATAATAATAGTTGATGTATGTGGGCTTGGCAGACTGATGTGTAATATCAGCTTCTGACTAAGCGGTGGGAAAACTACCTCACTCCTCATTTTCCCAATACGCCTCTTTAGGGCTGATTAGGCTTTACAGCTGACGGTAGAACTGTTTAGGAGCCAACAAACATTTGGGTTGAGTACTATACATACATATGCTTATATTTGTAGCCATTAAGGTACCTTAGGGATGCTAGGTCTCATATAAAAAACACCCTAGCACCATTAGACCCGCACTATATTACCGGGTCCACGCCAGATGTTATCATTGATTAACAATGAAAGTCAAAAACCAAGATTAATGCATCTAACGAGAGATTAGCTATCACGAGAAAAGGACATTCTTGAATTCTGAATAAACCTGATGATATTAGATATTTGTCGACGTTGGCTAGTTATAGCTATCGGAATTTTGTATTGATTAATAATGATGATAGGATTTTTTTCCAAGACAACTAGTTTTAATTGCACGAATCTAATATATAAATGTAAAGACATGTGCCCAAATTTATATCAACATTTATTTATTTGAGCTTGTACTGTACAAAAGTTCTTCCCTTAAAAGCCCATATCATAACCGATTAAACGGGAAATTAGATACAAGATCACGCTCGAATCAGAAATCACACTGACGTGAGATTTCTTGTATTACTCACATTACAACAGATACATTAGGATTAGTAAAATACGCTTGTGTTTTTTAAATTTTAGAATATATTTTTTTATTTAAAACATGGTAAAACGGTGTCTTTATTCTCAATTTCACTGTATTATAATGGAAGTTACAGAAAACCTAGCTAAGCCGCGATACCGGGTTCAAGATGTATTGCTTACCTAAGTAACGCTCCTATCTGTGGGGTGAGATAGGCTCTTAATATCCGAAACCACTTTCAGGTTCTGAGAAAATACTTCTTTTGTTACTAAATAAATTATAAAGAAAATATTAGTAGATTGTGTGTGTACAGAGTCCTTCAGTACAACAGGGAAACGCCCCTTCCCCCTCTCCCTCCCACAGGCAAACCAGACAAGGCAATACTGACGAGTATTCCCGTGTGCCCAGTGATCAAGGTAGCACACATTGTGCAGAATATTCAACACACTTTTATTTTAGCACTCTCCGATAGAGGGGGAAATATTGTCACGTAGTAATATTATGTTAAATAAATGGCCTGGTTTATTAATTTGTAATACAGTCATAAGTATTGTATTATTACATTATTAGTGTCTAATCGCAATATATTTTATTTGACAGATCCCTTAAAATAGTAATAATATCAGCAAATAACTACAAGTAATTTTAATATACGACTGTAGTGTAAAATATTGCAAGTTTAATTACCAAGACCAAATAATTTGCAAAAAAATTAAATCACACAACAACACGATAAGGACAGTTTAGGGAAAAAAAGCTATACCCATTGATAATACTTTACTACATTATTTGTATTACTTTATATATCAATACTATTTATAAAAAAATGACAGCTGAGAGTCAAATTACTATAATTATGTAATCGGTTTTGGTAACTTTGGTAGTTGTCACTGTCTCCCTAACACTTTTCTTACCAAGGAAGATATTGATACAATTACAAGCATTTGAAATTGATATTTTTATTGTGTTCTTTGAAGGTTTCATACGCGATATCAGTGGGAGCTACAACCTGGCCATTGTCGCCATTAACTCTCTGACGGCGCTGACAATCACCATGTGGCTGATCGAGATCATTATTGTTGCGTGTAGAGACAGAAAGAAGAAGAAGACAAACACCTGAACTCAATTATCATGACACGTTTACTGTCTAAAAGACACTTCAGAGCCTGCTGTGCAGGTTTTAATATTATATCTGACGAATTAGATATTTCATCTAATGAAGTGTATTACAATATTTGAAGTGTTTTTTTAAATTATCTAAAAAATTGTTTTGAAAATATTCTTGTAATAAATAATATTGATGATATAATATTATGTTTTTTAAAATGAGTATTTATCCACATTTGACTGAAGTTATGCTTTTTGACCCTGGGTTTTTAATTATGGTGCTGTAACACACTCATACTTCACCAAATTAAAAATAACCTTTGAAACTCCCGTAGCCTACGACCTAAAAAAAGTCGCTCGTACTTTACTCACTTTATATACTCTTACCTTACATGCTCCAAAACTCTCATACCTCACATGCTCCAAAACTCTCGTACCTCACATGCTCCAAAATTCTCGTACCTCACATGCTTCGAAACTCTCATTATTAAACTACTATAAAATTATAGTATTTTACATAATTAAAATTTCTCGTACCTCACATGCTTTGAAACTCTTATTATTAAACTACTATAAAATTATAGTATTTTACATAATTAAAAATTCTCTTACCTCACATGCTTCAAAACTCTCATTATTAAACTACTATAAAATTATAATATTTTACATAATTAAAAATTCTCGTACCTCACATGCTTCGAAACTCTTATTATTAAACAACTATAAAATTATAGTATTTTACATAATTAAAAATTCTCGTACCTCACATGCTTTGAAACTCTCGTTATTCACCTACTTTCAAATTCTAGTATTTCACCTACTTCAAAACTCTCTTATTTCACTTGCTTTAAAACTCACGTACTGTACATCACATGATTCTACAAATAACATATATCTCCAAGCTATTAAAATAGTTTATAAATTTCTTCAAACTTATTCAAAATAATATCTAGACTCCTTTTATTTACTTATTTATATATTAGGGGTTAGGCCTGTCCCCCTACAGGAGCCATTTTGGATTTCGCGCGAAGACTTTTCCCACTTGTTTTAATCTATTTGAAGATTTTCATAACAATAAGTAGCGCAATTTGTTCCGGTGGATCAATTATTTGGATATGTGAAACAAAAATCCTTAAGGAAGATCGACGCCAACGTTTTGCTACGGGATTATTCTCTTAGCCCAACTATACCCAAGCATTTGGTGAGTTTCCAACTAATTTATTTGACTTTCGGCTTTAATCCTGTCTTACGGCCGGCTAGTAAAGGTGTTCAATGAAGAAACCATTTTGTTCATTTTAAATAAAAACAAAACAAAACAAAAAAGTTATTGATATAATGAATTTTTATTTGTAAGAAAACTTTGACAATTATTTTGTACTGTCTACACTTTGGTGTCTCCTCCCGCCTGGCTCCGACTGACCTCCCGAGACCCTCCCGCCGCCGCTTTTATACTCTCCTTTCTCCTGAGAGTGCGGTTGGCAGGGAAGGTCCCGGGAGGGACAGCCGAAGGAGGTGAAAGGAGGCGGCGGCTATGCCTTTATTGAGAATTACATGTTATACAATGGAATATACACTAATATGTACAGTAAATCAAATTTGGAGACTGGGACTGTCTCGATGTCAAATGTTCCCGCTCCTTCCATCTCGTTCGTCATCAGGGATTCCAGGATCGCTCTTGACGGGATGTCCGCTGGGTTAACCGTCGTGTCAATCCAGAATGTGTCCCAAGTTCGGTTCCTCTTCAGAAGGACACATAATTAAAGATGTACATGGCTGATTACTAAAGTACGAATCTAGACATAAAATATGTCGAGGCCCTGGGAATTTTTGAAATGAAAAATGCCAGTTGGGCTGGGAACTGTCACCATCTAAGTACAAAAACAGGTCTGGATCGGTAGGTTTGAGATCCATCCATGGTATAAAGATGGTTTATCTTTGGAGGAACCTGTGCGTATGGTTTCTGAAATTAAATTTTCTCTCAACTTATCTATCACTAAGGGAGTTCCACTTGTCAATATTCTGTTGGTATTCAGATTTCTTAACAATATTAATTTTGCATCTGTTTTCAAATTCAGTTTATGTGGAGGCATACTTTAGGGAGTCAGACTGTTGAGGAACTCCACTAGATAAATTATCATCCCTTTCCTTTTCTTCTTAAAAATTGATAGAGTCCAGGCTAATGTAGCAAATAACCTCTCCTTCCAGAAGTTTTATAAATTCCTCATTAACACACATCACATGGTCGTTCCTCCGACACAGTTTTTACACATAATGTTAATATATCCCTGGCCTTAAGTTGACTGCTATATCACTAACTATAAGTTGGGGTGGTTAAATGTAGTAATTTTATAGCTTATTATTTATTGGGGAACTGTCCATCTCTTACCTTCAGAACATGAACATAGTTTGAATCTTGGATAATGTAAGCTGCTAATCAGCCTCAGCGTCACAATTCCCGACTTAGGTGTTTGTAACACAGCTGTTCTATGTGAATGGTAAACATTGGTAAATATTTATAGCAATCTCAACCAAATAAAATTACATAAACCTTAAAAGGGAAGCTATGTTTTACTATAATCTTCAATAGGCTTATCAACCACATTTAAAATATAAATTGTCACCATGCCCAATCGATCCCAAATAATTAGTTATAATATTGTTTTTGTAGTAGTTTGTCATTGATTTGTTTATTTATATATTCTTTTTTGTTTCGGTATTTATTGGGGTTAAGTCATGAAATGTAATACAATAGAGTTTGGGCAAGCAATTAAAAATGGATTTATATTATAAAAACTGTTGACATCCATATACTTAAATATACTTATTTTACATTATATCACAGCATAAAATCCCTTAGCCCTAACAAAGCTTTGCTTGGTATAAACTAAGAAACATACGTAATAAAGTTTAATGTTTATTTATTTGTTTATTTAACACATTTAAGTATTTAAATACTACTTTGTAATTGAAGAATTACCATTTTTGTGATAGGCAATGATGTCTGAAAGGCAATTTTGCCTGTCAGAATTCTACTGTATAATAGTATTCTGATAAATCAAAGGACTTTCCAAACGTTCATTCCTGCCATAGACAGGGTACAAATACTGCACCCATTTTACTAATTGTATACCATACTACACAGGGAGATTATTTTAGCTAAAATGTTTGATTAACTTTTACAAACTTTTTCCTAAATTTGATAAATCTCATTTATTAAATCACTCGACATTAAAACAAAATTAAGTTACAGGGGGAAACTGGGAAGAGTTTAATTTAATTTAAATTGAGTTAGAGATGCCATTTGTTAGACAATCACAAGACCTTTGAAATGCACTTTTGGCTACAGTTAAAAGAGATATACGTTATGATGGAATTATATAAAAAAATAGTATTTTCTTGGGTCCTTGTGGGGTTTATGATATTAAAGTTGTTGTCCTGGAAAATGTGTTTTCTGATTTATGTGAATCTCTCTCTTTTTTTCCCAGGACACTTCAAATGTCAATGTCAAGAAACGGTTCACCGCAAATACTTTCTCTTTAATCTTAAAATATAGCCATTATTTTAATATGAACTCGTAAAATCTGTAAAACTAATAATATACTCTGTTTCAGAAACAATCCTTCAAAGAGTATAAATTAAATATGATTAAAGTAACATTGAAAAATGAGGAGAATCCTTTTCTTCCAAGAACCATAACAATCAAGTTAATTTTCAAAGACTTGAATAAATTTTTTTTCTCTTTCAAAAACTATTTAATTTCATAAAAACATATTTCAAACAAAATAACTTTATATTTAGCAGTACTACATTTTTACACTGGCACATTATTTTGTATTAAGAGAGAAATGATCCAATTTGGAAATTTCTTCTTATTTAAGTGCATTTACAATTATTTTCATTGAAAAATAAAAGTTTTAATTTTGTTTGTTATGTTAAACAATTTCTAGATATAAAATAAATTAAAACCGTTAGAGCGGATTTTGATGAAATTAATTTTTTTTTCATTTTACTCTTCAGTAAATAATTACTCTTAATCTTAGGGTTAGATATCTAATTCCAAAAAACCCCTGGTAGGACCTTACGAAAAGACTAGATACAAAATCTTAGCCTGATTGGTAAAATGGTTTCAGATCTAGTCAAACTATAGACAGGCAAATAGACAAACAGACGGCATCGCAAAAACGACTTTTTCGGTTTTAGTGGGTCATGAAACGTCAACATTTATGTAAGTCTTAATTTCAATTTTTTTACGATCACAAAACTTCTCTCTCTTCGAAGGGTCAAGAGAAAGTAAACACAACAGTAATCTATAATTTCGTTAAATGAGAAAGTTTGGTAGAATTTATATAAAACCAATCCTTGTACACCCGGAAATGATTTCAAGCCCCAAACTCCCCTGGCCACCCAAACCCTTCCATTAAACAGAAACATCAAACTAAAAGAGACTGATATTTAGACCACCACCCAGTGATAAAGGTTCAATGTTATCAAAGGTTTTGTATGAAGAGAGGGTCTCAGATTTACTATTTTTTAATAGGTTAAAGTTTAAATAAATAATTGTTAGAATTGTAGAAAAATTCATTATCATTTTTTTAAATTTGACACAAATAATTTTAATGTAAAAAAAAAAGACTATCAATATTTGTCCAACTGTACAGTATATTCACCTACGAATTAATGGAGATAGATTTAATATATTTGTAAAGTTTCACACGATAAAGCAGAACAAATGGGCTGTCAGATCTTCATTAGATGATCCCTTTCATCACTTCATCAGCCTCCCAGACTCCTCAAACACACAAGTAGGTGTTGTTAACTAACGATAATCCCTCTCCCTCTTGCACTTACTATATATATATATATATGTAATATATGCTATATACTGTATATATAATAGTATAATAGCACAGATATTTACACAAATGGGTCAGGAATGAGAAAGGTAAAACTTTGAGGAAGTCTGTAGGGAGAATGGGAAATGATCTAAGAAAAACATCTCATTTCACTCGGGAGAGGGTCGAACCTCAATCTTCAAGTCACTGACAAACCAATTTAATGAGCTTAGTCCGTGAGATTATGCAAGCATAAGAAACATAATGGAAGGCATGTCAGCTGAGGTGTTTACTCTCGTTTGTCTGATTTGCTGGTTTAAAGCGATATTGTAGCCGCAATCATTGTAGCTACAATATCCCGTCTCGGTGTATGAAGGATTGTTTTGTTAAAAAGTTTCCCACACTCCCACCTCACAAATTTGCTACATTTTTTATAATTTCTTACGTACTTATTCTATAGCATTAGGAACTTATTGCTACATTTAAAAAGTACGCCACCTATCCCCATTTTGAACTATTTATATCCAGTCCAGATCATTACATCCTATCCCTATATTGAGCTACTTCTATCCAGTCCACCTAACTACACATACTCTATCAGGTCCATTCTAAGCTATACCTCATCTACGTCTAGATATTCCCAATGGTCTCTTCCCATTGGGTTTACCCCTCAGTACCCTGAACAAGGTTCTGCATTTTCCGATTCGAACATGTCCTGCCCACCGTAATCTACGAGACTTGATTATTTAAACAATATCTTGTGATGAGTATGGGTATGTAACATCCTCCCCTCCCCAGTAACCTAATCTCTTTTTGGAACAAATATCTTCCTACTCACCTTGTTTTAAAACATTTTAATTATTTTTCATGATGTAAGGTAAAATACCACGTCTCACATTCCTAATCTCTAAATCCTATAGATATATATATATATATATGATTTCCACGATGTTAAGCATAATAAAAATAGAGAAACAAATACATTTTAAAATTTGTGATTAAAATTTATCAAGGGAGATTTAAAAAATAATTTCCTGTTTATTATTTTTCTTTAGTGATCCCACAGATAAATACAGGCCAAATTCAAATGGATGTTAACGATTGACGTAGCTCAAGCCACAAATGCAAAAGAGACAACAGTAAGATAAACGTACAATCATAAACTATTGTAATCTCTAATAGCTGATCAATTCCCCTTATCAGTAATCGTCATAATGTTCCTGATGAGTTCGTTCGATTAGTTTATTTGACAAGTAATTACTTTGAGGATCACATTAGTACTCTCTGCAGTTTAAAATAACTTTGTATTCAACTGAAGATTTGTACTTATATTATTTAATAGTCATCATTTAGATATTTGTAGTTTAACAAATTATGTATATCTATAAATATATTTAATTTAAAATTATCTTGGTGAAACTTTTAACTTCAAATATTGAACAGGTGAGTAAATTCTAATTTAATTTTAAAAATCCACTAATTTTAATTCTACAATATTTCTTATAATATATTGCAATTATAAGTTTTCTCTATCATATTAATTTTTTTTAATATTAGGAAACATATCCTAATATATATATGTCTTCCCCATCAGTGACTTAATAAAGTAAATTTTGACAAAATATTAACAAAAAAGGCTTAAAATTTAAATCATTAAAAACTATTCTTTTTCATAATATTTTGCATAAATTTGCTAGCTGGATTATTAATACAAATAATATTGCAAGGAAAACTTTAAAGATATATTATTTTTAATTTTTTTAAATTGATTAAATTGCTTATGTTACAGTATTAACTTTTTCTCTTCCTTTAAATATCCCCAAATATATTCTTCGTTTAGAAGTAGTTTAAATTTATGTAAACAAACACTTTTACGAGATTTATTTCATTTTAAAAGTTTCTTAATTTACATGACATGTAAATAATTGTGATATTGAAAACTGATATTTCTCTATCATAAAAATTATCAGATAAGCTACCAAATGAATATACGACTAAAATCACCTTCTTTTGAAATGAACTAGCCTTGCGATTCAGTTAAGGTATTCCTACTTATATATGCCTTTTTATAATAATGGTTAATGTTCAATATTTGGGGAGTATCATCTTTGATTACATTAAAATTGATTCTTCTTCATCGTTTTCTCTCTCTTTAGGAATATATGAGTGTCGAACTAACAAGACAGTTCATCATTCTTGTTTTTCCTCAAATTTTTATACATTAATACACATATACCTAATTACGCCGCTCTCTTATAGGGTAGGCACGAAACGTATATAGCTCAACAATAACAGCTTCGATACTTAATCCATCCTCACTAACTATCTCCACACTTACCTATTTTTGCATACTCCTTTCCTTCAATAATACACCTACACCGAGTCATACATCTCTTTTATTCTTAAACCTCTTAATGATTCTCTTTTTTACACATTCATCTACAAAACTTCTTACAAGACCTACTCCTTCCTTTTGATCCACACATTCTACCTTCCTATATTTGCTTCGACACTCAATCCACACTCATCCTCTCAATATGCTCAAACCAATATAACACGGTTCCTTCAAATTAACCTATTGATTCCCTTCCAAACTGTACTCCTTCAGCACCCATTAATTACTGTCTTGTCCATACGAGTTTTTTCACAAACATTTCTCAGATAACCTATTCCAACTGCACTCACATTACTCTTGTGTTTTTCCTGACAAATCCACGCTTCACATCTATAAAGCAATGTTGGCGTCTCCACACACATTTTTATACTGACCTCTTTGCTTCTTTAGGTAATACTTCATTCTTTGCTATAGTCCTACATACTCCTGCATCCAACTACTTTATGAGATGTCTTCACCCTCTGGTCAATTGCACCATCAATCCTCAATTTTTACAGAACATTCTGCGCAGATACAAACACCATTCACTTGTTATAACAGTTTTATATTTATATTAATCTGACAATCATTTCATAATCCTTCATTAAAAAACTATCACCATAATTTTGGAGACATTTATACGAAGATCCATTCTGACTGTCACCACATTCAACTGATTTAATGCATTCTTCAAGTCACTTTCATTCTCATCCATTAATACGTCATTATCTATACATAACAGCACTCTCACATTCACATCGTTCAATTGTACACTAACCACATCCTCACAATCATCATCATCATCATCATCCATGAATACATTAAACAACGATGGGGATATAATATAACCTTGTCTAACACCCTTTTCAATGTAAAACTATTCGCTCAAAGCTCCACCCACAGTAACTCACGCTTTACTTCCATCTTACACCGCCATAATTACATTTACTAGCCATGCATCAACACCATACTCTCTAAGAACATTCCATAACATATTCCTATTCTCCCGATACACGATTCCTCCATATCAACGAATATACTACAAACTTTCTTCCTTACTGACCATACATTTCTCAATCACTTGTTACTATGTAAATATCTTGTCCATACAACCAACCTCTACCTGGCATGAAACGATATCACCCACTACCAATCTTTCCAGAAGTTTTTCACACACCCTTTAAATCAATAAGTATAAAATAATATGTATTCTTGATTTTAGTATAGAGCTAGTTTTTGAAATTATAAACACTTATAAACCTGTAAAATTTAAAAGCAAAGTAGACATTTTTCCATTGAAATAGGTAACTAATTTCATTTATCATAATTAATGTAATATTTTTTACAGCTATAATTTAAAATATAAGGCTACTATATGGGTTTAGGAATTAATTAGGCATACTAGTTATGTATTAGTGTTTACTAAAAGTAATTGATTAGTATAAATATAAAATAATTAATATTCATAAGTAAATAGATTTAATAGAAGAGTATATTTCTCATAAGGTTCGAAAATACTGGTTTCCGTTAATATATTAGTAAAATAATACCGCTAGCAAAAATGCATGCTAGCTATGTGTCACTCAAAGTAGGTATTTATTTTTCATTTGTAAAGCTATTTATTGAGATAATTTTTGACTTTTCGCATATTACGTGTATTGAAGATCATATTTTAAAATTATTGATATTCACAAAAACCTCAAAATGTATTCAATAACTTGAAACTGACAGTGACGGCATTTGGTATTCAACGTAAAAAAATTTACTGTCTACAATACACACAAAACCGATTATTTGAAGTCTTACAAATATTGACCTTGCCTTTTTATCGAATTGAAATAAAGTTACTATTTCACCATAACAAGTATATGGTGGTCATATCTTTTATAAACAATTCAAGGTTTGGTTAAGAACTCACGCTAGCTCCATTGTTTAGTATTCAATTTGTTCGGCAACCTTTTTGAGAATGTAATCAAGATAGCATTCAAGTGCTACAGATATTTTATTTACATTCTTTAATATAGTTCTCTGATAATTCATTAGACACCTATTTAAGTTTAATATTATGTAAGGTCTAATTTAAATTGGAATTTCCCGTTAGAAAATAAAAACACCTACGTTACGGTCAAAATGGTTATTATTTCACTATATTATCAGTGTTTTTTAATAGGTATTGTTAATATATATATATGGTTATTATTTCACTATATTATCAGTGTTTTTTAATAGGTATTGTTAATATATATATATATATTATAACGTCAAATCACATTTATTGACCTATGAATATATAACATCATATAGAGTTATTTTTCTATCTACGAAAATTAGACTGAATAGGAACCTAATTTTAGATTGTAGTGTTAACGGTATGAAATTGATGCTGATATCAAATGGGTGTTTGGTAAACTTCCTGGAAAAAGGAAGATCCAAGGGAATTCCCCCAGAATTTTCTTTTAGTATACTTAACTATTTTAGAAAATATCTAATATCGTAGTTTTTTATTTAAATTTCCTGTTGTTGAAGTACACTTCAATCCCTCACCTTCCCTTTATAACAATCATATTTTAATTTGATTTTGGTGCTAATAAAGGTGCAGTTAACCAGCATTAATAAATTGATACATAATTATCAAATTAATAAACTAGAAACACATTTCACGTTTCAAATAAAGAATGATAATGAAAGAAATAGATATTAATAAAAAATACACTATATATATTAGCAACACGTTCTACTACCCGTTGTGGCTACACGTTTATGTACTAATAACACCAATGATCTTAGGGATTAGGAATGGTACATTTATAGGGAGTGTACTCGCATCAGCGTAGAGGGAGAAAGGATTTTTTTTAAAACCACCCTCAGTACACCTGACCGAAATTCTAACCTCAATCTCCCCATCATTTTCAGGTTAGTCTAGTGTAAGAGTAGCGCCTTAAACTATGCGGCACCAAACCGGTTCATGAGCTAATATAAATAGCGAAATTCTATCCCATATATGATTTTTTTAAAATATAGGTATTTGTTTCTATGTATATCTATTTTTATAAAAATTAGTCAAAAAATCAATTATTTCATGTTTTAGTTTTCGTGAACCTCAGAGGAGTTAAACAAAAGGTTTAATCACAAAATGGATTTCGAAAAAATACTATTAAAGCCCAACTCAGCAATCCAGAAGATACAATGGTACCTTTAGTTCAAATTGTTGGAGATCAAAGTGAGAACCCATTTATTACAATTAGAGACAAGAATGTTCCAATTTTATCAGCAGAAGAAAAAACCATGATTCAAAATAAAACCTATGAAGAAAACTTTGCATCTTCAGTCAAAGGAGAACATAAGACTGTGTCTCCACCCTTGATAGCTAAAGACAAGACTCCGGTTCTTGTGTCTGATCTCAAGACTGTGTCTGAAGTCCAAGATAAGAATGTACAATTATAGAAGGGAAAAATCTTTGCATCTGTCATCAAACGGTGAACAAGATAAGAATGTTCCCACTTTATAGCTAAGGACAAGACTCCGGTTCTTGTGTCTGATCTCAAGATTGTGTCTGAAGTCCAAGATAAGAATGTTCTCCAGTTCCAAGAGCATTATGAAGAAAGACACCAAGTATGACCAGATGGAGAAGGAGAAGAAGTATGAACTGGTCCCTCCTGATGGTGGTTGGGGATGGGCATAATGGTAGCCACGGCACTCAGTAACGTAAGAAACGTTAACACAATTTATATTTAGCAAGTTTTGGTTAAAAGACACCCCAAAATTAGCATTATACAGTGGTACCTCCATATATCGAACTTCCAAACATAAGGATTTTTGTGTATTGTAGTTTTTGTGAATCTCTGTCACATAAAATAGAGAAACTCTTTCTATACATCGAAAAAATTCTATATATTGAATTTTTCAAGACGAATCAAGATTCCCCCTCCCCCCGTAATGATGATGGTATATAAGAAACACAAGTGAGAAAAATTAGAATGGAGATGTCGCTGAAAAAAGGCATGAAGGCCTGCTGTTATTCACTCTCTTATAAGTAACACGACTATGATGTGTGATTAGGTGAGATGTCAAAAAGAATATCTTTCAGTTTTATGGAAAAGGTTGAGTTGTTGAATAACGTTACAATGGGAGTGTGCAAAAAGGATATTGGGTTAAATTTGGTCTTCACTCAAGTACAGTGTCAACAATTAATGAGTGATTAATTAGGAAATATTTCTAAATACAATAGACTACACAATACATAAAAAAAATTCATATTCCATACAGCAAAGTTCTATATATATAAACTTTCTATGGAACCATCATTTCGATATATGGAGGTCCAACTGTATTACAATTCGAGGCTTTAACTAGGAAAGTATTCACAAATGTAGACTGCAAAAAATATGCCTTGAATTTATTTTTGTCAAACTACTAAAAACTGATAACAAGAACATTTTTTCTAATTTTTGTTTTTTGAGCCACCTCTGTTGTATTCCTACTGTCCTATGAGGTTCTGAGAAAGTAATCACTTGAAATTGCTCAATATAACAAGTTTTAATATTAAAGATAAGACTTGGAAGAATTTCTCCATAACTTTTTTTAGAACGTTTTCTTACAAATTAAAACATATCTTCATCCAAATATTAACAGTCCATGTACATGTATATTTAACATGAAGCAATGGCTCTTATGCGTAAATTATAAATAGGTCTACAATTCACATAATCAAAATATACATCGTTCAATCTTACATGACATAATATTTTAACTGGTAATCTATATAGAAATGTGAAATAAAATTATATAAGTATTAAATATCATTCATGCTTAATTGTAGTTTAATAGGTCTATAGATTTGAGAATGATATTTTTGAAAATAATAAAGATTTAAAATTGTCTCTAGAAATTATCAACTTATGTAGCATTTATAATTCTTGCCTACATATCTTTAAGTCTTAGTATTTGAGTCACAATGTTTGTTATTTTTTTATTAAAATTAATAATAAAGATTAAATAATGCTTTAATTAGGTTTCATTTAGGCATTTTATCATATGCTCTTTGCTTTCTTCATAAGTGATTAGTAATTTTAAAATGTTTGTTAATGTTTTTTATCGAAATATTTGTATTCTATAAAAGTTACATGCCTCCAAATAAATAAAACAGATTAAAAATTAAATAGATTAATTTATTTAAGTCAAAATTTTAAATTGTATATTTTGTGAGTACGCTTACTGTATAGCTTGTAAAACTATCTGCAGAAATTTCGAGAGATGTAAAGGAGAATTGCTTAAACTGCATAAATTGTGTGATATTAAAATTATTTGTATCACCCACATAATAAAATAATGTAACGTTTAAACACCTTGAAATAAAATACTACTTTTGATTTAAAATAAATAGGTTGGCCTAGAGATATATTGGATAATACACAACATAAAATAAAACAAAATTTTTTTTTAAATCAATTTTTATATACCTATAATTTTATAATGAGTTTAAAACTTTCTAAACTGACTCATTATAATTATTGCAACATTTCGAAAGGCAACATTGAGTCAAGTAAATTCAGGCTTTTATCAATCTAAGCATATCGACTTTAATGGTATAATAGGGAACATAGGCCGTTATTATATAATTATTGATCCAATCACTAATTTCAGATGACATTCTGATGAATTGACTATATAAATTCAAATAAATCACAACTTGACAGGGATTCGAACCCTGCTCGTCCAGGCTTACTTGCCTACCAATCTATCAACTGAGCATTACGGGGTATTATGTGGTATTTATTAATTAGCTTTGAAGAATTTCTAAATTAAATTAAAATATTAAAAAGATTTTAATATATCTCTTATTCAAGGTAAATAATATAAATATCAACGTTACTCAATTTTGTATACACTGTACACGTTCACTTAACCATTAATGAATTTATTTTTCTATTTTAGCTTATTACAGTCCCTATTTTACAATCCTTTGGACTTTTATATCGTGACACATTTAACAACCTTGGCATGTCTGCAACTGATTCTTCCATCATAATAAATGTTAACTCCGCTTTTGGTATGATATTAGGTGAGTAAATAGATGGCCTACATTTGAAATATTTTAATAGATAAGTTACTCATTTCCCACTTATAAGTTTATCAAAAACTTTTTTCAGTAGTAAATGCTGCTTGATAGAGTAAATGTAATTAAGAATTACACCATTATTTAGGGGAAACTGTTTATTTATACGGATTTGTGTTATCAACAAGGATATTTAACATGCAAATATCCTCCTCTAATCTTTAGGTGAGGTCTTTTAAACTAATTCAGAGTAGGGTTCTGCGGGGGAACATAATTCACCTCAACGCCTAGTCAGAAAAATAAAGGTGAAACCTCAGAATGTCGGTAAATTACGCTGAAATTAAATAATCCTTAAAAGAGGCATTTTAAAATTATAAGGAAGGTGAAATTAAAAGCAAACCTCAAATGACTGATGTATTGGGATGTTAAGTTAAAACACATTTTTTCATCAGGTGGCCATTAGTATTATAGGGAAGAGGAAAATGGCTGATATAACGTCTGTCAATTACACTAAAACCAATTTGGCTACTGAAGGAACATTAGTAGTAGGAGAATAAGTAAAGCAAAGCCTTGTCTGGGCTAGCCACACAATACATTGCGCGGTTACCCCGGGCCATGCCGGTTACTTATGCTAGTGTATTTATAAATAATAATTCCTTATCTTATCGTTTTATAAGGTTTATAAAATAAATTTTACTATGAAAGAAAATATCCACTTTTTAACAAGATTAGATTCTTAGAACAATAATTCAGAAAAATTTATTGCAAACTATATATGTGCACATTTGTTTCCATCTGTGAGATACTTTATTTTTTACCACACAGGTCTTTTCCATGGAGTCCTCTTAATAAATTTGGATACAGAAAAATGGCGGTAACTGGTGCATTAGTTACGTTTATCGGATTATTTCTGACAAGTTTTGGCAGCACATTTACACATTTCCTGATCAGCTATGGTCTAATTTCTTGTAGGTATATATCACTATTTAGTCAATTATTTGTAATTTTTTTTACCATGAATGGTTGTTGCAAGAACAACTTCAATTGACGTGGCTGTACCAGTTAATTGTTTACGTCACATAAAAACTCTTTTAACCAACTACAAACACAATAATGTAATGAGAGAATGTGTGTTTAAATAACTAATATAAGACTAAATTGAGTGAGGGAGAGAGCAGTGATTTAATGGTACAGTCTTCACTATAAGGGTTAAATAACTACGAACCATGCCTGATATTATTTATTAATAAATGATACTAATCATAAATAGGTTACACTTCAAAAATATATTTATAAAGTAGTCGTAGTCTACAATGTATCTATTATAATTGCAGATTTTAAATATTTCTTTGTAATAGCATAAACAATGTGTTAAAATAAAAAGTAAGTTCCAGCTAATCTTATTGTAAGGTATCTAATCAAATAAAATGAGGCAACCTAATCTGATAGATAATAACTTTATTTTTATAAAAATGGAAAATTTGACAGTATGGAATTTTATAAAATTATTTTTTAAATATTTTTTAAAATTTTATGTATAATTTGATATGTGCACATTTAAGGTGGGGTGAAAGAGAACGCCCGAAAAGGTAAGTGTTTCTTCAGTTTTTGCACAAAACTTTTTTTGGTCCAAAGAAATCAAATAATTCCTCAGTAAAAACATAAGAGTTTAATTTTATTCACATGGTGATATCAAGATGTTGAGCATTTGTCATGAGCATAAATGAGATTTTTTTTAAAACAAAGGAAACGTTATCATTAAATTCTATGACATTCTTAATAGAAACTAAAGAATTTTTTGATATCACCATTACTGGAGCAAAATTTTATTTAGTTTGGCAAAAAAAAAGGTTTTGTTACAAAAAATGTAAGAACAAGAACCTTTTCTTGCGTCCTCTCCCATTCTACCGCAAGATTATTATTTTTATGATCAATCAATTATTTTTAACTTGTTAGAAAAATATTTAAATTGGCATTTTTAGCTAAGAAGTGAAATTAATCTAAAATTAATATATCTCTAGGCACTTAATACACCTCTGTTATCTAAGTATTTGAGCCCCTATTAGTTGAATGCAAATTACATAAATCGTGCATTAGTAAGTCTCTACTTAAACTTTGATAGGGATTCATGCTAGATTACTTGTATGGTCAATTTATACGTGTGCATGTTGATCATATTTTAAATTCAACAGCGTTCGGGATCTTCATACTTCCACCATCATTCTCCCTCGCACTAAACTCTTACTTCAAAAGGTTACGAGGAAAGGCTTTAGGATTTGCCTCCACCATAATGGGTATCGGCCCCATTCTCATCCCGCCACTCATAAGTAAATTACTGGAGATTTATGGGGTGCAAGGCACATCCCTCATATTAAGTGCCCTTGCTCTTCATAGTCTGCTTGGAGCCTTCTTGCTTCAACCAATCAAGTGGCATCTGGTGAAGAAGGAAATTGATCCTGAAGAAGCAAAGGCGATTGAGATCAATTCAGGCGATGAGCAGAAAGAAGCACTCGTTGAAATAGGTATGTTACCTTTCTCATCATCAGCGAAACGTTTCAAACCAAAGTGTTTTTTACTGGAAAAACCCCGCTAAAATCACTAGGTGATAAAGTCAAGGATATAAGGTGTATGTTAAAGATGTTCCCCTCGTACTTCTTCATCTTGGTTAAATGAGCTGTTTGAGGTTTGGTATGCTCCTTATGGCGTAGTATTCCTCTTCTCAGAAGGCCTGACACTTTTTTTTAGGGGAATATTCACCAGAACCTCATAGTAAAATGTAGCGCTCACATTTTCACATTGATTTTGTAAACTGAGTAACAATACTTTCTGAAAATCCCGAAACGCTTTAAGTATAATCTTAATTATAAATGGTATAACCCTAAATGTATTGGTTCAAGGTGAACTGGGGAGTTTACATTGCATTGAATAATGCTTTGATTTGGTTGGTAGTTTTTCACCAATCATTCGTCAGAAGTAAAAACCCACCAAGCATATATATCTTCTCCTTCATCGGTATACCAACATATGTACCGACTACAGACCTATTATTTTCATTTTGTATTTTTGAGTCAGTTTTCTGGGAATCCCCCATGTGCACACTTTCCTAAAGTTTAAACGATAATGCGTTATGCTGCTGGCTAAATTATGATAACACCTCATTGCAGATGCTTCACGGCCCATGGTTACTCGCTTATAAAAGCTTGAATCATCTCTTCCAGCGGCCACACAGTTGCTCTGTTGCAATATCAACACGGTGACGAGTTTGACCTTTATCTGCGACTTTTGAGAGTCCTTAATAAAATGTATACATCAATTTGTTTACGGCTTTACCCAACAAGCACTTCTCGCTGTAAACTTCTTCTTTCTTCTTTATAAGCCTTTATCCTGTTCCATTCCAAGGGCTATAAAGGCTGTCCTTCCATCTTCACCTCAATCTTCTCCTCCCCGTAGGTCTTTCGTTTCTTGATATTTTGACAGTTCTGTCTTCTTGCATTCTGTCAATATTTTTGTTCAATTCTTTCCTACGTGAAGCCATCCTTTCAGTGATTGGGTTGATTTGACAAGATTATTTATGTTCTCATTTATTTCTCTGTCAAGTAGCTATTTATTAGTGATTTTTCTCAATACTCTCATTTCTGCGACCTTCAGCTGTTGTTAGGTACGTTTAGTTACATTTCGTGTCTTTGCGGAATATGAGAGAATCGGTCTTACCACTGACTAATGTATTCTTGTTTTTGAATCTTGACGTAGATATTTGTTGTACCATATTGATAAATTAAGGTATCCAGTGATTCTGTTACCTTTCGTTATTTGTTATTTTATTTATTTCCCTATTAATCCTGATATAATTATTATTATTCCCATATATTTTGTTTTAGATACTTGTTCAGTATTCAGGTTATCGAACACAAAATTACAACGTACAGGATTTTTTGCTATGGTCATATACTTTTGATCATCTGTTGGGAAATCGTCATATTAAAATCTCGGCAGGTTTGGTTGAATTCATAGAGAAGCCGTTGCAGATCAAATTCATTTTCCGCTACCACTGCTGTGTCGTCTGCGTAACATTATATTAATGTTGTGTTTTCCATTCTATATCCTTTTTTCCATGGGTTGTAATAATTTATTCATTATTACAATAAATAGTAGGGGGTTAGTGAATAAAACTATCTTATTCCTTTGCATGCAGGTATGGAGGAGGATATTATTCCATTATCTTGACTTCACGTTCTGAATATACATCGAATATTAAGCATAGAAGGTAGTCAGGTATATTTTCTTCTTTTAATAATCTGATAGCATTAATTAATCGAATATTGTCAAATGCTTTACTCAAATCAATAAAGCATAGGCATGTTGGGTTATCAAACCATATTGAAACTATGAATCAAAACAACTTATTATATATCAATGAACGCCAAATTATGTTTAGCTAATAACGAAATTATTAAACAAACCAACCACTTACTAAACAAACCATGATTGTTAGTAATTTTAAAACTATTGATAAACAAACTCTTATAAGATCTGGTATCATCATAAACTGGATAAGTTTCATTTATCTATTAATATTCTTTGTAGGAAGTCCTTTTCCCCATAACATTCTCCAAACGCACACTGATCTTCGATAGTATAACCATCAAAACGTTTGCCATTTTGATACAGAACTGTACATGCGCATGTGATACCTAGAGTCTGCTATCTTATTGTCACCAAGATGGATTTATCTGACACATAGTGTCCTATTTAGAACCTATTCAATCCCAATTATAAGTATGTCACATAGATTTATGATTTATTTACGAACTCTTTTTCGTAAAATAATAATACTATGCCTGCTAAGAATACTTATTTTAAAATTTTGTTAGTTAAATTTAAATTATTCATGTATATTTGCAGGAAAAAGAAAAACTTTCTTTGAGTCGGCACGAGAAAATCTGAAGATGCGTCGAGGAAGTAGAACTTTAACTTATGCCTCTTCTATCGACCATGACATAGATTCCAACTCTATCTATGGTCTTGATGCACATATGCATAATACTGAAGGTGAATATTTGAAAAAAAAATAGATTCATTAGTAAATTTGTTTTGGCTATTCTGGAAAGATAAACTTATTTTAGTTTTTTCATCATTCCAGAATAATGCCAGTCAGGGTGTCTTAGAAAGCTCATAATAATAATTGTTTATCAATTTTGATTGTGTTTTTTTTACACTACCCTCAAAAAATTGTATTTTAAACACGGCCACATCGGTAGTCTAAATGTACAAGGTATTCGTTATCTATCTTTTTTTTAACATTGGCAATAAAATTGGGGCTCAACTATTTGCTAAATTCACTGAGTGCAATTCACTTCACCAGATTTTCAATGTGTTTTTATTCATACTTTAATTCTACAGTATGGTTGCTATACGAGGGTAAATATAGTCTAATTAATATACGATTGTAGGTATAGTGTGCTTGATATAAAATTCATATAAAATTCAATTACCACTATAAGGGATATACAGGTTGAGAATTCACGAACACAAAGAGTACAACATCATCAAAATTTCGAGTTCAATTTTTTTTTTGTTTTTTTTGCGATTACAATACTTTCTATTCGAGGTGTCGAAAGAAAGTAAAAAGGATAAGGCTTGCTTTCTCAATGTTATAATATATTAAGCGTCGTTGACTTACATTATATATCATGTGTTGTATCAAGGAATACTAAGAAGAAATTCTTTTACCTCGACGACAAAGGAGATTGATGATGGTGTTCAGCTATCGATACTGTCTGAAGAACTCCCTACAGCTGAACAGAAAGTCATGTGGTGGTCTGCAACATCGAATGGCACCATCAACACGTCCAGAAGTGTCAAGCCTTTGGGTGGAAAAGTGCATGAGCCTCTGCATGAAGAGGATGAGGATCAAGAGATTCAGGAGGACATTTCCAAAAGAGAGGATATTATTAAACTCCTTGATGCCGGAAACGATGCCGAGAGGTGAGGTAAAAGAGATTTTTGTACAAGAGTGGTGTTAAAAATAAAATTTACCCGATATTAATCTTAGAATTTTTAGTTATTGGCATGTCTAATTGATGCTCCTTATACACGGTTTGATATTATTTTTATTACCTCTATCTTAAATATTTACTGTTGAAGCTAATTCAAAAAATGTACTTGTTTACAGAAGTTTTCAAAATGCTTTTTCTAAACAGCATTTTTTCGGCTACATTATATACGTTATTTGTAAAAATTCAGTTTACACTATGTGAGACATTAATAGTATTAATGTTTATTTTATCTAATTTTTTTCTAAAAACATATAAACGTAAGAACTAATATAACTTCACCATCTTTAACATCGTGTTGTTGCTGGATCCAAGCACGCCACTTACTCAAGTCTAGTATTTAACACTCGCCCATAAGGACCAAGCTAGGATATACCCAGTATTTTTACCGCTGAATTCAAACATTACGCTGAATGAACTTTTTTAGGGAATGAAAAGTTTTGTTTACTCTATGTAATATGAACATTTTGGACTGTGGTTTATAGTAAAAATAATTTTAAACTTTATCTTTAGCACCCTTTTTCTGCTACAAAATCTTTTTTCCACTTCATATTTTCAAATGAAATAATTGTAAATCAGCAAAGTCTACGTTTATAAATATAGTAAAAAGTTAAACACAGGCCTGATAATTACTCGGAAATATAAATTTTAGCTTGAGAGCTACCAGAAGGCTCCAATTAGTGGAGAAAACCTAACTGAAAGAATTTTTGTTGCTGTTTTAAATATCAAATGTTGTTTTTTGACCTGACTCAGGTGTTAATTTGATTTTGTAAGGCTGAAAGCTTTTTCGATAGTATAAAGCTAGTTTCCATTGTTTTACCTGATTTATGATTCAATATATCCGATTCATAGTTAAAATTTGTTAGCTTTCATTTTATTTTAACTGTAAAAGAGGACATGTTTTTGAGTGGTTCATCTTTAGGTAGGATATCAAACCTATTTTGAAATTGTGTAGTAGTAATTAAATTTGATACTCTTAATTGTTTAAAACTCATCTGTCTCCAGTGTAGCTTATTTCAATACCACAGTTGACGGTAGTATTAGATTCTTTGTGGCGTAGCATAAGTCCTAACAATGTGGCCCCAGTGGTCCGAAGATAAAGGGCCAGTTTCATAGTCAGATTTAGTACGCCTAAAGTGCGAGTCGATACTAAATACAAGACGTCACCTACCTGAAATTGAATGGAATGGGCCAGTTTCGCATATGAAACTGGCCCATTCCATTTTGGTCTAGGTAGGTGTCGTCTTGTATTTAGTATAGAACTGCACTTGAGGCGTACTAAATCTGACTATGAAACTGGCCCAAAGACTTCGTGTGAAATGCTGACAGCCAAAAACACTTCAAGCTGAGATGTATATATATACACTCGCACATCTCGTATATATATATATATATATATATATATATATATATATATATAGAGAGAGAGAGAGAGAGAGACACTCGCGCATCTCATATATATCAGGCGGAGATTTAGTAGATGGCACCCATATATCCGAGAAATATAGTACAAGATATATCTTGCTATTTTTTTTTTTGGAAAGACCAACTCAGAATATCACATACGCGGTGGCAGTGAGTAGTTATTTTTACTATCGCATATAAAACAGTATAAGAAATTTTTATATAAATACCCTAATTTTGTTGAAAGACCAGTAAAAAAAATTCAAACATATTTCTTTGCGGCCGTCACAAAAATTTACTTTATTATTTGTGTTATTCAATAGGTAGTGATAATACTTTCAAAAATGAAAGCTGCAGATAACATTAATTGATGTTTGAATATATTAAAATGGTTTTAGTAACTAGCTTCTACTGTTCTTCCTACCAAAATCATACTATACAAACAATTTCACATTAATAGGATATTTAGCAAAAGTTTAAATGGTCAACTCAAGGATTATTTGTGACAACAGACAAATTTGTTCCTAATTCTGTTCTGAGTTAAACTGAGGTTTACCGGGCGATTGGTTGATTGTAAATCTGACTTGGCGTACATTAAAAACATTAGAAGAGTTCATGAATATTTTTGAGGAATTTGAGGATACTGTAGGATGTATTATTAAAATATTTTTCAATGATATCGAAGTAAAAGCGCATGTGCTAAAGTGGCTGGTTTTATAGCATTTTGTGTATTGTAAAGTTAATGTCTCATCTTACAAACAAACTACAAAAGAAACAACCTAAAGTAAGAAAATAATGCTTGGTTTAATTCATGTACAGAATTGATGCATTCGTCTTTTTAAAAGATGTTTAATTATTTTTTAAATGTTCAACCAACATAATTTAGATACATAAAAAAGCCGTTTTATAGACGGAACTTTGTGTATTAACTTTAAATATTTCTCAAATACCAATGAAATGAACCATCATGTGAATTATTGTTATAATTTTGATTTTCATAGAAACTACTGCATTTTAAGTAGGGCCTTTATGTTTCTATACTAAATAAATATTAAAAATCGCCCCCAGACATAAAACAATTGTGTCATTCTGTTAAGTGAGCAGTTATAGTGGTCTGATTTACACATAACCAAAATTTAAACTAGAAATGTTTACGGGAATAATTCTATTTTACACTTACGAATTTAAAAATCGCTCCCAAACATAAACAAAAAACAATTGTGTCATTCTGTTAAGCGAGCAGTTATAATGGTCTGATTTATACACGACCAAAATTAAAACTAGACTTGTTTACATTTACGAATTTTTAATAACATATTTATATAGGCCTATCTAACTTTGAAAACTTTACTAATAATGTGGTTACTAAGCCTTTAGATAACCGCTTTTCAACTGGTGTGCCATGAAGTCTCAGAAGGTGGGCAGAATTTGAGTAGTAATACTAAATCTTTTTAAAACCATGATCAACATTACTTTAAAAAATAGCATAATTATTAGAATCTTATATATTGAACTTATAAACACAATCTTAATGATGTAATTTTTTTTAGTGATAAAGTATATACTTGAAAAATGGGTGGGATCTCTTGACATTAATATTAGATTAGAGTGCCGTTAGTTGAAAAAGATGTAAAATTGCTTATAAAATTATGTGTCTTCTTTCAATGAATGCCAATAATTTTTGACATGTTGCAGTAAACAAGAGAAGAACGACTCCCAGAACTTAGACAGCATGGACAGCATGATAGCGATGCTCAATAGAAGCTTCTTACGTAGAATGTTGAGCAGGATATTCGTGGCTCTAGACTTGGGGCTGCTCCAAGACCCCATTTATATCAACATCATGTTGGGAATGTCGTTAGCAATCTCCGCCGAAATAAACTTCTCATTGATGACACCATTTATCCTAGGGGACCTAGGTTTTTCAAACGATAGGACCGCCACCATTATGTCCACCCTAGGCATCGCAGACCTGGTGTTTAGGTTCCTGTCTCCCTTTGTCGCAGACAGCCTGGGAATCTCTGCCAGGACCATGTATCTCATCAGTCTGTGTTTGCTTGTTGTAGCTAGAACTAGTGAGTATGATAGTAGGCCGCGCAAGGGCAACACATACATTTACTAATTATATTTATATTAATTTCACAGCCATGGATCCGCATATTTGAGCACGTGAACTAAGTTTCAGGCTCACATGGTTCCATTTCCGGTTAGAGTAAGGTCAGGGTTTAAATGCCAGCCTGTTAAACTGAGGGCCGCTTTTACTAAATGATTCCTCAACCTCCCTCTAAAAAATGTATGACCATTTCCTCTAAATTATAACTTCCTTATCACTAACCTAATTGTATGGTTAAATGCGTGTAGTCTGGATGGGTAGAAAATTATGAAAATGCTTCAATCTAATTAGTTGTTATTTTTCTATTAGACAGTTATACAGTTTTTTTTGGTAGTATCTTTATGTATCCAGCACCTTAACTCAGTCGGTAGAGCTAAGGGTCTGGGTGCGATTCCCGGCAGAAAAAATTATCACTGTAGAAATATGGGGATACCCTTTCACAGTGATGAATTAACGGTCGGGGACAGGATGTTGTGCTTGTCCTAGTCTTAAGTTAATTTATAAGAGACACTACGATAGGCCTAGCAAGACGGTAGTGGAAAATATATGGCTTGGAAAAAAAATCTTACCCAGACCACAGGCTAGAAGCAGTAATGAGTGTAAAAAAATAATTTATAAATTTATATCGTTTACTTGTTGGGTACAGTCCCTATTTTATAGGAAGGCCTTACCCAACAGCTAGAAAGCTGTTAGGTATAACTTCACGTATTCATACGGTAGGTAATGTAATCGACCGCCATTATTTTTTTTTTACATATAGCACAATATTAATAAAAAACACAAATAACATAGTATAAAGGTTATTAATTTTGGAATAAGAAATATGTATTATATAAGGGGCCCCTCCACTGGCAACAGAAATGCAGATATTCTACTTTGCATGGTTCGACACTGTTGTAGCTCATGTGCTAGAGCCATCATGTAATCATTCAAGTTGTGTCTATTAATTTTAAAGATAAGCGAATTGTGCAACCCGTTACCACATGCTATAATATCTAGAATGCTCTGTACTGACTCGTTTTAGATTGTACATCTCGGGGTTTGATTATTTGGATAATATCACATCCTGTCTCTTTTTTCGTGGGTGTATGTATGTGATTCATTATTAGATCAAAAACTTTCATAAATATCAATGCATTATCTATTTAATGTCATTACTGCTCTGAACAAAGTGATTATATGACCCGATATCACACGTAGTTATTTAAATTAAAACAGTTAATATGTAATGTGCGATGTAGATTAAGCGTGCTACCTTCACAAGATCTTAGCTGAGAGTGGGGTTGAGCTCACTACGTGCATGAGGTAATTCTTTATTCTTGACATTTACACCTCGCATTTATGGCTCCTTTCTATTTTCCCTCCCTTGTCCACCAAACCTTCCATGGCTCCTTTCTACTGTCCCTCCCTTGTTCACCGAACCTTCCATGGCTCCTTTCTACTGTCCCTCCCTTGTTCACCAAACCTTCCATGGCTCCTTTCTATTGTCCCTCCCTTGTTCACCAAACCTTCCATGGCTCCTTTCTATTGTCCCTCCCTTGTTCAACGAACCTCCATGGCTCCTTTCTATTGTCCCTCCCTTGTCCACCAAACCTTCCATGGCTCCTTTCTATTGTCCCTCCCTTGTTCACCAAACCTTCCATGGCTCCTTTCTATTGTCCCTCCCTTGTCCACCAAACCTTCCATGGCTCCTTTCTATTGTCCCTCCCTTGTTCACCAAACCTTCCATGGCTCCTTTCTACTGTCCCTCCCTTGTTCACCAAACCTTCCATGGCTCCTTTCTATTGTCCCTCCCTTGTTCACCAAACATTCCATGGCTCCTTTCTATTGTCCCTCCCTTGTTCACCAAACCTTCCATGGCTCCTTTCTATTGTCCCTCCCTTGTCCACCAAACCTTCCATGGCTCCTTTCTATTGCCCCTCCCTTGTCCACCAAACCTTCCATGGCTCCTTTCTATTGTCCCTCCCTTGTCCACCAAACCTTCCATGGCTCCTTTCTATTGTCCCTCCCTTGTTCACCGAACCTTCCATGGCTCCTTTCTACTGTCCCTCCCTTGTCCACCAAACCTTCCATGGCTCCTTTCTATTGTCCCTCCCTTGTCCACCAAACCTTCCATGGCTCCTTTCTATTGTCCCTCCCTTGTTCAACGAACCTCCATGGCTCCTTTCTATTGTCCCTCCCTTGTCCACCAAACCTTCCATGGCTCCTTTCTATTGTCCCTCCCTTGTTCACCAAACCTTCCATGGCTCCTTTCTATTGTCCCTCCCTTGTCCACCAAACCTTCCATGGCTCCTTTCTATTGTCCCTCCCTTGTTCACCAAACCTTCCATGGCTCCTTTCTACTGTCCCTCCCTTGTTCACCAAACCTTCCATGGCTCCTTTCTATTGTCCCTCCCTTGTTCACCAAACCTTCCATGGCTCCTTTCTACTGTCCCTCCCTTGTTCACCAAACCTTCCATGGCTCCTTTCTATTGTCCCTCCCTTGTTCACCAAACATTCCATGACTCCTTTCTATTGTCCCTCCCTTGTTCACCAAACCTTCCATGGCTCCTTTCTATTGTCCCTCCCTTGTCCACCAAACCTTCCATGGCTCCTTTCTATTGCCCCTCCCTTGTCCACCAAACCTTCCATGGCTCCTTTCTATTGTCCCTCCCTTGTCCACCAAACCTTCCATGGCTCCTTTCTATTGTCCCTCCCTTGTTCACCAAACCTTCCATGGCTCCTTTCTATTGTCCCTCCCTTGTCCACCGAACCTTCCATGGCTCCTTTCTATTGTCCCTCCCTTGTTCACCAAACCTTCCATGGCTCCTTTCTACTGTCCCTCCCTTGTTCACCAAACCTTCCATGGCTCCTTTCTATTGTCCCTCCCTTGTTCACCAAACCTTCCATGGCTCCTTTCTATTGTCCCTCCCTTGTTCACCAAACCTTCCATGGATCCTTTCTATTGTCCCTCCCTTGTCCACCAAACCTTCCATGGCTCCTTTCTATTGTCCCTCCCTTGTTCACCAAACCTTCCATGGCTCCTTTCTATTGTCCCTCCCTTGTCCACCAAACCTTCCATGGCTCCTTTCTATTGTCCCTCCCTTGTCCACCAAACCTTCCATGGCTCCTTTCTATTGTCCCTCCCTTGTTCACCAAACCTTCCATGGCTCCTTTCTATTGTCCTCCCCTTGTTCACCAAACCTTCCATGGCTCCTTTCTAATGTCCCTCCCTTGTTCACCAAACCTTCAATGGCTCCTTTCTATTGTCCCTCCCTTGTTCACCAAACCTTCCGCTTATGACGAAGACTCGGAGAGGAGTAAAGATCGTTGCAATATATTGCGACTCTATGACTAGATAATGTGAAAATTGTTACATTTTGAATATAATAGCTTATTACATTTATTATTAATTTATCATCAGTCAATTTAAAGACTTGATAAAATAATATTGTTAGAGCCCTTATTCATTATTTGCTAATTCTAGATACAACGGTATCAAATTTATTTTTCTTAACCTAGGTACTAAAAAATGTTTTTTTATTTTATATATGAATATGGTTACTTAATTAAAGACTGTAATAATAGTAAAAAAGAGAGTTTTTTTCTTTAAATTTCGTATTCTCTTCAATCAATATATTACCACCAACATTTCTGAATGTTAATCAATACTTATCATCTGTAATTGTATTTATTTTTACAGCATTGACATTTTTCACATCGTTTGAGTCTGTGATGGTTGTGGGGGTGGGTCTAGGGATGGCCAAGGGCGTGAGGGTGGTATACATGGGGCTTGTCATCCCCTCGTACGTCAACATAGAGAGGCTGGCTTCTGCAGCAGGTCTTCAGATGGTACTGAACGGAATCTTCCTCCTCATGTTTGGACCCATTATTGGTGAGTTGAACAATGATTCACTAAGTTATGCCTTGTACTAGTTAGGTTCTAGAATATAAATATAATTTAAATCCAAGTAAATATTTGATTTATGAAATGCCACTTGATATCATCTTATGTTTGTAGTAATATAATGTTATTAATTATTTCTAAGGTAAAATAACTACTTCCTTCAATTATATATAGAATTACTGATTAATTCACTCTTAAAAACTAACGAAAATTTTGGATAATCTCAAATCCCAATTCAATTTTTAACATAATAAAACAGATAATTAAGTATTGACAGATTTGAAATTAGGATTGAGAACATTATTAATGTTTTTTTTCTCTTGAAGGTGTCATCAGAGATTTCACTGGCAGCTATAACCCCTGCATCCTATGTATGAATTTTCTGACAATGCTAACTGTGATCATGTGGGTAACAGAAAGAATAATTGTTTCTCGCCGCCATAAGAAACAAGAGGCTTCCAAGAGCTGATTACGTTTTCATAATTTTGTATGGGCATTTTTAAAATGAGTGCCATTGCTGTTTTTTCATCATTAAGTCTGTGTATATATTATATTGCTTAAATTTAATTAAAATAACGTTCCCACAAATAAACTGTACAGTAGTTTTAATATACGATATTCCACGAAATGTTGTGAAAGAGGTGATTCTCAAATACAAGGCCAACGTGCATCCAATCAAGAAAGTTGTTTGACAAGTTTAATGCCAAAATGGACTAAGAACTAGGAGACCAACAATCGTGGACACGCTGACAAAGACGTCACTATATTGGTTTCCTGCTCCTTCTTTACTCAGGGGAGGGTACAACGACTTTATAGCTTCATCATCACCCCATTAGTGTAAGTATGCCGATAACCTGGATGGGGATGGGGGTAAGAAGTGAAGCTCAAAGGAAAGAAGAAAGAGGTGAGGAATAGCTAAGAGCACATTCCCCTTTTAGGCTCTCGACCGTAGTTTAGTGGGTTGCCTACATTTTAAAGGTTTATTTTTTCAATATAATACGCTAATTATGGTTTTCGCCTTTAAATAAATTGGAAAGTTCAGTTAAGTAAATAAGGGGTTGTGAGGAAATGGGAGGCTTGGGGACTCGAACCCCTGCTGGAAGTATTATTATATATTACTCACTTCGATGGTTGCATGGCCTAAGGTAGTGGTCAGAAACCTAACGCTCGTGGCCCAGATCCGGTCCACTGAATCATTTTATCTCGTCCATAAAAGATTTAAAAAACAAAAAATTGTTTACAGAAAAGTACACTTATAACTACTATAATTATGAAAAATATAGAGTTGAATTTATTTTCTCATTATATTTTTCCAATCTGACCAACAATAATTCTTTAAAACCATATGGGTCACGATATCAAAAAGATTGCCAACCCTTGGTCTAAGGCGTCATTCTTGCAACAGACTATATTGCCTATGAAGAAATTGTGGTTCGATTACTGGTCAAGTATACTAAGAGTGTTTGTTTCTTAGTAATTTTCCATTTTCCCTCCAAGCAAATACAGGTACACCTCCTCTAAATTTAACCTTCCCTAACCCTAACAAGTTTTCGTAAATAGCGAGTACAACCCGAACGGTTAGTAATTACGCGGTGCTAATAATAATAATAATAATAATAATAATAATAATAATAATAATAGTAATAATAATAACTTTCGTAACTAGTACATATGCGTATAACCTTAACTAGTAATAAGACCCAGTGCTATTATAAAGTATTTTTGATGATTCCTTAATTCTTAAGATAAAATCTGATTTAAATATTTAAATAATTAATATACATTCATAATTTGATTCACAGAATAACTTTTAGTTTGTTCAATAAAAACAGATGTTAAAGAATCATGTTCTGCTCCAGATGGGAGACTTAGCCAATAAAAACTGAGGGTAGAATAGCCCCCAAAATATCGGGGTCCACTTATGCAAAAGGTTCTTTAAAAAATAGTTTCGTGCTTTGCTGAAATCCATGTATTACTCACATTGTCAAGTGGTGTCAATTAAGGGCCCTTATCAAAGTGATAAACTACATTTGAGGGTGGGTTAATATAGGAAAGTCAAGATAATCATGATCTGAATACTTATAATTTATATTAAACTAATAGCTTAATGAATGGCGCTGTTGTAAACGTGTCTCTGATAATATATATTATACATATGTAAAATATTTTTAGCACCACGTCTTGCTACACCTTTGGGCTATACGCTTAAGTACTAATTACGCTAATCAGTTATAAATGAAGAAGGTTTAATTTAGAGTAATTGTACCTACATTTTCGTGTAGAAAGAGTGGGAAAACATTTAGCAAAAATGACCCTCAGTACACCCGACCGGTATAAAACCACGTTCTCCCCGTCATTGGCAATCTAGTCCATGATGAGAGTAGCACCTTAAACCATGCTGCCACTTAAGCGGGTCTGTCTGCTAGTAACCAACTATGTAATCATTCATTGGTGTAGAAGTATACTCAATTTACAGGCAACTATCTATCCCTTTCGAAGAGTATGCATGACCATAGCTCCCAAAACAGACCAATATGGTGGCAGTCAACCCCTTCTATGAATAGATAAGGTGTTGTTTTACAAGGAAACAATAATGTAGATCACCTGGGACCTTTATTTGATCCAAACTCAAATATGCAAAAGCCCAAGTACCTGAATCTAGCAGTTTAACTATCAAACAAATAAAATATTCAATAATACAAGTTAATGGGAGATCTAGGATATGCTAGATGTAAAACTATAAAAATTGAATAGAAGTTGCCATTGGCCTAGAGGCCGTTTTATTTTCATGTCCCCAATGTTAAAAATATTGTTATGATTGACAGCGGACCATGCGCCATAGCTACAATTTACAACAGGTATTGAATAAATGTACTAATGTACAATATTATTATTACTATTATTATTATTATTATTATTATTTAGCACCGCGTCTTACTACCCGTTCGGGTTATACGCTGAAGTACTAATTACTCTAATGGATTAGGAATTGGGAAGGTTGAAGTTAGAGGAAGTGAACCCGCATTTGCGTGGAGGGAGAGTGGAAAACCATTTAGGAAAAACCACCCCCAGTTACCCGACCGAGATTCGAACCTCGATCTCCCCGTCCTCGGTGGTCTGGCTCAACACGACTGGCGCGTTAGCCAACTACGCCACCGAGGCGGGTTAATGTACAATACATAAATAAAAGGTTTCAGAATATCTAACGCGTAAACAATTCTACAGATCATTCATAAAAATATAACTGAATCAATTCAAAGGATATCCATACTTGTCCGATATTAACTATTTTAGAGCGCCTATTGTCATTACAACTCATAGTTAATACATAACTACTAGTGGGTTTATGCGCATAACCATACTCTTGGCTACACTAGTCACAAGCTAAGTTATAAGCCTCGTCCAACAGTCCGTGAGGCGGAGCAACCTACACGTTAAAGGAGCTTAATATCTTTCTAACTAATTTACAAAGTCCATAATACAGGTTGAGAAATATCTATTTAATTTCTACTTGCGTAGTAATTCAAAGCATGATTACTAAGCATATAAGTTCCATCTAGACTGTCTACCACTGTAAGGTTGAATGCCAACCATAATAAAGAGCGATATAGCCTACTAAGATTAAACAACATAATTTGATTTGACTATATTACACTTGAATCTAAACTTAAAGCCTAGTGACCAAAACATACCTCAATTCAAAACAAACCTAAGCGCCTAAGAAAATTAAATAAGTGCAAAAATTAACAAACAAATATGCCGAAGCATTATCTAAATAGATCCCTACATAATCAGCTTCTATTTAACGGCTCCCCAGTTTACAACTAAAATTAAATTATATGAAATACTTTTCCAATTTAATGTATCCTTACATTTTGTGCTTGTCTTAATCTTAAAAGCATCAAAGAGTACTCGTTGCTTGCCGAGTACACGCTTATATCCAGATTTGCACAGTGGGGAAAATATGAAAGGGATGATACACAAGTCCAATGATGTCACCATCAGCAAATTATCGTGAGTTTCTCTCCTTGACGCCTGCGCACTGCGTCAAGAGGGCAATAATACGGGGGTAGGGGACACCACGTGATCACTGAAGAGTGCTCCTTCATTCAATCCTGGCGCATGCGCCGTGTCTGCCTCTCGGGAAAACTGAGCTGAACTAAGTAACACTCCGAGGAATCAGTTTAGTTGTTGATGAACTGAGTGTAGACGGGCTCGGGGAATCCATGTGCAGGTCATTTCCAGGTCAAACGGGGTAAGTGTGGATGCACCATTAGGTGGTGGAGACAATGTGGCGATGAAGTTTTTAGCCATGGTACAGCATTGACGTAATATAAGCAATTGCACCAGCGCATATCTTAACTGACGTGAAGCACACGCGTAGCCAGAAGTATTAGATATATATAGTTAATAATTTCCTAACAAAATCCATCCCATGAGTTATGAATAAGTTAAAAGCTTGTTCCGGTTCTTCGCGCGGAAAAAACAAAAAAATAACTATGTTATATTTAGTAAGTAAAATCAACAATAAGGGAAAAAAACTGTTTAAATTGTGTAGAAAAAGGAGAAAAGTAGGTTGGCTAAAATACAAACACAAACAAATTTGTGAATAGATTAAATTTATTTTGATGATTCATTTATAACTTCTCTATACACAATATTTAAACTCTTGCTTGATGGTGGTAGTGAAAAAGAAAGGCGTGCGACAAAACCTAAATAATTTGTTGTATTGGGGGTGGGGGGGGGGGGTGCAGGGGACGCGAGAAAAGGTCAGTGTATTTGCAGATTTCATGGCGAAACCTTTTTTTCGTCAAAATAGATCAAATATTGTTTCTACACAAACATAGAGTTTAAGATTCTTAGTAAGTTTGCCCAAACAGTTGTTGAATATCTGTCAATGGTGTCCTGAAATTTATTAAATCATTTCTCTTAATTTAAAAAGGTTTGTTAGATAGTGCCATTATGCTCATGCAGGTATTCAATAACTTTTGACGTCACCGTGTGAAGGAAATTAAACTTTAGGTTTGTATAGAAGCAATATTTTATTTATTTTGGTCAAAAACAAATATCTTGCTATACAAACTGAAAAAACACTTATCTTTTCTGGCGTTCCCTTAAACCCCAACAAAAAGGGTTAAAAAAAAAGTGTTGTAACGGTTTACTCTTTAGAACATACATACTTAATCAATCCGTTTCCTTACGGGTTACTTTGTGATCGCTCGAAGAGTATTTCTTGTGGTAGCTATAGGGTAATGGTTTCTTCTAACTTACCCGTTAATAGTCGAGAGTGTCTCTTCATGGTGGCGTATCGCTGGAACCTGTGTGTTTCTGAAGACCGGTTGACCCTATTAATATACTAAGTGTCTATCATTGGTTCATGATTCGTGTAAGGCTAGTGATGGTACGAATCTTGCACGTCCCGTGCATTCATCAACTGGAACGTCAGAAATAGGGCACTCCAGGTGAGGTCATCTTTATTTGTATTTGCAAGATTTATTTTATTCCAAGCATACCAACCTTCTTGAAATAGTCGTTACTGTGTTTTGAAATAAATTGTACAACAACATTTTAAATATATTATCTTCTATAATTTTCAAAATATCAGTTAGCAATAAACTACCATCAAATGGTAGTGCTAATAATAGCGTGTCTTGGATACATCAACCAGAAGCCCAATTTGCAGAGAGGTTAGCCAGTACCAATATACTGTCAACCAGGGAACGCCCAAATATATACTAATCGTACATCCCTTCCATGGAGGCTCTTTCCATGTCCCAATGAGATGAGGGGATGATGGTAGTGAATATGATGAGGTAAAGGCAATGATGATCTTAACCTTACTTAAGCCAAATTCACCAAACCCTGCTGACCATAGGATTTATTCACCCCTTTAGAGAAAAATACCCAGGTACCAGCCGGGAATCGAGCCCAGGACCTCTAGGTCAGCACTCAGGGCCACTGACTCTTATAACACAAGGCCGGTTAGCTACCATAAAATGAGGTTTTATTTTAAAAAACAAGGATACAGTGTGATTTATAAACCTTCTATTTGAGCCATTTTAACTGATTAGTAAATTTACCATTACGGTGCTATCTATAGATATATATCTTATAAATTTCATTATGACGGAATCATCCAAGGTATGACTCTTACCTTGAATGGTTCTACCATGGTAGATACATAAAAAAGTAGCAAATAAATAATCTACGGGAACGAAAATCAGATGTCCTCTAATTTCAATGAAATTTGATATTGGAGGGAGGGTAGGCTTGTTAGAGTCACATAATAAGAATTTGACATTAAATTTGTCTACTACACTCACATGATGGATCCTGTGGTGCATTGGATTAAAGGGAATCAGTGGCTTTGTAACGGGCTAAATTGGATTAGCCCTGTTCGATTGGAATGTGTGAGAATGAACTGATGCAAGCAAAACAAAATATATTACTTTAATACTAGTGTCCCATACTAGACTAGTAACTTGTATTTGTTTTCTTTATTTACTCACTCCGCCGAGTTCTGCATCGAGCCCGAGGCCCCATTGGAAGGAGTGAAGACTGAAAACCACTCCCCGCTTGGAGCTCCGTTCTCGTTGAAATCAACAAACCGACTGATAGCGCCTCTACGGCTGTCAGCTCATGCAAGTCACGTTTCCAGACGTCTATCGAAGCTTCCCCCACCACTCATCGCTGGCTGTTCTGTCAACGGGCCTTCAGTACTATATATTCATCGGTGAACCGGGTTAAGATATTCAATATCACTTCTGCACCAGCCGAGAAACCTTGCGTACACCGCTGGGCAACGAAGTATACGTTACACCAAGGGACTTGCCGTCTAGGACGATGGATTCACCGCTCGATAGGAGGAAATAATAATGATGGTCACACCGTACAAGAGAGAACAGCTATAGCCAACCGCTTGGTCTAGAGTCTAGACCTAGGTCGTATCATTTCTATTATTATTTAGCAGGGTTAATAAACCCCAGGGTTAGGGTTATGCGTTTCCTGTCTTTTATTGTCAGGAGTTACTCTAGGGTTAAGTTAGGGTTAATGTTTTGGTTGTTATGTTAGGATACTTTAGGGTTAAGTCATGACCAATGTTTTGTTATTGTGTTGAGATAGGAGCGAACTTGGCTCCTAATCCCGCACGCGCCAAGCGCTTTTTCGGCCCTACATTTTGGGTAGCCGTTCTAAGTGTTGTATCCCGCACCACATACTATGTAACCATTGTGGTATTTTTTAATGTGGTTCGCGGGCAAGCAAAGGTTCAGGTACTAGTGAGGACCTGGGAAGTATGCCTTGTTAGGCACCCTTGTTTGTACTCTAACGTAGGTTATGGTGTTCAACCTGCGGGCCGGCCTTGTCCTTCAGACGCGGCTCGTGTTTTGCCTTTCGAGTTCAGTTGCTTTCCCCTCAGGAATATCTGACTCAGGTATCGATACTGCCCCTCAGGTACTGGCCAGGTTTTCTGTATCACTGGCTTTCTTTTTTTGCTGCACTCCTCTAAGGGTGCTCAACTTGTGGATCATTGCCGCCGACCCTGCTCGGCTCGCGAATTCTTGTGTTTTGTAAAGTTGTGTCTTCGCCCACTGGGCGATGGGTTCTAGCCCAACCTAGCAGGTGCTCATTATACCTGAACCCGACCTTACCCAAGGCTAAGGCCACCTGTGAGCACACGGGCAAGAACTGTTTTTAATACTTTGCTAAATTTTCATTTCATGTATCCTGTGATTGCTAGGCCTTAATAGTTGTTATGTACACTATACAATCTAATTACTTATCAACATTCTTTAATGGTACTTATTGAGACTATGTGCAAAACCTTACCTTGTGTCAAACTATGCTATGTGCCTTATCTCATTAAATCATTCTACAATTGATTCCCTCGTTTGTAATTTATTATATATTTGTGTTTAATGTCCCGTTACTCCTTCCTTATCATAAGGTTACTGTAATTGCCCCATTAAGTAACCCCAAAGAAAAGGGGGGTCGGGGAAGCTTAATTAAAGCTTCAAAAACTAACATCAATAACTACTTATAAACATGGTAGAACAATTAATTTGGCAGGTAGAAAGGACCCACTCCAAATTATTATAAAAGTCTGGCAATTTTTATATTTTATGTAGGACCTCAGGAAATTGATGAGGAGATTGGGGGAGGGGGGACAGGAGGCTCATTAACAGACAAAAATAACCTTTGGGCTTGGTAGAAATTTATATTGGAAGTCAGGTAGAAGGATAACAAAAGATAACCAAATCAATTTTAACATTTGAAATTTCAAAGGGGGAGTTGATTAAATGACGGAGGAATAAGGAGGGCTCTACATATCCAAAATAATACACTCAACATCTTCTCTGTGTGGTTGATAACTTGAAACTTACATAAACAATAAGATAGAAAGTTTGTTCCATTATATATATGATCTCTCCATTAGTTTTTTCAAAATAGTTATAATATATTATCTGAATATTTCTTCAGGGCTAATTTTACAGGTATATTTAGTTGTTTCATGTTCTCCGTCAGCTAAGCTGAGGTAGTACATTAACAGGTAAATTATATCTTCTTGTGAAGATTCCAGAACGTCGAGGACGTAATGATGGCTCAGGTAAGGCTGTGTCGTTTAGGTTGTACTTTGCCCCTGTCTTATGGTCAAACTCGGTTCCATCCGCATAGAAGTTTCCCCTAACCAATTAATATTTATAATGTATTTTGGTTCTGGTCATTATCACGTTTGAGTCGACATTTAAGATTGGAAACCTACACAGCCCCACATTTAAAAGCCGCCATTTTAAATATCGTCCTTCTACACGTTTGTTTCTTGAAGCTTAGTAATACTCTACCCCAAAGTGTTTAATCCCCGATACGATATGAGATGGAAAGTCATTCCCTCCTCCGTTTTCATAAAGTCCGTTTGCAGGCAATCTCCTGTTGTATTGCAAATTTTTCAAAAATCACTCCAATTATTTTGTTTAAAATCTATATCTAGCGTTTTTGACTTGAAAAATGGCAATGCATAGTCGATTTTAGGATAATAATAGTTTAAGGGTAATTATTTGAAGTGGAATTGTAGAAATCCAAAATATTGGGAAAGTGGTTATAACACATTGAGCAACACCCACACCCGAGCTACATTAGAGCTAGCGTATCTATTGTTACCGTGCCCGAGCTACGTTAGAGCTAGCGTATCTATTGTTACCACACCCGAGCTACGTTAGAGCTAGCGTATCTATTGTTACCACACCCGAGCTACGTTAGAGCTAGCGTATCTATTGTTACCGTGCCCGAGCTACATTAGAGCTAGCGTATCTATTGTTACCGTGCCCGAGCTACGTTAGAGCTAGCGTATATATTGTTACTACACCCAAGCTACGCTAGAGCTAACGTATCTATTGTTACCGTGCCCGAGCTAGGTTAGAGCTAGCGTATCTATTGTTACTACACCCAAGCTACGCTTGAGCTAGCGTACCTATTGTTACCACACCCGAGCTACGTTAGAGCTAGCGTATCTATTGTTACCGTGCCCGAGCTACGTTAGAGCTAGAGTATCTATTGTTACCGTGCCCGAGCTACGTTAGAGCTAGCGTATCTATTGTTACCCTGCCCGAGCTACGTTAGAGCTATATTATCTATTGTTACCGTGCCCGAGCTACGTTAGAGCTAGCGTATCTATTGTTACCATGCCCGAGCTACGCTAGAGCTAGCGTATCTATTGTTACCATGCCCGAGTTACGTTAGAGCTATCGTATCTATTGTTACAGTGCCCGAGCTAGGTTAGAGCTAGCGTATCTATTGTTACTACACCCGAGCTACGCTAGAGCTAGCGTATCTATTGTTACCATGCCCGAGCTACGTTAGAGCTATCGTATCTATTGTTACCGTGCCCAAGCTACGTTAGAGCTATCGTTTCTATTGTTACCGTGCCCGAGCTACGTTAGAGCTAGCTAATCTATTGTTACCGTGCCCGAGCTATGTTATAGCTATCGTATCTATTGTTACTACATTCGAACTATGCTAGAGCTAGCGTATCTATTGTTACCATGCCCGAGTTACGTTAGAGCTAGTTTATCTATTGTTACCGTGCCCGAGCTACATTAGATCTAGCGTATCTATTGTTACCACACCCGAGCTACGCTAGAGCTAGCGCAACTATTGTCACTACACCCGAGCTACGCTAGAGCTAGCGTATCTATTGTTACTACACCCGAGCTACGCTAGAGTTAGCGTATCTGTTGTTACCGTGCCCGAGCTACGTTAGAGCTAGCGTATCTATTGTTACTACACCCGAGCTACGCTAGAGCTAGCGTATCTATTGTTACCATGCCCTAGTTACGTTAGAGCTAGCGTATCTGTTGTCACCATGCCCGAGCTACACTCGGGTCCTCTTTTAAATGTTTACATATACACTGGCCCGAGATACGGTTAGGAATAGTATTCTGTTAATGATTCCTATTACTGCCTTGGTTCGTAAATAATATTAGGTGGCAGCACTTCCCATAGTATAACTAAATAATCTTATTTCTTTTTTACACTTCATTAACGCTCTGCTACTATCCGTGGTACTTATCAAAACGGCTTCCTCAAAAGCAACTTTGCTTGACGATTCCAATATAGAATCGATAATATTAGATAATTCCGGTTCAGAGCTTGAAGATTGTGATAAAGATGATAAAATGGATAACAAAATGTGTACGATTCTTTTATTTAAAAATACATTTTTGTCTAATAAATTTGAAAAAAAAATAAAAGTTTATGTACCACACAAAGTTTATATTTCTCTAAATGTTTCTTCTATAAAACAAAATTGAGTCCATGTACAATCTGAAGGATCATAAATTACTCTATAATAAACACACACAAAATACAAAAGTACTCTCATAACAAAAATTCAAAATACCATAAATTTGGCCAGTATCTGACAGTTCACCATGTAGTTTCATGCCGGTGTGCAATGTAACGATTTTGTCAACAAAAAATTATATATATATATATATATATATATAGGTTTTTTAGTACGACAAATAGAACTGTAAACTTGTTTTAAATGTAAACTCATTTATGCTAATTTTACTGATTACGATTTTTCAAAAACTTGGAATTTTTTTAATTTGTTTCTTATGATTTTGTTCCAAATGGGTATCTTTAGAGTATTTGACATGACACATAAAAACATATACTTTTTTTGGGCCAACAACTCTTTTATGGGTAGTTTCACGATGATTTATTCTAAAAATCTTATAATATATTATTAGAAATGGCTCCAATGACTTAGCTATAAATGGATATCTTGGGATTGTTTGACATTACAAATTGCACTGTCTAATGTTTATTGGATACAAATTATTTTGATGTAGTTTACAAATCAGTAAATTATCAAAAATTTGAAATGTTTTAAAAATGGTTCTAATGATTTTAAAATATATACTTGGGTTATATGTAGTATGACAAATAACACTGTATACTTGTTTTAGGGTAAAAACACTTTTATGGATGGTTTACTAATGACCCATTTTTTCAAAAACTTGGAATATTATAAAAATATTTCAAATAATTGGCTCCAAATGGGTATTTAGGAAGTTTTTTAAATGACATATTACACTGTATACATGTTTTGGGTTAAAAATTCCTTTAAGGTTAATTTACTGATGACTGATCTTTCAGAAACTTTAAATATTTTAGAAATTGCTATAGCGAATTTATCCTCAAATTGATAACTTAGGAGTGTTTGAAATGACATATTCCATTGTATAATTGTTCTCAAGTAAAAATTATAATAAGAGTCATTTACAAAGGACTTATTTTTAGAAAATTGGAAATATAGCTTTAATAATTTGGTTATAAATGAGTAGTATTTTAGAGTGTTTGAGATTCAGTAAGTGAAATGTTATTTTAATATGTGCCTGAAGGTAAAGGAAATCAAAAATGTATTCATGACTAACCTCAGGTTTTAGGTATGTTGGCTTCATCAGGTATAGCCACTACTTTGTTAGAAGAGGCAGAACAGCTCATGCCCCATTTACATTATCTTTGCATTTTTCTAAGGACTAAATTGTCATATAGAACACATCGAAGCAAAGTTTCACGTCAAAATTAATGCAAACTTTATCTCATATTATAGAATGAGAGTAAAAGGTCGTCAAGTACCTCAATTGAAGATCTAGATAAAACTATGAGGGACCTCAGAAGCAACAATGTGCTCGTAGAAGACGTCACTGTATTGTCCTCAGGAGACCTCCAACCAATGTTACCTGTAATTTCATGAGTCACTGGAGATGTCGAGGTCAACACCTGCCTGAAAAAATCCTACTTATGCCCAGAAGTTGTGAAACTTTCACTGTCAACCAACTTTTATTTTTATTATTTTATTTATCACCATGTCTTACTACCCGTTAGGGTTGTACGCTTAAGTATTAATTACGTGTATTAGTAATTGGAAATGTCTAATTAAGAGGAAGTGCGCCTGCATTTGCGTGGAGGGAGAGTGTAAAACCATTTAGGAAAACCACACCCAGTTCACTCGACAGAGATTCGAACCTTGATATCCCCGTCCTAGGCAGTCTAGCTCAACACGACGAGCGTGTTAGCTAACTGCGCTACCGATGTGGGTGTCAATCAACATGTGCACCCACCTGTTAGAAGACAAAAACTAGACATTTATTTGATATATTGTTAAAACTTGTTAAGGTGTCTTTGAATAACTCTCAGATATGTGTCGTGGTCAAGGATATCCAGGAATTGATTAATTTTATCCATCCCGATATACATCTTCTGCAAAACAAGCTTCTTTCGTGGTTCAAGGAGCATGCTATCTTAACTTCAAAAAATGAATCGGCTAATTAACCGAACGATTGTATTTTAGATCAGTTTGAAGCGCCATCTCACATGTACAGTACATGCACATAGGCAATATCCTGTCTAATATTTTAATTCCTTTAGTCCAATCGGTTCACCCATCTAATCTCTTAAATTAGAATTTGAGCACCCATAATTTTTCTGCGTAATTTTAACCACTTAAATTGTGTAATGGGACAGGTAAACAGCCGGTAAATCTTTATCATAGAGGTGACTGTCATGATATGTTACACTATGGGAGAATGAGCCTTGATACAATGTATACCCATTATTCCATTAGACCTGCCTTTCCAGTTTAAAAGTAAGCAATCAAGGTTTTCCATGCGATGACCACAAACACAGTGCAAGAACAATTCCTGAAGATGGCAGGCGTTGATCTATATGGCAAATGTTTATCACATGGACAACTATATATGTTGTGTTCCCATAATAGTTCTAGCAGCAGCCTACAAATTCTAACTCCTTGATGATGAAACCAATAGCTTCGTTTATAAAGAGGCCTTGCATTAAATTTTGTTAATTTATTTCTTCAATTAATACAAATATTTGTTTGTCCAATTTTGAAACCAAAATAATTCCAATACATTGAATTTTTTGATTCTGAAGACACATTTTTTTATCAACTCTAAAAGTTTTACATTATACGTTGAATGATTTACTTTCTGTGCGGTAAATTAAAAACTGTGCGATTAGAAACGTATTGTTTTAAGGAACATGTTTTTAAAACTGACATTAAAGTGAGAGAAGATGGTATTAAAACAAATCAATATTAAATAACTAACTATCCTTAAAGTTTCATTTTGTGCTCTGTAATTATTATATATAAAAATTCTTAAAAAATCTTTAAATAAACTAGTAAAATATAATATTTTAAAATTTGTTAATGGCTTTCAAGTATTATACACAAATTGATAATATTAAAATATGTTAAGTTATAGCAAATAAACTATTTAAGATAATTACAAAATATTAACTAAGAGTATTAACAAACAAATGTATATATACGATAAATATAATAAGATATGACTTGACGCATTAACATTTACTCTAAAAAGTAAGAAACATTAAACACGTAGTAATAAAAAAGTGTTTTAGTGGAAAAAGGCTTAACTATTATATTAGATATGATTTTCATATCTATACTATAGTAAGACTCTAAGGTATGTCTGTACATCCAAAATTTTGTTGAGTAAATAATTTTATGGATAATATAAACGATAAGAAGACTAAATAATCCAGTTTTAGAATTTTTTCAATCTGTCTGTTTGTTTGTTGTTTGTTTGTTGCTTGTATATTCAAAAAGTACTTATTGGCTCTATACCGGACTCTTGCTTCTGTAAGATATATAATATATATATATTAATATATATATATATATATATAATATTTAGCACCGCGTCTTACTACCCGTTCGGGTTATACGCTTAAGTACTAATTACGCTAATGGATTAGGAATTGGGAGGGTTGAATTTAGAGGAAGTGAACCCGCATTTGCGTGGATGGAGAGTAGAAAACCATTTAGGAAAAACCACCCCCAGTTCACCCGACCGAGATTTGAGACGAGATCTCCCCGTCCTCGGCGGTCTGGCTCAATACGACTAGTGCGTTAGCCACCGAGGCGGGTTTGCTTCTGTACTTCTTTGGAGCATGAACAACAATGCCTACACGTAAGGGAGTCAATCTTTACACAAGGACAGCAAAAGTCTTAACGATGACATTTGGTATCCATAGCAAAACACTGCCTCCATCTAAGAGGACTGCATAGTTTTATATAATTTCTTTTGGTTCCTTACAACAGGTGGTCTGTAATATGTGACGTTGTTGACATATAAAATATGTCCCTTGTATCATAGAGATCTGAAATGGTGTTTTTTTAAATAGGTAAGATAGTTCTGTGGAAAGTGGCGGTCGCAGGTACGGTGGCGATCACGGCCGCACGCAAGTAACGATCACTACCGCACGCAAGTAACGATAGCGACCGCATGCAAGTAACGATCATGGCCGCACGCAAGTAACGATTCAGTTCACGGCTCATACCTTACAAATACATCACATCACTTCATTTATAGAAATGATATAAATTTAATACAACTATCCAAGATGGTAAATATTGCTTTGTTTTACTGGATGCTTGACAGTAGTGTTTTTCTAAAGGAACAAGACTTTCAATGTAAGAATTTACTGCAGCCTTTTTTTAAAAATGTCTATTGCACACTCACTGAGCTCGTTTCAAATTAATGCCCAAAATAGAACAAAAGCCTTCTTACATACATTCACGAGTTTTGTTTTTCCGTTTGTTGTTTTTGGGACCAGGAAACGATTAATAGTTTCTAGTACTTGCTTTAGTTCAGCTCTAGGTCTTAGACGCTTTGGTGATTCACTGTGAGTGTACTTAAGGATAAAATTGTCCTGTACTTACTTATCTTTTTCAGAATAAAATGTTTGGTGGAACTTGCGTACATCTTGCATTGAGAGTTCGCAACATTTTAATGATTTACCAAAATGTTTGCACTGGGGAAGTCTTGGCAACGATTTTGCAGAATATCTTTTAGCTTTTTCCAAGGCCCTTTCCTATTTCTCCGGTTCTCTATATGTTTTACGGCTTTCTCCCCTTTCACAAGGTATAACCTGGGACCTTCTAGCATTGTCTTCATTAGACTGCACACTTTCCAATGTGTACGCTACACTTTCATAAATTTTCACAAGATTTTGGATTGAGAAAGAAAAATAACTAAACAAAAATAAAAATATATTCCAAAATCTATCAATAAATTCACTTATTTTGAAGGTAGGCCTAATTAAATTATACCTTTTGGGTATCCAAACACATGTTTAGCCTAAACCCAAGATATCAGGCATAACAGCTGTTTGAAACTAATACTTTGCTAGGCAACACATATTAAAAATTAAATACTTTGGAATATATTTTGATTTTTCATTCTTACCCTTTCTAAAACTTATCTAAATAAATCTTTTAATGCACTAGAATAATAAAAAAAAATCACAATTTTATTCACTTAAATAGCTAAGATAACGACACCATTAACACCAAACTTCAATGATTAATACACACATAGCTTATAGTCAGAATTTGAATTCAAGGCTTTCCAGCTTATCATCAGGCCTACCACTCTTGAAATTCTCCATGAAACTATGAGAAATAAAAAGGATTTAAATTAATTTGGTGTTTTTTTCTCTGTGATAGATAGATTGATTAATTGTTTAGTGGACAAGAGACAGGATGAAACTAAAGTGGCAAGGTGTTTATGTTCTCCTATGGACATGAGTCATTTTAAAAATAAGAGATAAGACCTTTAAGTACTATTTTATGGCCACCATTTATATGTGGTCTAGAGACAGTTTGATTCCAAGCCGCACATTTAAACCCAATTTTAAATGATTTACAGAACATTTTGGTCTAAAAGGAAGATGTTTTAATAAAGAGGAGTGCATGAAGAAAATGATGATATTAAAATCTAAATTTCGACCTAAGGTGGACAAAGGACGTTTTTAAACTAGCCTGCTCAATTTTATAATATATAGCAAGCTATGTCTTAAAACCACTAACAAATAACACAATTATAGCAAGCAGTTCGTAGTATATTTTTCCTAGTGGTAGAAAAAAAATGTCATGAGTTGACGACTATATTCAACAAATATGGAATAAACAAATGGTAAGACTTGCTTTTATAGTTTGCTGAGAATTTCCAAACTAAATTTCCAAAATTTAATATCGGTAAATCATCCTAAATAAGTTTTAAATAAAAAAGAAAATACTATTTTGTTAAATGAATAACCCTTCAGATACAAATTAAAAAATAAAGCTATTAAAAAAATATTCATATTTCAAAAATAAGTCATCAGTAAACTATTTTTAATTAAAAACTAGAATTCAAATCACAATTTGTCTTCTAGATATGGCTACATGACCTTTAGCTATCAAATTTGAACATAAAACAATGGTCATTTCAGCCTTATTACCATGAACAACTAGACGAAAACTCAGAATTTTATTGTGAGACAAAATTTTATGTTCAAGAGCAAATAAAATGTTAAGCTACACCATAGTCTCGAGGTTTAAAATGTCCACACTCACAAGACGATCTCGACATGAGAAAATAGCCATCACAATATTTAGGAGATACTTATATCTTATCATTCCATTAAAACAGCCGTGTATATAATTAGATATATGTTTCTTTAAAATTTTATGTACACATTTATTAAGTAACTCGAGTTAAAATAAATCGTACGGAACTCTGCAAGGACTTTCTCACTCCATTGTTTAAAAATGGAGATATTTACTCAAAACTCGTAAAATATGTGAAACGAAATAATATACACTAGCAAACCCAAGCATAAATTGCACTAGTAAAACATTTTGAGTCCCGGTTTTAAATTTTATAATTTAATTTTTAAAGAATATCATCATTTATATGTCTGGACCAATAAAAATTATAGATTTGGGTCCAAAAGGTTCAACATTTTGAATAAAAATTTCGACTTCCAATTAAAATTTTAACATTTATTGGGTGTTTCACATATTCAGGTCATCGCATTACTATTCAATTCCTCATTTATAAATAACCAATAAAAAATGTAAATATTGACTATTGAGTCTAAAATGAAGGAGATAGATCATTGTTGTGCAAACATTTCTCCTAAGAAGTTAAAGAAAAAATAACAAACTTTTTGAGAGACCTACTTATATTTAATTACTCTATGGCATTAGAAAATTATTGCGTTAGTACTTAAGTAGTATCGTTTTACAACTAAAGCTCACAAAATTGTATAAATATATTTGCCAATATCTCAGAAACTGTTGGTTTTATAAAACTATAATTCAAATAAAAGTTTTCTGTTTTTAATAGTACTAGAATTTTGCAATGATAAGTTATTTAGTATCTCAAATAGTTGCGGAGATACGGAAATTTCAGCCTCTGACGCTAAAATTCATTTTCATAGGAAAATGGACATATCCATTTTATTTATAATCTTAATCAACTCCTAGATACGAATTTTAATCAAAATCGCTAGCGCTGATTTTGAGAAAATGGTTTTTTTCTCTTTTCGCTTTTTATTAATCTACTCTTAATTTTATAGTTAAACAGATACACAGACAGACGGCATTGAAAAAACACTTTTTAAGGTTCGGGGGGTAATGATACGGCGATATCCATCAACATTCCGGGTTATATTTGTTTTACGATCGCAATACAAATTCATTTTGCCAAAATATTGAGAGTAGCCATTTTTTTTGGAATATTTATATATGTAAATAAATGAAATTTAATCAAAATTGTTAAAACCAATTTTGAGAAAATTGATTTTTTCTCTTTTTGTCTTTCAGTAAACTACCCTTAATTTTAGGGTTAGATGTCCAATTTCAAAAACGCCTCGGTGAAACCCTATGAAAACTATAGATACCAAGTTTTAGCCCAATCGGTAAAATAATTTAGGCTCTATTTGGAGGTACAAACAGATGGAAAATCAAAAACAACTTTTCGGATTTGGGGTGGGGGGGTTATGAAACGTCGAAATTCATAAAAATCTCGAGTTTGATTTTTGTTGACGATCACAATGCTTTCTCTACCTGTAAGATAGCGAGAAAGTAAATATGATGTGGATGAAAATACAATAAAGGAGATAGGAACGCATAAAAGGAACAAACCAAACAGGGAGAGCGTTAGGCTTAATCTTAGAAGATTATTAGTGTGGATGACGTTCTAAGAAGTATGAGACGCTGTGTCCGACGAAAAAGGGAAGTACCTTTCCTCTTCTACAGGGTGTGAGGTTGCCATGCCCAATTTACTGAACCTAGGAAAGCAAATTGCAAAATCCTGGATACTTTTGAAAAATAGAAGAAAAAAAAGAACAATGTACATGGCAAAAAAAAAAATTTGGGAAGGGGGGGTGGGATTAACGAGTGGTGACTGAGTGACGTTGCGGGTGCGTGGGGTGTTCGGGTTTATCTTATGCTTCATTGCGCTGGCATTTTTCTTTGATTTTTGAATTAATGTGTGTAAAATATTAACTCCAGACACTGATGAAAAACCCGGGTACACAAAAAAGAAGTCATGTCCGGGGAAACCCGATGGATGGCAATCCTACCCGGGCGTGAGAAACTCCCCAGCACTCCAGTCGTGGTGATGTTGGTCACGGAGCCTGGCGATCATTGGGCGAATCAGCCACGAGAACCCCGATACAGCCTGAAGTATCGATAGAAATGTGAAACAGCTCGTTGTTCCACCCTCGTGGCCCAAGCAGACTCCTGCATGGACAAGGGTCAACATAATTAGCCAGGTATGCTCATCGTATGAGTAAACATTCCTGTAGAGGTATTTTTTGTATTATTCTTGAACATAACACAATAATGGCTGATTCAGGGAAGGGAGGAAGAGAATCATTTTAGAGGCAGCCATCCTCACTAGCGTGGAGAGATAACTGGAAAAATACAGTAATAAAAAACATGTGATAAGCCAACTCCAATACACCCAAATGATATTGAAATCTAATCACAGGTAAACAAGTTTATTAAGAGCCTCTCATCTTGGACTACGTGAACACCAATGCAGGTATTTAACTGATGTACAATACTCACCCATAACAGTAGTAGCGAGTAAGATGACAATTCCAGCCGAGACATCCAGAATTCCAGCGATGATGGGCACGTTCCGGATACCTAAAGATTCCTGAATGACCTTGGAACCCGTTGCCAAAGAGGCCCCTTGTCCTATACCGATGATAACACAATTTAGGATGATTTGGTCATGGGAAGTCGATTCAGAGAACACTAGAAATTAGAAAAGAATAAAATAGGGATAATTTTAAATCCTACTAGCCATATTATCTTAGATATCTATTTAATAGTCACATCATAATATAAACATATGTATTTATGAGAACGTCGTTGGTTAGTGAAACTCTTAATGTATTATTAAAATTGTATAGTTATCAAAGGTTTAACCTAAAATTTCACGATTATTCATCTATCACTCTTCATAAGCTACGTAAATATTTAACATTTAAAATCAAACAAAATTCAATACATCTAAATATGTTTAACTTTCTGTTTAGAACCACAGAGATCTTGAATTCAGTTCACATCCAATTACATTCACTAAGCATTCATTTACAATGTTTCGCAGCTTAGTGAATGTAAGGGATTTAGTTAATACATTTAATTGGTAGATTTTCCTATACGTGGCTTGTTTTAGGGCTACTATAATTCTGTAAATGTAGGATATCAACTCGGATCATAAAATAATAAGCTCTGGTTTCAGAGGTGGTAATATCAAATTCTCGTATGCACTTACGACACAAATATTAATAATTACAATACATACATACTTATAATAACTAAGGAATTCTTGTTTCAAAGGTTCGCATAGCATCGATTCAAAAGCCATTATGTAGGCCTATCTGAAGAGAAATATACTTGAAAATTATAAAGAGAAACTTAAATGCAGATTAAAGTGAAAACTAAACTATTTCAAACACATACTTGTTCTTGAATTTTATTTTGTTCTCCTTATAAAATGTATTATAACTCAAAAATGAGATATATTTTGATCTACAATCCTTTGTACGTAAAACGTGGTGAATGTTATAGTAGTTTACTCACGATATAATCCTGCTGAAGCTATGAAACAGCCTGTAGAGTAGAGATATTTGCGACGCCGGGGATCCATACTAACAAACCAAGGCATCAGAGCCATGAAACACAGCCACGAGAACCCCGATATAGTCACCGTGTAAACAGCCTCGTCCACACTGCTCTCACTGATATGAGTACGCACCGCTATCGGCGCCAAGACAACAAAGCCCATGGGGCACAGTTTTATCGACACACGCAGCAAAAGGCAAGAGATCACGTCCGGAGTCCTCCAAGCCTCCTTCAAGGAACCGCTCCAGCTCTTCATAAGCCTACCACACTCTAGCGTCATATTCTTGAGGACGTTTCGACAGTTACTACTACAAGGCGCGCAACACCTGCAAAGCTTCCGACAACCGTCACTTATCACTTCACTCTTTTCGCGAGAGTCTTCACCTAGGTTAGAGAGATCTTCCACTGTGATCTTAGCTGACGGGGGTAGTTTTGTACTGAAGAGAGGGGAGCCGCTAGTCGGAGATGGGCAAGGGGACACATTCGCAGAAGTATTTTGAATAAGGTCGTGATATTCCGTTTCAACCTCGGTTATGTCTGTGGAGTTAAATTGTTATCAAACACACTTGAGTCAAAGAATCATTTCGTCGAATGTAGTTTTCATCGTCGAAAGCAACATCCCCATTGACGACAAAAACACGCCAGAATTGTTCTACCTCGCTATTTTTATTCTTCAGGCTGGTCGGAGAAACTTCCTCTTTTTGTATCCGTTAGCCCTTCGGCCTAGCACTATTTCATTTACGCATCGTGCGTTAAGACCTCCTTTTGTCCTTTCCAAACTATTTGTTGCCAAGGGCGTGAGCGTTTCGTTGGCTCCAAGACTGTTTTCATCCTCTTCCCCTTCCTCGGGTATTTCTGGGAGTATGTCCACACCAAATACGTTATTGCGTCGGCAGACACCTGTTGGACTCCCCGTTGGTTTGAGAAGTTCTCCTCATAGTGGTCACAGTCCTGGTCATCCATGGATGGGTTTTTCCAACTTTTCCCTGTTAATGAAAGTAGCGGACTGTCACTGCCAACACTGAAAATAAAAAACTATTATGTGTAATTTGCGTAAATATATCTATCTACTTAAGAGTGTACACACCGTTTTTTTCTCGAAACTTAATATTTATAGTATTTAAGCGCGTATCTGAACCCACAGTTATTACATAATTTTGGTATATGACATATTTCGAAACATGCGTTTAATCACAGTGCGTTTTTTTTAATTGTCTTCATTAGAAAACAGTAAGATTGATTTCAGTGAGAGCAGAATTTCACCATATTTTAAAAACTACAACAAAAGTGATAAATAATTATTTTAAAAATAAAAGGCAGAGATCTTGTATCTAATAGTTCGATTCATTAGCCGATAGATGGATCTTAGCTAATTATAGGTCTAATTGTTATTGTTAACATAACATCATAAAATAATCGACTATTACTTTTATAGAAGTAAGGACTATATTTACAAATAAGCTATACTCTACAATTACATTAAACCATTAGGCCAAATGTTTAAATGATTACATATACTTATAAAACTGACATTATGAATTGTTTAAAAATAGGGCTTACCCATGCTCCCCCTCCTACCTTTTCAGACTATCCATTTGTTCACACAGGGTAGGGATAAGGGAAGGTACTATTATTTAGAAATGTGTATATACTGGATTTACTATAGAGGAGAGTGGATAATTATTTATGAAAACCATATCTTTGTAAACCCAACCAGGAAGCGTAACCTGGCCTCCCCACCACTAGAAAACTACATAAGATGCAAATGACGAGATAGTCTTATGTTCCCCCTTGTGCTAATTTCAGGTTTTAAAGTATTAATGTTATAATCGAGCGTTGTGTATTAAGATACCAACATTTAATAACCTAAAAGATTGATATCAACCCTTACCAGAGTGTGAAGGAATACCAAGTACGAAAATGACACATTCTTTGTTCAAAGCAGTTATTTTCAAAGGGGTGTCACATTGGCCTACAAAGGATACACGAAAACACATAATTATGTCCCAAAAATATTACTATTTTAGTTCATTGTAATTTATAGTTTGTAAAGTAAAATTTTAACCACAAAAGGTTTTTTTTTATTAAAAGTACGTAATCAGGTTAGAGTTTCTTTAAATGTTAACGGCTGGTTATTAGGACCTTTCAAGGCCGAGCTGACGTGATGTATAGCGAATGTATCAAAAGATACTGCCCTTGTAAAGTCGTTAGAAAATATTTGCTTTGAAGTATAATTCTCCTAAATCATATAAATATAAAGGTAATTTAGTGAGTTTGACCATGAAAATGTTAACATATTTTTATTAAGGATGTCATAATTGGAATGTCTAGGAATAAATATTTACTCACTTGATGGCCTCGTCAATATCCAACTCTTCAGTTCCCTGATGACACTGAAGCTCCTCGGCCTCCCGACCCAACGAGACTCCACCTTGACCACCCTGGGAGGCACCAGGAGCACTGCTCCCAATGCTGCGTGTAGCACCACCCCCGCCTGCATCAAAGGAGCCCCTTGGGCCCATAGAGGGTCAAGAAGCCGTACATGACCAATGGCATTGCGAACTGGCCGAGGGCTGCACCGACATTCTGAACACCTTGAACCAGTCCGTGCCTGAGGGGAAGTGGCACTCCAGGGTCGCCTCTGTTTGGGCAGTCACCAGACTGGTGCCTAGACCTGTATACATATGAGGAGTTCTTAAGTATAGTCCGTTCCTGGAGGGGAAGTTGCACTGCAGAGCCACCTCTGTTTAGGTGGTCACCAGACTGGTGCCTGACCTCATTACATATGGGGAGACCTTTGGTAGATTTCACTTATGGTAACTTTGAAATTTTCTGACAGTTGAAAATTTATTAATTAGATAGAAATGGAATGAATCCATATTTTTTAAAATCCTGAATCTCGAACCCGAATTTTTATTTTACCTTTCAATTATGAATGTTGAACCAATCTTAGAAAATATTATTAGTATGAGAAGTTAATTTTCTCACATTTGTTTGATTTAATTTCTTCAATTCTTGTGTTGTTCAAAACAAGCTCCCATTCAAAATTGGGAAAAGTTTTAATTAACTTTTTTAGTCTATAATCTTAAAGTTTTATATTGGCAATAATAATAACACTTAGAATATTCTTCAGGATTAGAGGAATTTAAGGATTCCAAAGAATTATCCCTATTAGAGACAGTCCAAGATATGTAGGACATATAGGACATGTAGGCCATGTAGGACTGAGTTTGTTAATCAATACTACTAGTGGGAAGAAGTTGAGGCAAAAACACCCTTAGTACACCAGGATGGGATCCGAACCTCAAATTTACCATCATCGGCAATACAGACTAAAAATTATCTTAGTATTTATACCGCATGCCCACCAGTGTTGGTAGTTTTCTCTTTTAAAAAGGAAAATAACTTTCCACGAGTGCCCATTACTTACCTCCCATAATGCCCCAGCCAAGGACACGGAGGGGCGCCTTTTGGAAGTAGGCCCCAGTAGCCCAACCCCCAGCCGAGACAAGAACCCCAGTGAGAGCTATGTACTTCCCGTTTCTGCTGCGACCATCCACCGCCTTCCTGCACAATTGTTCTGAAATAATAACATAGTTTCCATTACAAATGTCCAACGTGAGCCGTTATGGCCCCAAAGATTATAGCAGCACCCACATAGGTGGGCATACAAAATAAATGTCAGGCTTGTCAAGTCTAGTTTGCTAGTGGCGAGAATTTGGGGGTTCAACTCACGATAATTTGTATTAATAGTGTTTTTAATAGATGGTTTCCTACTAACTCTCCACGAGAACGTGGATATATTTCCTCTTGATGCCACCATCTTTATTCCTACAACATTAGTGTATTTTAATGCGGATAGCAAGACGGGATGAAAATACGAGTAAGTTCAAGCAAACCACACTTTAAATTATTACTTCTAACACCATGAGTTTTTTTTTAATTCACCACGTCTTTTTACCAGTACAGGCTATCACCATGCCTATGCCTACACTAATAGATTAAGAATGAGACAGGTAGAATTTTTTTAGATGTGTCCACATTTGCACGGAGAGTTACATTAATTAGGTAAATATACCCACCCTGTACACCCGGTCGGAATAAGAACCTGGACTCTATTTACCAGAAACTGTATTGCAGACAAGGTTGGTGTCTTAGTCCACGTAACCACTGAGGCAGTTAACAAACTGTGAATATATTTTCTTTGATACCCATCTCACTACGTGTTCGGCTTACACGATATGTACTAATTGCGTAAATGTGTTAATGACGGGAAAGATTTAAATCCTTAAAAGTGTACCCACATTTACGGGTGGGAGTGGACAGAAATATAGAAAAAAGTACTGTTAGTACAGCCCCGTCACTTCAGCCCCAATATCTCAGCCATCGCCAGTACAATCTATAGCAAGAGTGACGCCTTGGCTTTGATCATTCGACCCCCGGAAAGAGTACCATGATTATTAAAGGATAGATAAAATCTTTAAGGCTCTGGAAGGTGTTTTATAGTGTATATTCTTATTTGTTTTAGTTTATAGATAATGAAATCGGGAATATTAATTCCTTGAACTATTCAATGGGAAGAAATGTTGAATCATTTTTATTCTTGTAACTTAAGTTTCATTTAATATAGATATAAAGATTCGTCAGACAATCTAACAAACCTTGTATTTTAGGTTCTATCTTAGTACTGTTACGCAATGAGGTGGGGATGATAGGAAACACAATTTAAGGGGCCCACCTCGGTAAGCGAGAAATTGTGTCTTAGACGTTTAGCTTTAACGCAATATTTAATTCTACGATGCGCTATTTCAAAATATGGTTTATGCCAAAATTACGTCAAAAGATTCCAACCGGACTCTCTTTTATAAATAACCTTATATTTTGAGTTTTATTAATAGAAATAAAAGTGTAAAAATTTAACATTAGCTCATTTTCAACGACATTTTAGCTATATTTGCGGAGCTATGAGAGTAAGCTTGATGAAAAAGGGCTTTAGATTTAGCCTTACTCTAATAAATACAGTTTTTTTATAAGCTCACAAAATACAATTTTAAGATATTTGAGAACTAGCAGCGAGCTTTCCATTTTACCTCGAGATAAGAAGCTTCATAGTTTTCTTTCTCCTCTTTCTTATTGAAATGACAAGGGGTGATTGTAGGTATAGGGTGGAACGGAATATAATCTTAAGACAGAACAGAGAAGTAGTTCAAGAAAACGTCACGGACCATTGTATTTTAAGGCGTGTTGCCTGACAATAATTGATACTTTTCTCTCTGACCGAGTCAGATGCCTTAAGGTAAGTGTCTTTTGCGTTTATTAAAGAAAACTTTTTTACTTAAATAAATGCTTCAGTAAAAATGATTGTAGTTGGATTTTCTACACGTCGACCGCTCGTTCAATATATCTCGCTTGCAGGCTGACGTCATGGAGTAATCTGAACACTTCTTGAATATATTTCGTGAGTATGGTGGCATTTGATGATACACCTTTCAAATGGAGAGAAAGATTCTCATCAAATTCAATATTTGTTGAGATTGCTATGTGAAGAAGATTAAATTCCATATTTCTATTGGAGCAGTGTTTTATTTGTTTGGGCTAAAAAAACACATAAAAACTACAAAAATATTATTATTAACATAAATTACCTGCTATTCCACCTTAAGAGTAATACTGCATAAGAAAAAATGGCAGAGAACAATTTTTCTATCAACATAATTAAGTCATAAGAAAAATATGCAAAAGATATCCAATTTTATATTATTTCGTAACATTTTTTAAGAAATTTGACTTGCAATAAATTATCTTGGGCAATAATTTGGTATATTATGGGTCTATTCCAACAAGCATTTTAGTTTAACTAAATGTATCTGGACTTTAATTGAATTTAATAAACTCAATCTGTAACAAAATTCATAAATATGAGCATTTTTTTAAATAAATTATTTCTAAAAGGGGCTTCACAGTATAAAACATATGTTAAAATCACTATAATTGCGTTCAAACATCATGCAAAATTTTGAAAGATATATAGAGTTTTATTGAATTACGTTTAAACTAGTTTTTCACTCTAAATCCCTCATCAATAACCAAATTTTGAACTCACCCACCTAAAAACTCCTATCTGGTAGCCCCAAAAATTAAATCGTAATCTTTGAACGTGGGCAAACTATTATTCTATTCGTTCTGCGCAAAGAATATTAAAAAAATTAGTTGTTTAAAGATATACACTTTTTATTCCATCGTATTATATATATTTTTTGCGATCCTATACATTAAATAATTTGGGTACCTGATTCGATTCTTGACATGTATGAAAAAAAATTCGTTATTTAAATTTGTGATACTTTTTACAGTGATAAATAAACAGTCAATACACTAGGTGTTGTGTTTTTCTTATAACGAGGTTAGTTTGTAAGTCGTAATGAGTAAGTTCATAAATCTCATTTTAAATACGCCAAATAAATAAATAAGCTCTTATTTAGGTTGTACTTAAATTTATTGTTGATAAAATTGACATCTTTTGACTAAATGAAATATACACCCATTTAACTACTTTAACAGTTGTGTAGGCCCATTAACACCAATTAGATATATATTCAAGCGTGATTTTGAATAGACAATATCTCAGCACATGACTTGCAAACTAGCTTAACTTTAGTACAAAAGCAATACTTTGTTTCCTGACAGTTTGTTCATTATTGTGGAAGGGGAAGCCCCAATTTAAATTATGGTAGATTTCTCGGACATGTAGGTAATCCAACACGGGACCCTTAGCTCACCTGTTATAGGGAATGCCAAATGAGAGTAGGCTACAAGCTTATTTTACTAATAACCCCACTAATCATGTAGAAGATTATAGAATCTTGACGTACAATAAAGCAAACTAGCAATAAGACTGGCTTTAAAGTGAATCAGGATCACCTGAGAAGGTCCACGCCGAGATGTAGATCACTGGTATCCAGATACTGTTGAAGAGAGTGAGAGTGTGATCTTCAATCAGTGGAATCAGGAGTACACCATAAGCCGGGATGATGCTGGGTACGACGAGCTAGAACACAACAGTAGAATTTCTTGCTTAAGGTGGGGTGCTAATGAGCGGCAGTTTAGTGCATTAATTTTGCAGTTTTTATAGCATAAACATTTTTTGGCAAAAATAGATAAAATATTTCTTCTATAGAAACATAGAGTTAAGCTTTCTGCACATGCTAATCTCAACAGTTCTTGAATATCTCTCTTGAGTATAGCGGCATTTGGTGACAAACTTTTTAAATGCAGAGAAAAAATTGTCACTAAATTCCAGGACACCCTTTATAGATATTAAATTATTATTATTAGCACCGCGTCTTACTACCCGTTCGGGTTATACGCACTTACGCTAATGTGTAATGGTAGGGTGATTGTGAGATGAAATGGAGGACCTACAGTTTAACGTGGAATCCGAACCACGGTGGAGGCCTGGCATTCCTCACATTCACAAGTTGTTATTAATACACGTCTTGTCAGAGGTGAAGGAAGGGTTTGGCAATCAGATAAATCTGTGGATAGATATTAAAGAACTGTTGAGATTAGCATTTGCGGAAAACTAAACTCTATGTTTCTAAAGAAGAAATATTTTATTTATTTTGGCCAAATAAATGTTTATGCTATAAAAACTTCGAAAATACTGCCCTAAACTCACGCTCACTAGCACCCCATCTTAAGTCAGCCTTTTGACCAGGAGATAAGTAAATAGAAATGGGACGCTCGAATCCTAGATTCCTTGAATCCCTCGATTTCCATAGCATTTGAGAAAATCTAAATCAGTGAAAATATTAAAAACATATCTCGAATATAAATTAAGAAGAATTTTTTACTTGATAAAACAATTTTTAAAAATTGGTAAAAGGAATTAAATGGACTTGTTTTTTTTAGTGACACCCGGCCTTAAACAAATATCTAAATTGATTTTTACAATATTTTCACTTTAACCAAAATTGTACATTTTTGAAGATTCTAGGATTCAGATTTGAATATGAGACTTGAAAGAAAATTTAAAATTGGATTGTAGATTTGGATTCAGGAAATATAGGATTCTACCCATATAAAAAAATACTAATGTAAAGATGGTGTGTGTTCCCCATCATTATTTTCATTTAATACTCGACCAAACTTTGCTCTACTTATAATACTTGTCTAGACTATTTCAATCAAGGCTATTTCAGTACTATGGATATAGCTAGCACGTCTGGTTAGCACATAAGCTATTTTTCAATTAAATTAAACAAAATTGAGGTTTCTCAAAAATATTTTTACTTAAAACATGTGACCAATGTTGAATTCTCCAATTGAATTTAGAATCAATGTATTTCTCTCTTACTTGATCGCTAAATCAACTGAAATCCAAAGATTAATTTACAAAATACATTTCAATCTTAATTCCAAAGAGAAACTAAATTTTGTGTTTATTATTTTGTATTCAAATTAGAAGACAGAACATATTTATTAATTAGCATAACAAAACTTACGCATAGGTAACGTTCAAAATATGTATTTGATTTGATTATACAATTACATACTGAATATTAAAAAAAATCGGTGAATTATTCTAATAGAAGGCACTCCAGAGAAGACAAGGACCTTATCAGCTAAATTCTTATATACTGTACATTTGTATGAAAACAATATCACTTTTAAAAAAAGGCACCTAGGGATGCCTCAAGCTGTGCACCTAAGTTTTTTTTTATTTTACCTATTTTGAGACCCTAACGCCTTAGGCTGCTTAACTGCTGGTGCGAGTTATTTAAAAATCAGGAAATCTGATTATTTGCATTCTAATCACATAAAATCTGGAGGTGATAAATTGAAATTCTATTTATAAACAACACATTTGTGAGCCTAACAGCTTTTACCGCTTGACCACAACTTCAGTTAACACTAAAACCCAGAAAAAATACCAACATTTGGCAAGGATTTACGTGCTGGAGGAAATATTTGGATGTGCATCTCGGATTTATAATCTTTACCCATGCCTAGGGTAGAAGGAGATGATGAAAAGGCCTTGCAGTTTTTTTAATCCAGTAGAAACAAATTTTCATCATATTGTGACATCAACAGTTCTTGATTAGATAAAAGGCTGTCCTGATATTAAATGGAAATTATTTCTCTTCATTTAAAAAGTTTCTTATCTACTGACTTCAAGTGGAAAATTATTTGCGGTGTGCTATGTCAAATATAAAACCCAATAGTCAAGATATGATGAAACCTAAACAGTGCCATCCACCATATTATATATTTTTGGTACCATTATGCTGCCGATTTTACATTGATTTTGATATAAAATAAAGACGTGAAAAGACAACAAAATTTTAAGAGATATTTTTATAACTATCCTAAAAAGTAGGGGACGGAGAGTGGAAATTAGGATAATCTATCAAGGCGGATGTCAGACAAAAGAGGTTGGGAACAACTGCTGTATTATTTTTATTGGGGTAAAAATTTATTTAAGAGTAGATAACATATTGTTGATTTTCATTTTTTTTTATATATTTTAATAATAGTTCAAATGATATGGTTACAAATGGGTGTATCGAGAGAGTGTTTTACATTACAAATAATACTGCATACAATATTTTGGGTAAACATTTGTTTAAGAGTTGTTTGCTGATGAGAGATTTGTCAAAAATTTGAATTATTTTAAGAATGTCTCTAATGATTTGGTTCCAAATAGGTATCCGCTAAATTTTTTACCATATATATAATTAAATATATTTGTTTGTCCAAGGAATTTTTTTTAAAATAGATTATTTGAATTTTTTTTAAATAGCTATCAAAATTCTGTTCAAAATTGCTATCGGGGACTATTTTACATGCTTAATAATATTGTATGTTTAGTTTTCTAAAATAAATTAATTTAAGTGTAGTTACTATGACGAATTCATAAATCATTTGAAATTTTCAAAATTGATCTAATAACGAGTTCAAAATAGGTATCTGGTAATAGGTTTTCATGATAAATAGGAATTACAAATAAGTTTAGAGTAGTATTTTTGAAAATCTGAGATTATTAAAAATGTTCAAACCATTTGTTTTAAAATTGTGATTAACAAGATTATTATTTTTGTTTTTATGAAAGTAGAGTAGTTTACTAAAAATTTATTTTTGAAAATTTTCTTCCGATCTTTAATACACAACATGAGAAATTTGTACGATTTTGACACATAATTTATATCCTCTGTACTGAGAATTTAACCGAAAGCTTTGTATCAGCAGAAGAATACGCTAACCACAAGGGTAAGATGTCGAACTTACAAGATGAGTAGAATAATAAACTTTAAAAATTACTCAAATTATCTACGGGTAGCGCAGAAATTGAAAATAACAAATTTGGGATTGTATTACTTCCGTATTTTACTAAGTGTTTGCTGCTCTAGAAAATTCTAAATTGGCAAAATATAGGATTTGATTTTAAACGAATGACTTGGTGTTTATAAATCTTGAAACGTACTAATTCAAAATTTAAGGAGTCAACACCTCCAAAATAACTAACACTTTGTAAAAAAATCCTGAATTCTACCCACTTAAAAATAAATAAAAATACCAACTTTGATAGTTATATTAGTACAACAAATGTCTGTCATAGGTTAGATTAGGTTACGTTAGACCAGTTAAAGTCCTAATTTTTTAAATGAAAATCCAGTGGATACTTTTTAGTATTTGGCGGATAGAGTTTTAATCGATAATACTAATGGATTTTATTAAGTTTTTTTGAAGTGTTTAAATTTCTACAATTTAGAGTAGGTACTTTTCATAATTAAAAATACTGAACAATTAGCTTAAAAGCAAAATTTGTACTATCCCAATTCAGAATTTTCTACATCAAACTACATATGGTATAAATCTAAAGTTAGTTGATAAATTTCCTAGTTGGCGCTTTGGAGCGTTTCCTAGTAAGAGAATGCTGATGTAGGAATTAGGAAGTATGACGTTCCTTGAGTTGGTTCGTTACTTTAGGGAGGCTCTAATGACCTCATTTTGTCGACGGGCCTATAAACCCTAACAATAATACTTAAAGGGAATAATCTTCACACTGTTATTTGTCGACAATGTCACTTCTGAAGTTTCAAAATTACTTCAACAATACTCAATGGTCTTAAAAAAATTTCCATTGTAATTCTATTAAAACTAGATTAGATTTTTCTCTTAAAATAATTTAATCATAGAACTGCAACATGTTTAGTAGAGCGTCATTGAAAAAGGAAATAATTGGACCTTTAGTACATATATTTTCACACTAAAAATATTAAAATATCGTTTTTTTAATACAACAGGTACCTTACCACTTCCATTTTACATGAACACTATTTTAAAATTATATATTAATCCCTTAAATATATCGGAGTTTATGAACCTCTGCAATATGTCTCCCCATTTAGTACCAGTCTTACTTATCCCCACATTGGTGGTAACATGGTCTAATGCGTCACTCTAGTGTTAGACTGGATTGTGGTGACGAGGGTAATTGTATCTCAAACCTTGCTAGAGTTTTTTGGGCTTTCGTTTTTCCTTAATGGTTTTACATCTTCCTCCCCACAAACGCAGGCATATTTACTCTAAATTAACCTTCATCATTCCTAGCATATTAGAGTTACACAAATATACCACAAAAAGGGTGGATTGGCGGGGAAAAAGAAGAATATTAAATTTCCCTGTAAGGGTTTCTCACAAATTAAAAGTTAAATATAATATAAATTAAGAATATGGTCTTAGCTCTTTAGAACATAATTAGAGAGCGTTTTCTCTTACTTAAAAAATCTATAGGTTTTCGTGCACCACGTCTTACTACCTCTCCTCATATTAACGCTCGTAGTATAGAAGTGTACGATCACATGCGTGAGGGAAATTGGAGAACGATTTAAAAAAATAATCTCAGTAAAGGTATCAGCTGAGACTTGAACTGCAACCTTTACGTCACTGAAAAACCTGATAAATCGCCACTAACACCTTTATCCTCACGGCTGCCAGTATGGATATTTTTTAATTTAAAAAATACATATCTAGCTTCTATATTAATATAGATTATTTTTATATTCAGTGTCTAAGTGTAATAGATAGATAGAATTAAGGTTTCTGACTTCAATTTATTATTCAAATTTTGTTGTTAAAATATATTATTTATCGTCTTATGATTTACCATGACCGTAAGTAATGATAAAACTTAGGGTATTGGAATAAATCTGATTTAGTGTTCAACGATATTTCATATTAAATGTCGTTCCTGTGTAACATATGAATAGTTAATTGATAAATACTGATACAAGCTATGGTGTACTTATTTTTGATGTTCAAGCTATAATTTACATTTTCCACTCGAAGTATTGTTACCATTCTATAACTTTAAATATATATATTTCGTTTTACCGAAAGGGAATGGACATGTTAAATTAGAACATTAGAAAGGGTAAAAGTTGGAGGGAAGGAAAAATAAGCGGAATAAAGAAAATTAAAATGGCGCGCAACAATGGGGGGCTGGTATCAAATCTAGTCTGACATCTTGGCCCAGTCGGTTATGTGTACAATGAAATTTTTTAGTAGCGGACAGATTCCATGATTAAAAAATACTTTTTAATGAAATGTTCATTATTTGGAATTTTTTTTAATTAAAACAAAATTATACTGCTTGAGCACATATTAATCTTTATGAATCCATATAATATGTATAAAGTATATTAAATATAACAAACTCGCTTCGGTGGCCACATGGTTTAACTCGCTACTCTAGCAATATGATGGACTGCATATGACGGGGAGATCGAGGTTCGAATCTGAGTCGGGTGTACTGAAGGTGGGTTTACAAAAATTGTTTTCCACTCCCCCTTTACGTAAATGCGAGTACACTTCCTTTATATATAATCTACTAATCCTAAAATAATTGGCGTAATTAACATTTAGGCGTATAACCATAATGGTTAATCGGATATGGTGCTGAAAAATCTACATCTACACATCTACATCTACAAGTGCGTATAACCCGAACGGGTAGTAAGTCGCAGTGCTAATAATAATAATACATCTACAACTACACGGTGCAGTATTGTATACAGGGTAGTTATGACTAGTAAATAAAATATCGTACGAAGATTACGGTACACATGCCATAATACACACCAAAACAAAGCAAATAAAATTAAATGTGGACAGTAAACTTTCTTGATGTATTATGTGTGTACAAGCATAAACTAAACTGGTGGAACAACCTCCACTGATGGTTCGGAAAGATTTGGAGGTAAGACCTTGAAGTACTTTAGTCATAAAGTTAATACCTAGACGATTCTAGAAACTTTCACTAGAGGAGATAGGCAGGACTGCACACACTTCAAGCGAGACAACCAATCAGTAAAATATATCGGTCTAGGGCAACTGGGCGCGACCAACTGGGCGCTGAAAAGACTGGGTACCAAGACAACTGGGCGCCAGTGTAAAAAGTAATGATTTTTTTAACGTAAATATTTATTTTTGAAGCTGTTTAAGAAAAATCATAACACAAGAACCTTAATTTGTTTGTATTTATAAAGTTAGACTACTTTATATTAAAAAAAACAAAATTAAACAGATAAAAAAACATGAATAATACCTAACCTAACATAATTTTTGTTTTTATATAATTAAAACATATTTTTCTGGTTTTTTAACAATTAAAACAAACATTTTTAAGGCCACGCTAACTTTATAAATACAAACAAATTAAGGTTCCTATGTTATGATTTTTTTTTAAACTTCAAATATGAATATTTACGTAAAAACCAATCATTACGTTTTTACACTGGCACCCAGTTGTCTTGACGCCCAGTCTTGCCAGCGCCCAGTTGACCGGATATATGGACCCATTTCTGCCAGCTTTGTCTGTTGTTTTTAGATATTTATACACAAATGTGCGTCTCTAGCAGTGTCCGTGTCCTTTATTGGGAAGTTATTTCACCGTAACAGCCCATGCTATTTTGCCTGGGAAACTTAGACGGTTCACCATGACTTTTTTTTTTTTTTTTGCGTATCTAACGCGCACGTTCTGAATCGATTGATTATATCATCACAGGACTTATTAACTAACTTAAATCTAGAACAGACACAACATCCATCTCCCAGCCGTTAATTCATAATTGTGAAAAGGGAAAAACACAGCTCACCATCGACAAAATTTTCGGCCATGCTAGGAATCGAACCTGGGACCCTAAGCTCAGTTAACAAACACACTATTAACTCAGATAATGGACACGCTAGTGACTAAGTTAGGGTGTTGGACAACTGTAATGAAGAATCCACTATTAAGAGGTGTCCGTTAAGGGAGATTCACCAGGCTATAGATATACTAAACCAAGTCTCCCAATTCGATTACTGCCATGGCTGAAAAGCTTATCATTGGTGAAATTTGGGATTTCTCTTTTACAGTGTAGGATTAATTTAATTTTTAAGTGGTTATATGATGTAACTTGTCTGTCAAGACTGTTCACGTTGACTACTCCAAATTAAAAAAAAATAGAATATTATTTTTAAAAGCACGTATTGATTTGCATCCACCTGAACAAGAAAAGCGGCTGCCAGGGCAACCCAACTCCAACAAGATGGTTGGTCCTCACTCGCCGTGGCGCTGACATCATCGACTAGGAAACCATCACGATGATCCTGGCTGCGACGCCGAAGATCTCTTACCGAAAGCGACGTCGGCATATTGCGTCGTTGCGATTGTCAGCAGCCCATTCGGGCAACGTCTATGTTATCATCGCCTGTCGGGTCAAACTCTTCCGTCGACTGCTTCCTTGAGGCTTATATCATGTTGCTTTTTGTTTTAGACACGGTGACCTTGAAAAAATATGCAGATATATTACCCTTATGATATAGTCACCACAATTAATCGGGAAAATCGGTGGTATCCACAAACATGTTTAAAACGAGAATTCCAACCTGACTCAATTCTTCTTCTGACTATGCATTATTTAACTCTACTAATGGGGTAGGGCTGAGTAAGGTATAATTGGGAGAAAATGTACTCACATTCTTGTGGAAGAAAACTGGAAAACTATTTAGGAAACAATACCTAAAAACACCCATCTAGAATTTGAACATAAACTTCCCAGTCGCGTATAACCGGAACGGGTAGTAGGAAGCGGTGCTGATAGTAATAACTTCCCAGTCACCATCAAACCACACTAAATGAGCTTGACATTTGGCTACGTGCCCACCGGTGTGTTTGAGAAAATAAGAAATATATTAACTTTTTTTATTAGTGAAAAAAAGAATCTAATTATGATTGTATGAATTTATACTCCTAAGTTGCATGTTTTTAAGGTAGGCATTCTTTCTTTCATACATGTTGCTGAGTAGTTAGTTAGTTCAATTTTGTAGAGATTTTGAAAAAAAAAAAACTGTTTGGTTTCAAAAATACTCTAAGTATCAGCTAGATCTAAGGGGTAGTGACGAAGAAGGTAGTTAGAGAAATGGCACCTGCATTAGCATGGGAAAGAGATTTGAAAAAGTCACTCATTGCATTTGGTTGAGACTCAAACTTCGACCTGACTGTCCATCAGTAACAATTTAATATAATAAAAAAACTTTACGTCCTCGACTTTTTGACCACTGGTGTGGATTTATTGTATACAAAATAACTTTCTGTTCACTTTTGCTTTCTCATTCATTGTACACTGTTTCTTAATACCCGATAGGGCTATGCGAATATTAACATTAAGGGGTTTGGAATAAAGAAGGTAGAATATATAAGAAAACTACACACGTTTGCATGGAGGTGAACTATTTTTGTAAAAATCACCAAGCTGTCATTCCGGTCTATTTGGAGGGTGTGATATCTAAGTCCATTCTATCACCAAATCAAATGTAGAGACCACTTTATGAATATGAGCTTAGGCTAATAGAAAGTGCAAACAAAGTGCCAGTGTAAACAGTAGGCCTATACGAGGAATTTGTTAAGCAAATATTGACAAAATGATCGTGCTTCAAGTAATACCGTGCTGACCCGAAGCCCAAACGTATTAACTAGCTTATCGCTTTTACGTGCATTGAGTACTATTTTTGTGTACACCACGTCTTACCAGCTATCCGATAAGGTTATTGGTATATTTACGGTAATAGGGCAAGAGAGGTGAAGTTAGACTATAGTTTCCGCATTTGCGTGGAGGGAGAGTAGAAAACCATTTAAGAAAACCATTTAAGAAAAACACCATAGGTACACCTAACCAGGAATCAAACTCATCACTGTCGGTTCAATCTATTGCGAGAGTGACGCCTTAGACCATGTGACCAACAAAGTGTGTAATTTAGAACCGAATTGTATGGTATGATTGTTTTAAAACCTCGTAAAGCTTTCTAATAAAATTAGTATTTTTATTATAATCTTAAGTAGTTGTGCTAAACCTCATGTGGTCAATGATTCTGTGCGGCCCGCAGATCTTTCGAAGAACCAACATTCTTTGTGGCCCGATTATTATTTTAATAAATATTGTAGAAGTACACAATTAGGGACTATGACATTTGGAAATCTGGAATTATTTCTGAAAATCTATCATATCATGTTGGTGTACCAATTATTTACAAATATCTCGCCAGAGGTCGATTCTCAAAGATTGTTAAATCCGTGCAATGTTGGCCGCCTAAGTGTGGGAACAGTGGTTTTCTCTTATGAAAAGTAACAAATATCCGAGAGATAAATTATGAAAGTGACGTCAACACAAATTTAAAGCATATCGCTAAGCTATTGTTGCATATAAAAAGTTTGATATTTCTTTTTAAAAATAGAGTTTAGCTCTTAGAATATATATATATTATTTTTTTGGGCAATATTAATGATTTTAAATTGATTTTTTTTACCTAAGAAGCTGACAATATTGAATTTCTTAAAGTGCGGCTCCTTAAGTAATGTAAAGTGTTCATTGTGTCACTGATGTTTAGACGAATTTGGCATGCCTGTTCAAAAGTATAATATAGCGCTTTAGCATGAAATATTATTGTTATTAGGTGTTCTGTCTTACGACAGGTTCATTTATTTTGTCAATGAACTTAGACCACCAATGTACCCTGTCCCCTGCCTCCTCCTTCAGCTCCCTTAATTTTCTTCTTTACTATAATTAATCTAATATTTGAATCCTCCTTCTTCCTAAACTTCTCTTTCCCTCAACCTTTCTTTCTATGATGTTGTGTAGAAAACAGTTACTCCTAAGGATGTGTCCAATCCAGTTGGCTTTGTACCCAATAACCACATCCAAAATTGTTCTCTTCTCTCTATACAAGCCAATAATACAAATCTAATCAAAAATAAAATACCACCCCGGATCAGTGAACGCGTGGACTAAGGCATAAACCTTATTAGGTCTATTTTTCAGTTGACAAGGAGATAGAAGTTCAAATCCAGGCTGGGTGTATTGAAGGCTGTTTTCCCCTATGATATTCCACTCACTTTCTAGGCCAATGGGGGTACACGCCCTCTAATGTCTACCTTCATCATACTTGGGTACACCATTATTGTAAATATGAGTATAGCCAAAACAAGTGCACAAAAGGAAATGCGATTCAGTTGAACAGGAAACCCACTTAAAATGCGAATGTTGAGAAATCATGTTGATTAGATTTTTTTGGTTCATTTGTATAATATACATTATTATTATAATACATACTATGCGAGTTTGACGTCGATTTATTAAAATAAAATTAAAAATTAAACCAATCCAATAACCTACAAAATCGTTCACAATAATACAAAATACACACTTTACAAAACATATTTAAAAAATTATACAGTTATTTAACAACTTTGAATACAGAAATGCCGCATTATTTTTTAAATGTTAACAAGTATAAACATAAAGTTGCGAAAATATGGTGAATATAAAGGGAATAATTACTATTCAAATGGCTTTGGTTAGCTCCAATAATAACAAATGTTTATTTAGAGAATTAAATGTGAAATCTACCATACAGAAATGGATTAACTATCTCGTCTGGGCCCCTGATAACTATTTTAAATGGTCCCATCTTAATAGGAGCTATGGATTATATCAAATAGATACCTAATTATTTTGTTTTTAAATCTCTTAAATCTCATAACTAAACACTTTTGTTCATTAAAAATGTATATAACATAAAATAGTATGATTAATAATAAAAATGATGGTGGTTACATGGTTTAGGGCATAAGGTTTGTAACAGACTGGATTTCTCGGTGATGGAGATGACATAGTTGAGTTGATATCCCACGTGTGATCTATCACTGTGTTTTTTTTCACCCTCTCATCAAGGTAATGCAGGTGTATTACTTATAAACTACTCTTCCATTCCATGTTATTTTGTATAAGTCATCAATAGCCTTGGTGTTAGCCGCAAGGCCTAATAATATGAAAATATTAAATATTCTACATACTCAAACACAAAAACACACATACATATATTCGTATCAATAATATACGCATTCAACTTGTATTATTACGTTTAAAGATGGATCCCCGATATGTATTATCTTACTAAGAGAAAAGTTTTAAAATATTTTTCTTAGTTGTATGGGTATAATAGTTTAGTTTGTGACCAAAACGTATTTAACTCTACACAAAAAACATGTTTATCATTATAAAATAAAACATTTAAATAAATTTAGATACAACACATTTAAAATATTTAATCCACGGTAAACCTATAGTATCATTGTAGAATCGTAGAATCATTTAAAATAAGACTTTAGGCTGATTACTTACGAATCTTAAATATTATTACTCCAATCCAATGATACTTCTTGTAAGCACTTGCTTAAATCATTTTAAATGCCTCATATTATGTAAAAAGCACTTTCATAACTTAAACACTCCACTTTGAGGTTTCATTAGTTTATGAATTTATGATAGAAAGTATTAGCCGCGTGAAATATCACTAAACCACTTCAATTAGTTGGCATGAAACATTTTCCTTTAGGAAGTGTATCACTCCTACACTGAATTTTGACAGCAAAAATATGTCACGAAATCTTATTGAAAGTAAAAAAAATAAAGAGGTTTCTTGTTCAATTGCCCCCCTGTTGTAAGCCCCTCATGCAACGCACTTTTCCGGCGTTGTTAAAGCAGTTTGGATAACCACAGTCGCACCAGTCCATAGAAAACAGAACTGTCTACAGATAAAATGTTATCTTATCATGAACGTAACGTGTTCGTTTTTTTTTCTCTCTATTACCCGGCGACCGTCACTTATTTTGACGTTTGTTATTACTAAGTGCGTTGTGGCAGTATTTATTCGGCACGCACGCGTGAATTGTTCAGTCTATATAAAAAAACACATACACATTGAATACGCACAGCCGATAGTTACGAGCCTAAATGAAGGGGAAAGTGTCACTAGTCTTGGGCAAACAGTGAACTCAATGTCTGAGTAAACAATGTCTGTTCCGTTGGCTCAGATGTGTTGCATCTGCGACAACTACAGTGACGTTACTTAAAGGGCGTGGCTCGCGAGTCGACACACTTTTAAGGGCCGTACAATCAATGTTTATTTTTGTGGGGAAACTATTCTTTCTATCAAGGAATATTAAAACTTTGAATTTTCTAGCAATCAATTGAAAGCCGCTTTTAGTAAAATAAAATTGGTTTAGGGTTTTCATCAGTGTTGCAATCAAAAATCATTTTGAGAGAAAAGGTGGAAAACAATCAGGGCGGAACAAAATTGGTAGAAGGAGTTTGAGGGGCTAATTGTAAATTAACTAATTAGTTTTCAAATGTGTATAGGATCCCAGGCAACCTCGGTGGTTTTGGGGTAGATTCCTCACCACAGAAAACCGATTTCGTGGGCTCAAACCCAGCTTGGATCGAGGAATTTTTCCGAGCGATGAAAATCCATAGCACAACTTACCTTCCGAGGGAAGTAAAGCCGATATTCCCATGTCGATTGTGGCATGTAAAGGAACCCTGGAAGGTTTGTGAAAATACTTTCCTGGCAAAATTGGTAGACCCTTTCGCTCTCCTCATAGAAAATATAATGTGTTTGATATAATCAGTCGATTCAGAAAGTGCACTTTAAATACCTTCAATAAATGAAAATAAAATTATAGGATCTATTGATTATTACCAGAAATGAAAGTTTTCTAGATTTACCTTATTCCATTTATTTATTATAATTGTTAGAAATAAATTTTACTTCATCATCGAATCATATTCCTTGGTCAAGAACACAAGGCATTATGCCTAAATGCGTTGACTAATCATCTCTGTACGATACCTTTACCCTTTCGAATTCCAGTGGTCGAAGTTAATCGTTCATAAAGTGATGGGAAATACCTTTCATTCATGCCGATTTCCCTGTTGTCAAGAAAATAATTCTATAAACCGCACTTCAATGCAATTTTTGTTGAGAGTACTCGTGTATCTAACTTCCGGTTAGTTGGCTCTTCAAACCATAATTAGACAGTTAGTTATCCTTAATGGGACGCTTAAATACACAAGAAATATCATTCGAAGTATTTCACTTCAAATTTCCCTAGGGACTGAACATGGAACATACAAATAGTCATTTATCCTATATTTCTTTATATTATTTCTGTTGTCAACTTCCCTTTTTATCAACTAATACAAAGCCTACAGCGATGAATAAGGTATCAGTGGACAGGAATTTTTACCGAATTCGGACATAGCATATCAGTTTAGGTTAAAACATATTTTTTTTAAATTTAAGTAAAAAGAAAAATATAACAATATTTTTGTGCCAATTACCGAAGATAAACTCTCTTTGCTATTTTGTGAATACACTTCGCTGAGTATTTAATTTCAACAAACCAACAAAAGACTAAATTTTTTTTTAGGGGAGGGGAAGGTTTGAATGCGTGAGAGTTCTCTCAAGGGTTTACTGGTATGCATAATGCCGGAATCACGAAATGCCTATCACTAGCTTAACGAACATATCCCAAAGTTAAAGATGCACCTACCCTTAATTTTGAAGGGAAGCTTAACGTGAGTTTTCCATGGGAACATTTATCACAAGCAACTCATATACTAAGCAACGTCAAACATAATTATTTAATACCTAATTTGTGTGTTCAGTTCTGCAGAGCCTTCATGTTAGGCCTATTGTTTGAGAATACAAAAGCGATATAACCTCTTCTTAAATTTTATTTTTTAACTGAAATAAGATTCATTTTAAAGTACTTGAACAATAACTTCACTGTTAAATTTTTGTGAAACATTTATTTTATAAACGTTTGAGTTTTTAGTATTTGTCGAGTTTTCATATTACATTTCTTTTAAGTAGATAGAATCGTGATCACTCACACTCAATGTTTCTTTATGTTAGGTGAATTTTGGTCTGACCAAGATCTTTAAACGGTATTTTATTTTCATTACCAACTTATATGAACTAAGCTTAAGTAAAATTGTTTACGTCACTGAAAAACTTAGCCAAAAGTTTATAGGTGTGTATCTATTCTTTACACAAATCACATGGTAATGTTTTTACGTGTTAAATGTCTAGCTGCTCCTTTGGTCCATCTAAAGTTTGCAATAATTCAAGGACACAACGTTAGTAAGGCTATAGTTTTAATAAAATTAATTGGTATTAGCCTGGGGGTAGGGTGGGAAAACCGATACTAAATATCCCAATGTGGAAAACACCTTCCAATGCATCCAGCTGGGAATAGAGCAAAAACCCTGAACTTCCTGCCCTTACTCAAGATAACAATTTTTTTTTATTTTCAAGTTTTTTTTTGCGTGCTGTACTTGATTATAGTAATCTGGATAAGTGGCTAAGTGGTGTTAAGAATAAGGCTCACAATAGATTAGGTTCTAGTTGACGATGAGGTTGAGGTTTGAATATAGTTTGGGTGGACTAAGGTTAGAGTTTCCTAAATTAATTACTGATCTACATACACGCGGAGTCACGTAAATGTCCTTTCAATTATAGATTCCTCCTCCAAAGCTTATCGTGAAGTTAATATGGATAGCCTGGATGTGTTAAGACAATTTGCAAAAAGTAAAAAGATATATATTTTGACAACCCCATTTCTCTAAGGTACGTTATTTATTTAGCTTTGGGATACAACCATGTTTCTCTTTCACGCGGTCCACTTTCCAGACACATTGAACCCCATCTAGTTAAGGAACTCTTTACCTCGCGGTGGGTCACAGATTCTGTGCTCACAAATCGTGCGCCAAAGAAAACTCATTCAGTGAATGAGAGCTTTCACAAGAAATAAAATTGTTAAAGATTCACTATCGTTAAAATGGTTCCATATCTATACGGATTAGCAGATATGTTCAATACAAGTGCATCGAAAACTATTAGAATCTTCTAATACTGAATCTTGAGTAATTTATACATTACTCACTCACTTAATGAATTAATTAAAATATGCCTTTAACTTTATCGCGTAAGGTCTTTTGGCAGTGGATACAAGAATTCCATTTCCATTTTCTAGGAAGAAATAATTTAATCAAAGAAAAAAAAGAAAAAAGAAAAGGTTATAAAAGTTAGTTAAAAAACTATGCAAAATACATTCGATAATCATAAAAGGTGTTTCTTAAAAACGCTCTAAGCTTGAAATTTTTAAAATGAATTTATTATTAAATTTATATAAAAAGAGGACTTCGGAAAGCTTATGCTAAGTACATACTTTTATATATTTAAATATGTTATAGTAAATAAAAAATAATAGTTTATAAGATTGTTTCATATTTGTGCCGTTTATTCAATCTTTAGTAAAATTATATGTGCATTTTACGTTGATTTTAAACTTTTGTGTTTCTTTTTCAATAATATACTATATTTTCATATTGTTATGCAATAAAATAAGTTCAAGAAGCTTTTTCATATAATATTATCTCAAATATTACTATCAACTTTACAAATTAGAGTGTACAAAAAGCTACATAGTAAATATAAAGCTCTATATTTTGTGCACAGCCATATTTCAACTGTAATGTAGCAATAGTTAATTACAGCTTCTCTAACATTATACACAGCACTGAAGTAACCTAGTGCTGTGTCTGCTTCTGTAAGACACTGAAGTTTTGTGGCCCCACACTGTGGCTTGAAAGTTTCTCGCCTGCAAGCTAGACACTTTAACAAACCATTTATGGAAACTTTTTAAAAATTATTTGAGGTAAACTTATATAATACTGTTTCAAATTTTAAGAGTGCTTGGGAAAATGTTATATTGTTTAAATTGAAAAATGACACCTGGAGACGTGAATCGAACACAGGACCTTTGGCTTAGTACGGCAACGCTCTTACCATTTAAATATCCAAGAATCGTCCCATGCCTAAGGTAATTCTCTACACATTTTTTAAGGCAGATTCTGTAATGGATGATACCCGAAAGTCCATCAAAGACTCTGTCTTGAGATATGAGTGGAGAATGATCCTAAGAATGGGACGATTCCTGGATAGCTAAATGGTTAGACCATTGATGTAATAGATCAAAAGTCCCAGGTTCTATTCATGTGACCCGGTGTAATCTTTCAATTACAGACTGATATTTAGATGCGGCCATAGCCGTAACTAATAAATGTTATATCTTAGATATTTAATACATCAAAATATAATATAATTTACTAACAAAATAAAGTTTATTTGAAATATTGTTTCTTTAAATAATAAAGTCAAACTTTCAAAATGGTTATATTAATAGAACATTAACAAAATTGGTGCTTTAGTCTACACGCAAATTATGTCATTCATACACATATAATTAGTTTATATTTACCTAATTCAAAACATTATTTCTTTAGATCATTCATTAGACTTATTTTATATAAATACATAAACATATTTCATCGTTTCATATTTATCTTGACAAACTTTCACTTTATAATTTGTTTTTTGTGTAACGAATTATATAAGCACTTTATGTAACTAAACAAATTGCAATATTTTGGGTACTTACAAAATGAACTATTATTCCTATAATATAAATTAGAATAACAAATGAAAAAATGTTATATTTTCTAAACAAGTCTTTAATTATCATTCGCTGGATGTATTGAATGGCTATAGATATTATAACTATCGTCTTTTTAAAACACATTCACGCATTAAATTTACATCACAAATCCAAGTAACCTTAAAAATTTTTATCTTGACAGTGCAGAGAAATAAAGATTTTTTTCAAAGAGTAATTTCTTAGGTCTTTATTAATCTGCATCTTTCCAACAATGTATTTCATTGAACAATCCTATCACACTTGAAAAGTATTCACTTAACGCAAGTTACTCTACATTAATGTCATAAATAACATTATTGTTTATGTAATATTTAAAAGTGCCATTATGGAACGATAATATTGTCTACAGTACATAATAGGCTACAGTGAAATAATTTAATAATTTCTTTCCTGATGGCCATAGACCAATGATTTTTCGACTGTGCTCCGCGGAGGTACTGAGTGGATTCCGCAAACGTTTGATTCGAGTTCCATTAGCTTAATATATTTTCAGATATTTTGAAATGAATCACGGTTTGCCTGTATTAGATTATTTATATCAATGTAATCCCAATATTTTTATAGTTGAACCCTTATTTAAAAATACACACACACACATATATATATGTGTTATAATATATATATATTTATACATATATATATATATATATATATCATTACTATATATATATATATATATATATATATATACTATATATATGTATATATATATATATATATAATATATATACAGGCACGTGTGTTTATTTTCCTTATAAATTAGAGATAAGTATTCTGACATTGTGGAATAAAATATAAAAATTCATATTTCACTTTGTATCGCGTGCATTTATAATTTTATGTATTATATAAAGTGTCAAAATAATTAATTTTTCAATTTAAAAGTAATATATTATATATGTCGTTACAATCACTTTACTTTAGGTTTCTTTGTTGTCTTGATTCTGATGGGATTGATATGTAATTATTTGATTCTAGAATATCTGGTGGGTTTTCTCCTAATAAAGTCATTTTTTAATAACTTCATTTTGATGTTTCATAGCAGTTTTGCTCTTATATGGTCGGATTGCAATCACTTCAGTTGATATCTTCCCGTTATTTCGATTCTAATATGATTGTCTTCCAATCGATTCGTTTTAAGTTTAATTTGTTGTTTCGCTTTTAATAAAGTCGACTTGTAATCACATATTGTAGTTTTCCTTATTGTTTGGATCTCAATTTGGTAAAATAAAAATCATCTCACTCCAGGTCATCTAGCGGCTTGACTCCCAGAATGGTGGACTTACATCCACTTTTACCCGCAGGCACACATTTTCTTTTCTTCTGGTCAAATTCTTTTGATAAAGGGCACCGCCTATGTTCATATTTAATGATGCCATTGCGCTTCATGCACTTGACGTATCTCGTGCAACTGAGGGGATAGGGGTAGTTTCCGACTCCGGGACACAAAACTCCACGCTCAGCTTCATATTCCTCAGAATATTCCTCTTCATCTTCATTTTGATGTGTCTTCTTGACGGTATTCAACTTTTGAGTAGATGTTGAAACTGCTGGTGGCGTGTTTGGAGTCGTTGGTGACGTTGTATCTGGTATTGTGGTAGGAGTCGTGATTGGAGTCATGCTAAAAGCCGTGGTAGGTGTCGTGGTTGGAGTCATGCTAAAGCGTGGTAGGTGTCGTGGTTGGAGTAATGCTAACCGTGGTAGGTGTCGTGGCTGACGTTGAAGTGGGAATCATAGCTAGCGTCGTGGTTGGTGACGAGGTTGGGTCGTAGCTGGCATTGTGGCTGGAGTTGTTGATTGGTGGTCGTGGTTGGTACATCGTTGGTGTCGTGGTCACCATCGTAGTTGGATCGTTGTTGTCTTTGGGTTTGGAGTTGTTGTAGGCATCAAGGTTGGCGTCGATGTTGGAGTCATTGTTCTTGTCTGGTTGGACACAGTGGCTAGCGTCCAAATTTGTGTCATGGTTGGCGTCGTGGCTAAAGTCGTTGTTAGCGTCGTGGTAGGATTCACGGTAGATGCCAAGGCTGGAGTCGTGGTTAGAGTCATGTTTGACACCGTAGCTGGCGTCGTAGTTTGTGTCAAAGTCGGAGTCGTAGTTGGTGTCATGGTTGTCGTTGTGGTTGATGGAATGGTTGTCGTCGTGGTTGGTGTAGTGTATGGGTCCTGGTTGGCGTCATGGTTTGATTTGTGGTATGTGTTGTATTTAAAGTCATTTTAGACTTTGTGGTAAACGTCATGTTTAGTATAGTTGTGGTGGAGTTTGTTTATGTTTTGGTGAAGGGGTATGGGTTAAGGGTGTTCTTGAAGAGCGTTCTGTACTTATAGCTACCTTTAATCTTCCGGAAGGTCCCATTATACAGTCACTTTGACCAGCACGTACACACAGTTTAAGAACACTGTCAAATTCCTTATTCGATGGACAACGTTTATGCTCCACCTTCACTTTATCGAGATATAAGTAGCAGCGAATGTACCTATAGCAGTTTATAAAATATGGAAAATCCCAATGCCTGGGCAGATTCCTTTGTAGTTAAATGGAAGAGTAGTTAAATCATGTTTCACTGTGAAGGTTTCAAGTGTAGGCTTAGCAGTCTTCCTCTTTGATGTCTTCAATATTTTCTTATGCGTTGTTGTAGACGTCATATTTATTGAGTTGGAGATATTTTGTTGCGTAGTTTTTGATGTATTTGAAGGTGCTGCAGTTGAGTTGGGGGTGTTTGCAGTAGTACTCGATGATGTAGGGTGAGATGATCTCGTGGTCGTTGGACTTGGCGGGGCTGTTGTTAGTGAACTCTCATTGGGTAATGTCTCTATACTGGACCTTGTACTCGATTCTTGGGTAACATTCTTCTGTCATCGTTATGTTGATCGTGTGGAAGTCGACGATACCAAAACTTTTGTTGTGTCAATAGAAATGTTTTCATGTTCAGTTGTAAATGCTGAGATATTAAAGGTTGCGATAAATCGTCGTAAACTGTAGGAGACGTGAAAGTGGAAAGAGATGAGGATAAATAATCTGCCGTTGATGGGATTGAAGTAGCTGCTATAAATTTCATTCCCGGGCAGTTCTTCCTGTAAGACGGTTTCCATCCATCGGATGATATTTCTTCGGCGTCCTCCTCGCTTAAGTCTTCGTACTCGAACACAAAAGTCTTTATGGAAATCTTCTTGACGGGAGGGACGTACTCGGACATGTCCTCAGGAAATTCTTTCCGTTTCCGTTTCCTCCTGGCTTTGGGCTGTATTTTCGGGAACGTCCACTTCAGATTGGGATGGTCGTAGTCAAGTGACGGCCGCAGGTGCTCGCACCTGTAGGTGCAAGGAGAGTCTCCGCCCACCTCACAGCATCGCCGAGGGCCACAGTGAAAGACTTGGCTCGCCGAGGCCAGAGTCTGCTCGCTGTCGGCGTCGTTGAGATCAACGTGCGTGCAAGGAATGTAGTGGGAGGCGTTGACGCAGAAGAAGGTTGTTCTGGATGACACATCACCAGTGAGGCCTATTTTAGAAACATTAAATTAATTAAATGAACATTAGCTGTAGGCCTATATCCACGTGCATAATGAGTCTGATTTTAAATTAGAAAAAATGCACTTTATATTTTAATTCAACGTACCATTCCTAAGGTCCTCATTTGAATATAAGCTTTAGATTTTATAATGATAATCCAATGTAATCGACGGTTTTAAAATATTTAATCAAGTTTTTGAATTGTAAATATTTTGTATTAAATTCCAGAATGATAAGTCGCTTGCATGCAAATTGCTAAGTTTAAATGAAACAATCGTAGCCATACCATTTCAATATTTCATTTAAATCAAAGGGGGAACAAAATTTCTAGGGCTATGCATATTATAATACATTACAATGGCTTCAATTAAAGAGATACAATATTTATATCTAAGTCTGTGAAAATGAATGATCTTAGTATATTTAGCATACCAAAATAATTTTAGTGAAGATATGTTTGGGTAAAAATAGACGCAATTTTTGTTGCTGATCCTATTCCAACAGTTTCCCGCATCAGCGGTCAGCTAGCCTAGCAATGGATTCGATTGCCGAGGACGGGAAGGTCACTATTATAATCTTTCCTGGATGTACTGCGTTTTTTTTAATTTATATAGGGTCTTCCACTATCCCTCCACTTAAAGGCGAGTTCATTTCCTCTAATCTATGCCTTTCCTTTCTAAATATAAATAGTGAAATTAAATGTGGATAGCCCGAATATGTATTAAGACGCCATATGAACACACATATAAAGGAGTTTCTCTTTATAATAATTGACTGATTGCTAGTCAATATCTAGGTGCTAAAGATAGGCATGTCATTTATTTAATTTGGCCTAGTTTGTAGGTCGTCTGTTGATTTGATATGTGTGTTGAGAAAGTTAACGTTAACTACACATATTAACATGTGGGGGTGGGGCTAATGGTCTAGATCTAGCCATTCGATCTTATCTTACCTCTGGTTTCATGGCTTATGAAGACATTCATCCTGAGGTGGAGACACAATAAGGCGTATTCTACTATCCCCAGATGATAGGATGATACATGAGAATGATGATGAAGGAAAGCAAAGGGAACCTACAGTTTAACGTGAGCTCCGAACTACTTTGGGGGCCTGGCATTCCCCACACTCACAAAACTTCAAAGCACACACTTTTATAGGTAAAGGAAGGGTTTAGTAATCATATAAATTTGTGGTGGACCCAGAATTTGATCCCCAGACCCCTAACACAGAAGTCTGACACCCTACCCCTAGAACCACAAGGTCCCCTACATATTAAAATGATATTTTAAACATTGTGTGATGACGTAACTTTATCGAGTATAAAAGTATAGCTAAAAGAATATAAAAAAGAATTACTTCATATTTGTTTCAGTTTTAAATTAATGTCAAATGCTATAAAATATCCACACCGGTGGTCACAGTCTGGTTTTCAGTCCTGGGAAGTTGAGTTAATTGTTCCCTCCACGTTTCCAAAATAATTTAATATTTAAACTAGGAAGTTTGTGAGGATAAAAGTAAGACTTTTGAGGAAATGCTTTAGCATTCTCTTAGCGGGAGAGTAAAGGACCGTATAGACAAACAACTTGTCAGGCCAAACAGCCAGCAAGCCAATAAATTGTATAGTTTGTAGGCTTGCTGCCCCACCAATTTCTTTTTTTTAAGTTGGGTGGTTGGTTGTACAAACCACCCTATCCCCAACTTCCCTACATAATGGCCCAATAAGTTGTTGAACCAACCGACCAACCTGACGCTAATAAGTCAGCGCTTTGCAAGCGTTTAGGTGGGTAGAGTCACAGCGCGTTCTTTTGTTATATTTAAAATGATGTCACCATACTGAGTATTTCAAAGAAACATTCATGATTCATTCTTAAAAAAAATTTCAAAAATCACTTGAATCCAACTCTTTTAATAAAATTGCGTGGGTGAAATTTTTTCTTCCAAAAATCAAATTTTGCCCACATTTTTCTTTGCAATATTTTTATGAATTGATAATTATGTTAACATTATTCAAATTTTTTTATATTGGATAGAGATGGAGGCATGGTATGCGTTCGTTCTGAGTTAACGATAGCTACTGACAAATTGGACCGCTAGTCGGCCAGTGGTGGAGGCTCGCTTCCAATTCATTGACCGACGGTCGGGCTGACAAGTTGGGGTGTTTGTGGAGCCCTTAAGAAACCATCAAGGGAAAACAACCTCAGTACAGATAACCAGGACTCCAGCCCCAACCTCCCTGACATCAGTATACTAGATCAAACAAGACTGACACAACTATATACGAACCCTTCAGTGTAGATGGTTCATGGTTCAAACCCGGGTTGAGCACACTGATGGTGGTTTTACACATAATACTTTGCACTTTTGTTTCCCCGTCTAATGCGGGTACACCTCCTCTAAGCTACTTATCTCATTCGTATTTCTTTTAATCAAGTTAAGAATGAAAGCTGTACAAAACTTAATAATCTAAAGATAGGGCACGTCCTTTTTATTTCTTTTGAAGCAACGTTTTTAAAAATTATCTTAAATTTGAATCATATGGGCAGAGACGTAACAATCAAAGCTATCAGTAGAGATACACACCGTTTTAAATTCACGTCATCGTCCTCCCCTACCCCTAAAAAGGGTGGGACTATTTATCTCTTTAATACTAAAATGTGTATTTTTGTCAGGTCCAATATCAAGATATTAGACTAGATGGGTCTAAATTGATCAATGAGGACTTTGATAGAAATGTTTTGACCTTAAGATGTTCAACCGCTATTTGAATTAACAATTTTTACTGGAAGTTTAAAAGGTTACCCCTTAACCCCCTGGCTTGGAGTATGGGGTCCATCTTCAGGTGGGGGTTACCCCTTGAGAACTAGACCGAAAAAAATTCCTCCTTCCAATCCTCTCCAGCTCCTCCTCCATCCCAAGAAGCATCTTTGGAACCTCTGGGACTATGGAGCCCATTTTCCGGTGGGGAGTATCCCTCGAGACTTATCTAAAACAATTCTCCCCCCAAAACCCTCTAACCTCTCTTTCCTTCAGACGTATCCGTGGAAAAATTTCCCCACTTCTTTTCACTCCCCTCTCTTATATTTTTCTATTGTTACTTAAGTGTTGTACAATTTGGGTAGTAGTTTATGTAAATTCCATTGAGAAAATGAGATATACTGTCATTGATAGAAAATATATCATAAACGTTTGTATTTGTTTGGGGGTTAAAGACAATGGTTAAAACAATGGCAAGGCCAATCCACCCTGCTTCCAAAAATTCCAATCTCCATTAACCTGTTATCTGAGCAATTTGGACTTAGTTTGGTCCACCTCTAACTTTTTTTTAATGCACCGCGTCCTATTACCTTTACAAAAAAATATGCATTTAATTAAATTCATGGGGTAAAAAATTAGAAAGGTAAAATATTAGAGCAAATGTGCTTGAAATTGCATGAATGAAGAGTGGAAAACCATTTAGGGAGGGGGGGGGAACCTCAGTAGGACTAGGATTAAAACACTGAACTCTAAATTCCCAGCAAACTAAATTAGATGATCCATATATGTTGCTGGTCTGACCACCTCCGAGAGTAAGACATGCTCATTATTCTATAAAGATGGAGGCAAGAGTGCTCCACTTGACTGTACACTCGAGAACTTACTCTTTTAAACCGGGAGACGTCCTCGTCGTATTCGGGCAGCAGGACAAAAGCTTCATCCTCTGAATCACAAACAAATAGAGAACAATTGAATGTGTCACCTTTCTTTTTTTTTTTCCATTTACATTATGTGGTAAACAAATACCTAGAAATGTACAATATGGTTCAGCGAAAACAAGATGATCGAATGAACATTATTTTTTTTACAACTTAATCTTCTTTACTAGCGGTATATTTAATTGTAATTGAACTGGCAAAATTACTTACAAACTAGCTTAACTCCCATACAAACTCAGCCTCATCAATCCTTGTACTATTAAAGGGTGATCTCAATTCCTCAACGATAAGATTTTCGACCTTCCCGAAATCCATCCAGAATTCTTAAATAAAAAGTTAGATGCGCTACCGACTAAATAAAGTGTAGAGCGAATGGAAATGCTAGCTTTAAGTATAAATACACAAGACACATAATGCAAGCCACTGAAGTCTAAAATTTCAGTTAATCTGCTTTGAAACAGACCTAACTGAAAAAACATATTTAGAGTAACCCTTTATAAACCCCCTCAGATAAAATTATGGAAAGTGATAATTTAAATAACGTGACAGTGATCGAGTGGTTTTGATTGTTTAAGGACTTCAAAATAGCTTATATTTTAAACTTTACCTAAACTGTTAATATCATGTGATATTTATAAAAATAATAAAAATATTAAAGAGTTTAATCTATCAAAACGGTGCAAGGTAAAAAGAGGAAATGTCCAATTTTAACTCAAATTAATGAAGTGTAGCAATCTGGGGGCCTGTTTCATAAAATTACAAGTCAACAAAGATTTCCATAGAGAAAACGTTTACTTAAATTATTTTATTATAATATTAAAGATAAAGGAATTTATTTAGTAGTCCCCTTTGTTACAGCAATAAAAAGTACACAAACCATTTAAAATTATTTTATCACAGGTTTATTTAAATAAAAAATAGTTATATTTTAAAAAAAGATTATGGATATAAATATATTTTGCTAAGAGATTCTAAATTTGGGTAAAGAAATAAAGTAAAATATATTTATAGAATGAAGTACATTATAAAATTTCTTAGTTTTTAGGCTCAACATTACCGTAGGACCTGCGTAATTTAATTTTACCTTAACTAAGGCAGTTGCTGATTTATTTTTATAACAATAATAGCCTAGCCTATATCCTGTAAGAGTTTCTCAATTTTTAATGAGACTCGTTTGAAAATGTTAACATGTGGCCGTCTCCTAAACCCCAATAATCACCTGTCCACACAACATGTACGTCTATAAACATAATATAATGTGACCCACTCGGTGTCCACATGATCAAACGCGCTACTCTCGCAGTAAACTAGACTGTCAATGAAGGGGAGATTAAATTTTTAATCTCGGTAGGGTGTACTGAGGGTGGTTTTTCTAAATGGTTTTCTTCTCCTCTCCACGCAAATTCTGAGTACACAGTCTATAAATATAACCTTCCCAAACCTAAATATTAGCGTTATTAGTATGTAAGCGTATAATCCAAAGGATAGTTAAGACCTGGTGCTAAATTAAAATCAAACAATAGAAGAGAGATATTTCGACCCTTACATTGTCATCTTCAGACTGTATACAAGATGTAGCTCTAGTTCGTTGAGGTTATATAAGTTATAGACTTCAACAAGTGACCATTCCTATAGAGACAAACTAAAAATGACTTGGTAAATTTTGAAAAATATCTCTTCAACCAACTCATTAAGGTATATTGTTTAACTTCGATACAATTATTTAAGTTTTTAGTTAAAAAAAAAGAACTAACCACATATTCAGGTAATTATTTTTACACTAAATGACGGTAAACTTTATACCTATATATTATTTATGTTGTCAACATCCCTTTTTCTCAACTAATACAAAGCCTACAGCGATGAATAAGTATCAGTGGAAAGGATTGTTTTTTACCAACTTCTGACATAGTATACTCAGTGTACGTTAAATCATCCTGTAAAGACAGGCTTAAAACCAGGTTTAAATGTATTTGATTATAGCGAATTTTATTCAAAAAACAAGCTCATTAAATTTTACCACGTCTTCTTTTCATTGCTAAAAATTTATTTGTAATTTTAAACTTTTTTATTTAATTATGTGGTAAAATTATCAATAATTTCCAGTAGTGCCTCGGGAGAGGACTCAAGTTTTTTTTAATAGCTAATAATACTAGTTGAAAAAATTAACATCAAATTAACAATACTTTTGATATTATAGATTATAAGTACAACCTTAATAAATAACAACTAACTATTAATACATTTTCCCAACCTATGATTTATGAAGCACTCAGCCCCTACCGCCAAGAATTGTAACTATCTGCTCAAAAAAAGATAAACTTATAGTGAAAAAAGTAAATTAATTTTGTCTCTTTTGGGGATGGACTAATATACTAAAATCAGTAGTATCTCTATCTTGAAATTACATACTGATTGCTCTAGCAGTATCGTAGATCTTGTTTGATAGATACCCACTAAGAAATAAATAATGTTTTTAAAGAACAAAAGTTCGTGTTTTTATATTTAAAAAATAGCCACTTAATAATACTCGCATCTAAAATATATTTTAATTGAGCACTCATTCTTCAGGACACACTTTGTTGTCATTTTACCCGATTAAATGCAGCACTTAACGGAAACAAACAAAATTTATTAGTGACTTGTTTTGTTTTGTCAAAACAACACAGCATCACCAAGTATACCACTAAAAAATTTACATAAAAAAAATAATTAACTATTTAAAAATAATAAACAATAATTTTATCCACAACAATGGGCCCAAGGACAAAGGTGTGAGTCTCATCTTGTCTGGTTTGATGGTCCCAAGAGGTTGGGCTCGAATCCCGGGCGAGGTTACCGAGGTGATATCTACTAGATGGTAAACAATAATTCTTCAAGTACACAGTTGTGGTCAAACTTGCTTTTTAAATTTGAACTTACTCCTCCCGACCCCATTAGTGTAAGCTGTACGGATCACCCGGACAGGTAGTAAGACGTGGAGCACGTAAAAAAGTAGGAATGAAATTAATAACACAAATTAATGTAGAAAACGTAACGGTAAATAAAAAGCCACTTTATTTAGTCCGGTCATCGCCTGAACAATGTCATATATAACGATACGAACAAGAACCACGTACCGTTCGCAGCGCCTGTCCGAAGTCGACACATCAACGTAGTAAGTAAAAGTGTTATCCAATTCATGATGGATTGAGGTACCAAGCCCAACATTCCACGAGGCCCAACATGGTGCCCCGGTCAAAGAAGATCACACACACTTGCTGAGATCACTGCCCTTGATTGGACAGAACTGTTTTGCCAACGAGACAATACTAATGTCATGGCTGTTGGTTTGGAAGTGCTGGGATTGTTCTCTGGGATAAAACGGGACTATATCATCATGTAGTACAAGGGAATACAATTTTGATCATCTAGTGTTTGATAACTAAATATATCATGGTTAGTTTAGACGAAATAAATAAAAACGTATTTTTAAAATGGAATAAAAAAAATAATCTTAAATACGATTATTTTGGGGGTAACATTTTATGAATGATCATAAAAAAAGACATGCTAAACTATAATTTGACTTAAATATGTGTAATTACCTCACGTTTGGCCCAAAAGGTAGCAATCTTGCGTTGGTTGGTTCCTCTATGGCAGCAGTTCTAAACATCTTAAACTTCCGGAACCCTTTCAACCCTAAAAAAAATTGTGAATTCCCAGAAAGATTTTGTTAAAGTGCGTTATATTTACCGATGCTTGCCGCATTAGAATTTAGAACGTTAAAAAAATATATATATATATATATATATTTACTAGCGAATTTCATTTTAACCATAAATTACTTATAAATAGTTAATAAAACTAATTATTTTTGAAACATAACTTATTTTTAAGTTCTTGAAATATTTTTTTAAAATAAGAATAGTGACATTTTTTAGCAAGTTTGCAAATTTCTTTAATATATGACTTAATAGAAGATAGACGGACAAGGTTGTCCAAAACGTTTACTTGTAGGTTTTTCAAAAGAACATAAAAAAATCATTATCACGCAAAAACACAAAGCTATTTTGACTAATGCACAGCACAATTTTATTTAAACTGAATTGAATATCTGTAATAAATATTAAAGTAGTATTTCTTACAAGCAGTATGGTCCGTTATTCCTATGGGTTAAACTGTCCAGTCTACATTCTTCATATCCGTAAAGCCTGTAGCCCATAGCATTCCGTAGAAACTAGATAAACTTTAACCTACTTAAGGACTATCCATACGAACGGAAACGTAAAACCAATCACAAGTTAACAAATGAATATCAATATAAGAATCTAAATGAAAGAATGGGTGATAGTAAAGGATAGATAAATGTCTGCCATTTTATAAACGTATATATTTTTATTTTTCTATGTATAATAGAAATTCCTGAAAACCTTGATAAATTAAATATTTTAAACAGAGGGCGTGAACGAAAGTAATCCATTATAAACAAATTCTTTACACAATCGAGCACATAAGATATTGAAAATAAAGCACTAGATTAGCCTACCTATTTAATACTCTTTTGTCATGTAACAGCGAAGAGTATACAAGCAAAATCATTTTTCATTTCATGTTGGGTATTCGCATTTCATAATTTATAAATTAAAAAAATAGTTACACTGTAATACAAGGAATATATTATATATATATATATAATATATTATATATATATATATATATTATATATAATATATAATATTATATATATATATAATATATAAATATATATATAAATATATATATTATATTATATATATATATATATATTAATATAATATAAATATATATATAATAATAATATATAATTATATATAATATATTATTATTATATATATATAATTAAGCTGTACCATAAATAATGATTCAAAATTATTATTTTTTCTAATTTTTGTTAAAAATTAGTTTTTACATTAAATCAATTATAATTTATGTGATGAACCAACCTTTAAGGAAAATAATTATATAATAATTAAGAAATATATGCTAAATTTCTTTTAAATTAAGTGGCAGGCCTACAAAGTATTTACCTTAATATTCTAGAAACACTGGCCACCCAGTATTTAAAAAACATCCCTGGCAAAATTAAATTTAAGATTTCTTGTGGTACATACAGTATTTGCATGTAAAATAAGTTCATTTAATTGTAATTTGCTTACCCTATATACTTTTTGTATTAAAAAGTATTTTGAATACAAGTTTCTATTTACTAACAAAATTAAAATTAAATTTATAGTATTTACATTAGATGTAAAAATATTGTATTTCATTTTCATTAACATAAGATATTATACTTTTCATGATTAATAATCGAAATCAATTACCTTTATTTAAAGGATTGAATGTATAAAATTAAAATAAAACCACAGCCGTAATTTTATTTAATATAAATTTATTAATAACTGCGTAATGATATTTGTAGGTGTTGTGCTGGGTTGTTATTAATTTTTTAAGTATGAATAACTTTGTTCATGTGAAGATATCTTGATGTAATTGTTTTTGAATTTGTAAAATATCTTAAATAAATTTAATACCAGCAACATAATACCGTTTTAGATAATTTTTTAGATAATATGTAATTTTTGTATTTTTATAGGCAGATGTTCCTATAAAGTGCTAAATTGTCATTAATGTGGTTTTGGGTGGTATATATAACAAGTGTACTTATCAGACTCTTTTAAATTTCTTTTTTTTTAAGGAGATAAGTTTAAACTATAAGATCTCTAGGAATACAATCCGGGAAGAATTATTGGTACGTATCAATCTTGCTAATAGCCTATTCTACGAGACGCGTAATTAAAGATTAATCATTCTCTATCATAAAACTACAACCTTACTTCAGCTTAATTATGAGTAAGCATCACAATCGCGTGATGAAACATTCCTTAGCAAATGAATGTAATATCTCTTCAAGGTAGAGTGATTAAGGAGATATGAGTTTTGTCTTATATCTGTTTTATTTGAGTTTGATAAGCTTGTGCAAAGTTGGTGAGAAATATTGTAAGTTGAATCAAGAAACAAGCAGCTTTTTCTTTCAATAATGTATGAATCCTAAGTAATTCATTAAATAACTGTCGAACAGTAAGAACAGTAATAATATTTTTGCACTAACTAAAAATGAACAATTATAATTTTTATTCATAATAGATCTCGAGTTCTTACGTAGACCGTTGTTGATTAGTTTATGAAGTAATATTAAAAAGACTATAAGCCGAACGGTTACTAAGACACCATGTTAAAAAAAATTTAAGTATAAAAAATTATTCTAATAAATGTAATATTTATATAAACTTTACTGGATTTTAATTTGTTTTTTAAATAACATTGTGTTCTATTTATTTAATTAGATTAATATGTTTTATTTAGTTTATCGGACATAAATAAACACCTTGTGTAGTTTAAGGGTCTATAAACCCGTCCATGTGCACTGAGGGTGGTTTTATTAAGTAGTTTCCCACTTCCCCCCGCTCCCCCCATACAAATGTGACAAATATTTCTCTAAACTTCACCTTTTCTCATTCTTATACCAATAACATGGTTAAATGCAGAATCCTATATGGGTAGTATGACGTGGTGAAATACAAATAGCGATGATCTACTAAAATACTTACAATTGAGCTTCTCAGTAGCATTGCTATATTTTATGTGATTATTTAGTTTGCATGAAACGACATAGCTAATGAGTAAATGGATAAAATACAAATGTTAGTTAGTAAATAATTAAATTTTTACATATAAAAATTAAGGTTTAGATCTAAAGGATGAGCGTCGTTTTCTCAATTAGTTTTCCTAAATATAAATTTATAGCGATTTTAAAAAACCGATAACGTAATGTGATAAATTATTTAAACATTACAATCTAGTCTAAATGATTCAACATTAAAATATATCACTCCGGTCCCTTATATAATACAAAATTAACAAAATTAAATGACATTCTTCTTCAGAGACGCGTTTCTCATTATTTTCTTGAATTTTACTTCTTTTAACTGTGACTTACTACCAATTCGTGGAATAAACATTTAACTACGCTAATGGGAAGATATAAGAAAACAATAATGTATAGGAAATGCACTCGAATTTGTGTAGAAGTAGAGTGGGAAACCCCTTTGTAAAAAAAAACTTTATTACATCGGCTGGGGTACACACACATACCTACCTACCCTTCACCGGCAAACCAGACTAAATATACCTGACGTTTATTCTATCTTTCCATCGATGCAAGCTTTAACTGTTTTGTTTTCTTTTTATAGCATCAGATTTCACGTATAGATAGCAATATTTCAAACATTTCCTTGTAGACATTATTTTTTAATATTTAATGAATAACAAACTACGTCAAACTATTGACAATTAAAATTCGGGAAATTCAAAATCACTAAACCAATTCCTAGTTATTTTAAAATTCAATGTTGTGAACCTTTAAGAACATACTTTATTTGTTTTAGAAATGGGTATCTATGTTTGTTATTGTTTAGCTTGATTTCATATCTCCAACATTTATTGTAAAATTTCGTTTAAAACAATTAGTTAACTTCATCATTTCATGATTTTTTTTTTAATTGTAAAACTAAGCAAGTAACATTTTCAATTATATGAGAACATGATAGTACCTATCACCTCCTTGTTGATGTGAGCCATATTTATTTATTTATTTATTTACAAATTTAAAAATAGCAAAATCTTTATTAAATAATGAATAATCTTTAGACTTATGCAATGAGTTTCAGTTTACTGGTAGATAGCCCCCTTTAAGTCTCAACAACCTTATTAACCAATCTCCTTAATAAATTCTTGGATCAAAGTTATATTGGGTAAGGCATGACTTGAACACTGTCCCTTTAAGAACAACTTGCAGCAAAGGTATGATACCATTAGTAAACACATGACACATGCTCAACATGCTTGTCATGGTTTGTCTGTTTACCTATGTACAACAAATGATAAGGGATATCCTGTTTGAAATCTCCACATTAGAATATAAAAAGCAAAGTTTCTTCTCATATCATCCTTTCTCGTATCACGGAAAATCTGAGCATCTCAACATGTGGAGAATTATAATGTATAGTTTTAGTCTATCTTGGCATAGTTTCGGTAAGTTATCTTTTAAAAAATTGGTATAATAATGTTATACTTATACGTGATAGTTATTCGTACTAGTCATTAGTCATGAGAGTAAAATAAAGTAATCAAAAATCACAACTTTTAAAAATTCATGTCGGCAATGTATTATAAATTCCCCCAAAAATATTATCAGTGAATAATGTTGATTACTTTACTAAGTTTTTAAATTAAGATACTCATGTAAATTAATTTCACACAAGTAAATCCTCTAACACTATGATTTACACGTATTCACATTCAAAATAATAATTATTTACATTTTTTTTCTCTTTTTATTCTAGTCACATGCAGCCTTTGCAGATGGTACACTGGTAGAGATTGTATTGATGAAAGGGACGGTGCTACCTCTAAATACCATAAGAAAAGTGCTGGACCCTTTCACGTTTAATGGAGAGAAGACCCGGCTAAAGAAAATTCTGATTGACGATTATATTTTAAATGAAACCAGTATAAGTATTACCGGGTACTCTACCTAATTCACCATATTTTTCTCAGCACTTTCTTCCAGCTTCAGTGGAGGCTATGTTGATATAAACGCCCTCAATTCTGGAACTCCTGGAAGTGGAGATCTTGTGTTCATCAACATTACAGATTATAACAATCAACTGAACAACAGTGAACACGGATCCTTAGACATTACCCAACTAATTCGTGGTAGTGGTAGTAATGCGTCAGAAATACTAGATCGTTTCTTGGAACAAGTATTAGCAATTCATCGGATGATTATTTTAGGTTTACTGAGCTCCGATGACAGTGAATCTTATGACACTAACCTACTTATTGGTGGCTCCAATGGAAGTGGATCTTACAACATTAACCAACTTATTGGTGGCTCCAACTTAAGTGGATCTTATGACATTAACAAATTATTGGTGGCTCCAACGTAAGTGGATCTTATGACATTAACCAAATTATTGGTGGCTCCAACGGAAGTGGATCTTACGACACTAACCAACTTATTGGTGGCTCCAATGGAAGTGGATATTTTGACATAACCAAATTCTTGGTGGATCCAATGGAAGTGGATCTTTTGACATTAACCAACTTCTTGGTGGCTCTAACGTAAATGGATCTTTGGACATTGCCAACCTTCTCGGTGGATCTAACAGTAATGGCTCTTTAGATATTTCTCAAATTATCGGTGCCTCCAGCAGAAGTGGTTCTTTAGATATTTCTCAGATTATCGGAGGTGGTGGTAGAAATATTTCACAAATAATTAATCAGTTACTCAAAACCAGTGATAACAGTTCATCGAATGACTACTTGGGCTTATTGAAATTCAGTAGGAAGTAGTGTGTTTGATCCATCCCAACAAGTATGGCGATGAGCCAAACTCCTCTCTTATTGAAACCATTCCTGGGTGTTGATAGGGAATCAAATGATATTGACCATATAAAGGGGGATGTAAGAAACGCAAATATTAGTTATCAGTCGATATCCAAATCAAATAGTGATAAAGTACCCCAAGTTAGATATGGAAGTAAATATGTGTCAAACATATTTAAGACATTCTTAAACAAGGGTGATGCTATTAGCGGTGGAGATAAAATAAATGGAAACTAAAAGCAAGATATAAGCGACGATAATGACAGCAGTAGTAAAAATAATATTGATAGTGATGAAGAAGAGAATAAAAATAATTATGTAGACAAAAACGATACTAAAAGCTCTAGTGACGTTGATAAATATTATCAAGATATATTACTAAAGAAACAAATTATTAAAACCAAGACTTTCACATAATAAATTGTCTAGGTTCAATTCTTATAATAATATTTTGAAAACTATTTAAGTCTATTAAAACATATTTTTTGGCTACATAAATGCTTTATGATTTTGTATAAACTTATGGTCTAATATTTACACAGCAACATAAAGCTCATATTCTGTAAATCTGTGTGCAATTTTTTTTCTGGGAATGCGGCTTGGCTAACTTTCCAACTAAGTAAAATATTGTAATCTTGCAGTCTTGGTTAAATTGGACTTTAAAGGAAAATTACGAAATAGATCTCCTGACTCAATTTTAAGAAATAATTAATACAACACCTATTTTGTAATTATTTCATCAAAATTCTCTACTAGATAGAATATTACAACTGGGACGACACTTATCTAACTTTCCCAAATTTGTAACCTTCTCTTAGTTAGTTCATAATATATATTTAAATTTCATTAATAATATATCTTTTTCCCACGATTATTACTACCTGGGTTAAGCTAATTGAGCTACAATCCTACAGTTATATATAAGATTTGAGAGAGCGTAACTTACTTATTTTAACGTTAGACTCAGAGTTGATTGTAGTTTTTTATTTTTTTAATCATTCTTCTTAGCGTGGATTACAAATTTGATATATTTAAAATATAAAAAACAAAAGTGTGGTCAGGGATCATTGGGGGGGAAGGGGAAGTGTGTGTCCACGGAATATTTTAAAAGGCAAGTACCACGTGCAGGTCAATTTGGAACAGAAAATAAGAGTGGTGGTGTCCAATCTGAGTCAAAGATTTGATGAGTTTTATACTGCCCAACCAGCGTACAAATCTCTCTAGTATGTAAGTTAGTGGTGATATTTAAAAATGAAATAAAAATATTAACCACTTTGATGTCTGCATGATCTAAGGTAGAGATGGCCGACTAGTACATACGGCCCTCGAGGTCATTTTGTGCTGACCACAACAAAGTTAACAAAATTAAAATATGTATTACTAAAAGTTTTGTCCATGGACTTCCAGATGGGTGCATATATGTTCATACCTTTTTATGGTAAGGTACAGTAAACTATACGTTATTAAAACATACAGTCATGAAGTGTGTGAACTAAGGAGGAATCGATCTTTGACTCGTTGCAAGCTCTTTTACTTTCTATCAGAAACCAAACCAAAATAACATTAAAATAAAAAAAATGACTACCTCTGAAAACTGAAATATATTGCAGCCTTTATTTCCTTAATTTTAAATTTAAATTTGGTTAATTGTGCATTTCTTAGAAGAGGGGATGCAAGCTTTTCCCCTCGTACTGGGACCCAGTCTTGGTTATTGTGTCGACTGTGTCACTACGTAAAAAATTAAAAAGATAATTATTACCTTCCATGCTTGGGGAAAGATTGCTTGAGCTGCTCAAACAAAAAGTCTTGAAACTTGTTTTATCTAATTTCTTTTACAGTTTTTTTATTCTCAAAGGAAGGTTATTGACAACTTAAGCCATGTGGTGGGAGTTGTTATAAAATAATCCTAATCAAAGGGCATGTGGGAAACCACACTTCTCAGCACTTGGTCGGGATTCGAGCCTAGACTTCTCCACCAGCAATTAAGTATATTGGGAAGGTGACGAAGCTTTAGACTGTGGAGTAATCTATTAAAAGTGTTAGCTTTTGGAAGAAGAATTACCAAACACACAATATTGTTAAAAAAATTAACCACTTATTTATTTTAAAATAATAAAATAATGCAAATTAGTGCCAAAGAGTGTACGTCTTAGGACCAGCAAACTTAAAGAATTCATCTATAGTATTATATTAGTTTAAATAGGAAAAAGATGTATATGGTACGATTCGGGTATAAAATACAACCACGTATATATCTATTTATATCATTCTCTGGACCTCAGTGGTGCTCGACTCAGGACCCGATGTTCGTGGGTTCTTACCCGGATGAAGTTGACGGATTTTTCTTGAGCGATAACAATTAGTAGCACAACTTCCTAAGGAGGAGAAGTAAAGCTGTCAGTTCTACGTCAATTGTGGCATGTAGAAGAACCCTGGAAGGTATGTTAAAATACCTATCCCGGCAAATTGGGTAAGCCCTTTCGCTCTGGCTCATAGAAACTCTCGTGTGTGGATATAATCCATCGGATAAAAGAGTGGACGTTAACTACCTCAATAAAATAAATATATATACCATTCCAAAATAGCTACAATAGCTCACATAAATGATTGGATATGAAAATATTCAAGTACAGTCCAATTTACATACGATTAGAAAGGAACTTTTTTGGCAGCTATAAATAATACTTCCAATTTTAATATGTTTGTGAGTAAAGTGATGAGATTTAAAACCATCACTATGATAGATAGAATTAAAATATCGTATTACACTAATACTATAGTAAAATTATATAATTATTTGCTGCAAGAAAGCTTGTATTTTCTTAAGATCACTTGCTAGTCCTACATTATTATTTTTTTAGCGCTGCATCTTAACTCACGTTTGAGTTATACACGTATGTACTAATTACGGTAATGTGCTTGGTATGAGTAAGCTCGAACTTTATAGAAAATCTACCCGTATTTTTGTGGAGGGAGAGTGTAAAGCCTTATATGGAAAAAAAAAAACCTGTCTGGGATTCGAACAAGACTCTTGCAATGATGACGCCTTATACCATTCGATCACCAAAGCAGCTAATCGTATTATAGTTCTAGTAGTGTTTAACTGTTTTAAAACCAACACATTACTATAGCATTATGTTTCTTTTATATAATCAATGTGTTAATTTTTACTTTTTTTGAAAATGACTCTAAATATTTTGTTTAAAATGCATATCTAGGATTTGTTTGACATAAAAAAAATAGCACTGTATCATTGGTTTTAGGGCAAAATTCCTTAAAGTGAAGTTTACTGATGGAAAATTTTTGAAAACTTAAAATTTTTCCAAAATAGATTTAACGATTTTGTTCAGAATGTATAGATGGAAATTATGTGGTATGAACAATAACAATGTATAATTGTTTTAGGGATAAAAACTCATTTATGGATAGTTTACTGATTACTTGTTTCTCAAAAACCTGAGCTATTTTACAAATGGGTATAATGATTTGATTCCAAAATGATATCTTAGAAGTCTTTACATGACAGATAACACTGTTTACTTCTTTTTGGGGTAAAAAAATTGTTTATGTGAAGTTTACAGATGACTCATTTTTCTAAAACTTTAAATATTTTACAAATGGCTCTAACGATTTGGTTCAAATAGAGTATCTTGGGAATGTTTACATGAGCAAGAGCCTTGTATACTTATTTTTGGGTAAAAACTCGATAAAGGATGATTTTCTGTTGAGTGATTTTTGGAAATTTGAATTATTTTGAAAATGTCTATAACGATTTTGCTTTAAATGTATATGTGTGGAATGTTTACCATGAACATGTCAAATAACGCTGTATACTTGTTTTTTTTAGGGGGGGGGGGGATTTGGCTATGGGTAGTTTACTGTTGACATTTATTTTAGTTCTAGTATTTTGTAAAATGGGTTCAGTGATTTGGTTCAAAATGGATATTCGTTTAATTTCGTGTATTATAAATAGTATATGAATTTGTTTTTCTAAAAAAAAAAAAAAAACTTAAACTGTAGTTAGTTAATGACTAATTTTTGTAAAAAAAATTGGTTTTAAAAATAACTCTAACGATTAACCATTAAATACGTCTTAATATAAGAAATATATGACAAAACAGGCTATTACAAATACATTAATAAGCAACAAAAGAAATATATTTAAAAAATAATAAAGACTCACAAGGTAGAATGACCATTTTCTAGGAGGACGCACGAGTATTTCATACTTAGTAGTGACAGTTTTATCGAGATTTTAAATCTTATTTGAAGAATTATGTAAGTTAGCCCACCAGAAAATATTGTGCTAGCTCTTGAAATTTTTTCCATTTATTACTACTATCTATCTATCTATCTATCTATCTATCTATCTATCTATCTATCTATCTATCTATCTATCTATCTATCTATCTATCTATCTATCTATCTATCTATCTATCTATCTATCTATCTATCTATCTATCTACTATCTATATCTATCTATCTATCTTTACTATACTATATTAATCTATCTATCTATCTATCTATCTACCTATCTATCCTAATGACTACTTAGCTGACATAAATGAATAGATGTGAAAATATTAAAGTACATTCAGATTTAGATATGTGTAGATGTTATTATTTTGACAGTTATAAAAGTCACTTTCTATTTTAATATGTCTATACGCAAAAATATGGGATTTGTTTTATTATTGTTACAAAGTAAAGTACTTTTATTTATTTCACATACATCCTTCTGTTGATTTTCATAATCACCCTTTTGTATAAACTTTCCTAGGTGTTTTCTATTATTTTTTATAAATAATATTTGAACTGTTACTAAACAGAGTAATTGGTTGTGGACACACACTTATTACTTAACGTCTGGACTATTTTTATCAGATAGATTTTTCATAGACAATACTTGAAACAATTTAAGCTTTGGACTTATTTTTGTTATTATATACTTCAATTCACTGTTTCTTTATTTAACCGATCATTAGTTTGTTGAGTATTACAAGCAAAGTTTTTTGGGAAAGACTTAGTTGAAATGGTTCGTGAACAAACTGAGGACAAGATTCTGGATATGCAAAGTTGTTTCATGCCAGGTAGAGGCTTTAGGGACCAGATATTTGCATTGAAACAAGTGATTGAGAAATGTATGTCAATAAAGAATGAATTGTATTTTTGCATTTGTCGATCTTGAGAAAGTGCACAATCGAGTGAATATGAGTATGTTATGGGAAGTTCTGGGAGAGTATTGTGTGGATACTTGGTTAGTAAATGTAATCATGGAGGTGTATGGTAGAGTTATTGAAGCTTGCGTTAGGGTGGATGGAGCCTTGAGCAAAAGAATTGAAAATGAATAGAATGTTGAAAAACGTTGTGTTATGTCTCCCTGGTTTTTTAATGTATTCAGGGATAAGTTTTTTAAATATGCTTGTGAGACTGCGATTGGTGTACAAATGTACAATGTGAATGTGAAATTTCTGCTATATGCAGATAAGGACATACTAATGGTTGAGAATGAAAGTTACATGCGAACTGCATTAATTCGTTTGAATGGGGAGATCGGCCGAATCAATTTTTGGTATAAACGTCTCCAAAATTAAGGCGATAGTTTTTTAGTAGATGGGTAAGGACATTTTGTAAGCTTAGTATGAATGGGAAACTGTTGGAACAAGTTAATGATTTTGTGTATCTGGGCAGAATGTTTGGTAAAAATGGAAGGATGAATGTTGAAATCTATAGTCGGGTGAATACATCTCGGAGAGTAGTTGGATGTTTTGTGGACTAATAAAAGTAATAGACTAGTATTGAAAGAGGCAAAGATGGCAATATATAATAATGTGCTAACGCCAACATTATTGTATGGATGTGAAGTGTGGGTTTGTCAGGAGAAACACAAGAGCAAGGTGAATTCAAATGGAATGAGATATCTAAGAGATGTATTTGGAAGAACTTGTATAAACTGAGGCGGTAATGAATGGGTGCTGAAGGAATCGGTTTGAAAGGGATTCCAATATGTCAATGCGAAAGAGCATCTTACATTGGTTTTGGTATGTTGAGATGATGAATTTGGATCAAGCGCCGAATCAAATATACGATGGTGAGGTGTGTGCACCAAAAGGAAGGGGAATATAGGATGTGGTTTAATATTGTAGACCAATGTGTGAAAAAAAACACATTAAGAGTTTTGAGAATAAAAGAGCATGTAAGAAATGGTGCATGGATGTTGTTGAAGTGAAGGGAGAATGCAAGGATAGGGAAGTGTAGAGAACGTTAGTGAAGATGAATTGACTATGGAGTTTTTTTTTAGCTATATGCAGTTTCTTGCCCACTACAATATGTTATTCTTATATACACCATTCATGTTTCAAATATAAACAAGAATATACATTTAATTTTAAATAAAAGATTTACTTTATATTAAAGTTTTTGTTTCGAAAGTTAATATTTATATTTAATAGAAATAAGGCATAGAATAAAACATAACTACAAATGATTACAATACAATGTCTCACAATTTATATAGTTAAATAGCAGTATAAATCACGATCACAACCTAAATAGGACGAAATGTTATATTTGTACTTAAAACATATTTTAAAACATACAATTTAAAACTATATCCTTGGCTTACCTTGAACTCTATAAAACTCTCCTTACTGGATTACTCTATGTGTGGCTTGTAATAAGGTACCATCAGTAATAATTAGGGTACGTTTCACAACGAATACCATGAAAGCATTGCATTGGAACCCATAAACTTCATTCTTTTCAGACTTAGCTTTATATAAAATTTCTCTATTTCTAACCAAATTACTGGCCTACTAATAAATCAAGTCCCCTGTATTTGCATTTAAAAATTTAAACATGTCAATCATCTTTTTTTAAAGTTTGAATCCAAAAATTCCTCTAAGTTTGAGTATACGACCATGATAACAAATATTTTTTATATTTTTGATCTATAACTTGAAATTATTAATTATTATCTTTTAGGATTGTTGAATTTTTCCAAGACTCAATAGTATTTGGCTATTCCATTAGCCACGCTGGGATTTCCACTCTCCCAATGCAAGTTCCATCACAGTACGTGTCTATAAGATATCTGTGGATACATTTATGACACCTGTGGATGTCTATAGGACATCTGTGGACGTCTTTTGATACTTGTCGTCCCCATTGACACTAAAGCTTGTCAATTTTAGGCAAATGATTAATTTGGACGAGGATTGACATTATGCATTGAAATTAAAAGAATCAAACATATCTGAAAATAACATGACAATAGTTACATAGCCAACAGGAATTGATTGTATTTTTAATTAAGATAGTTCTATGAACTGACTTCTTACAATTTAATTCAAGTCTAGTTAATTCTTTATTATAAAGTTATTCCCACTTACAGTTTGAATTTACTTTTTTTAAATTACAATATAGCTATAAACCTTTTATATTAACTAGTCCGCATATCCCCATAAATTCATTAAGAGTTTTCACTAGTTGGTCCGCTCCGGGTATATTAATACAGAGTAATACAGAGTGTTACACCTTGCTATATTCTTGTTGGTGAGATATAGTGAGCTAAGAGGATGATAGTCTTACAGGTGGTTCATCAGGACTAGTAAGCCGAGGTAGGCACTACCCTATAAAGCTGTAAGAACTAGGGGAGCAGCCTAGGTTACCATAACATAAAATTTAAATTATATTTTAATTTTCAGATTTTATTTATATCAAACAGACGCCATATGATAGATTGCAGGTGACTCAGAGTTAAAGGTTCAAATAAGGCCTGGATAAATTAGCAGTGATTTTTCAAAGTTGACTTATCACTGCTATTTTCTGGTCCTCTTGCCACAAAATGATGCTAATGTAATAACATTTCATGTAGAAATACACTATTGCGAATTACACGCAAAGAAAATTAATTTCACAAATAAACATATATTAATACACATTTATATTTATAAATACAATACACAAATGATTATTCTATTTCTAAGAACGTCACAACACTAGAAAATATAAAAACGAATAATTGCTTGTAAACATATATTTTTTGAAAACCTTAAGGGTGTGCGAGTTTTGTGACCTTTGGTAATATATTTTAAAGGAACTAACGTAAATATTAGAACTAAATACCTGCACTTAAACAATTTTAGAAACCAACGTGTTCTGCAACTGCCACTTTCAACCTGGGGCACATCTTTCCCACAGAAATCCAAATATAGTTAACATTTTTTAATGCACCACATGAAAAGTTTTTTTCTATATCAATCAGACATAAATTCTACTTTATATTTTGTTCACTGTCTTTAAAATTAAAATGTTTTCATTTTGGAATGTTTTAAAATAGTTTTATCTACACGTTATTAAATACTTCAATAGGATAGTAAGTAATTAATATTTACGTTTAAAATTCGGAGTTCTTTCAATTTCTTCTTACATTTAGCTCAGCATGAGTATCGACTCCTCACATATTGTTTAAAGCTATTTTTGTTATTTTATGTACACAGCACTGTACTGCCCGTTCAGCCTATACACATAAATACACTGATGGGGTTGGGATCAGTAATTTAAATGAAAAGAATTGCATTAGGATTTGCGTTGTAGATTGATATGGTATTTAGGAAAAAACACACTCAATACGTCCAACTGGGGCTTGAACCTCTGTCTCCACTTTATCGACTATAAAATATAGTGTGAGAGATATTCCCTACACCATACGACCATCAATGCAAGTAATTTGTTATTGGTTTTAAAATATATTAATTGGGTTATCGTCCAGCAATATGTGAACATGATATGTCAGTCCTCTTCATGTTTTACCACTTGTTTAATCATTACGATCGTCTGCAGCGTTGAAACAGAATGTAACCCTAGATTTATTTTATCAAGCCTTATATTAGATATTTTAGTTTTTACCGACTTTCCCAAAATGATATCCACCCAGATTCACTTTGTACAAAGTTTACAATTTATATTTTCAAAATTAATTTAAAACTAACTCTTATAATACTTTAAGTTAATATAAATGATATCAAAATAACCTTTTTGTTGTATCTCAAAGAAAATTAAATTGAACAACCTTAAAAAAATATTAAACTTTAAATAAGTTGATGCTGAGTAATGCGTAAACTAGTTTTTGCATTATGTTTACCTTGCTATATCACATTCAATGGATGGTGGAAGTTTATATTCTTCAGTAGCAAAACCCGTATTGATGGTCACGTGATATTAGTCGTAAATTTGCAACATACCAGATTCCCAATTAAAAGAATTTAGGCTTCATGTCCTGGCTGGGTGTACTAAGAGTATATTTTTATAAATGGTTTCCTAATATTCCTTATTCCTAATTAAATTGAAAATTGCTCAGGTAAGAACACGAAGACACACGAAGAAAAAACAAACTTGTTAGTATGGGACAGTGGATTAAATTAACAACACGTAATATAATGCTAGTCATTATTAATTTCCAAAACGTTTTATTTTCTATTCACTTAAGCATATTTGAAAGTTAAATGATCTACTTTTAGAACGAATAAATATTCTGAAAAGTATCATTCAGAATATAGGTCTTCAAACTATGGTCTGTTGGTCACATCCGTCCCACCATAAGATTATATCCGGTCCTCTCCAAGATTTTTTATTAAAAAAATATTGTTTTCCTTCGTTATTTCCTAGCCTCGTAGTATATTTGATATGTCCAGTTCCTGTCCACACGCATGCTTCTCCACTTGACATCAAGTACTGTCGGAATTCCAAACCCTCCATTTTCAGTCGCAGGCACAATCTCCATAGGATCAAAGATCTCAAACCACGTGTAGGAGACAGCTTTTGTTACTCCGTAAACCTACAACAGAATGGCTTGTGACGATTTTTAGGTGGTTCCAAATCTCTCGGCAGAGCACAAGCAAAGTCACAAGATATACCACATAATTTTAAAAATTAGTAATTATATTGATAGTTAGTATACATATAAATTATTAAAAATTAACTGATTCATTTATCATAGAGAATAATCAACCTCAATCAATTTTATCAAATACTGACTGACTAGCTTTGGAAGTGGCATTTTTTGCCATATGAATTAGTTTAATCTAAATTTACAAGCTGAATACAATTTGATTTGTGATCTATTCGTACGTGTCTAGGCATTCAGGACAAAAATATACTACTTGAAGAGCAGGTGATGTTTATAGCTTGGTTCTGTTCCAATGTTGTGAAAAATTTCATGAAGAACGTGAAGCAGAATTTCCTTCTTCACTTGCATTAGAATTCATTTCTGAATTACAAAAACAATTACGGGGACGATTTTCTGATCTTGATTGTAAAATAGATGAACTAAATTTGTTTTAAAATCCATTTGACTGGAGTGTTGAAACACTACCAAGTCAGTTTCAAATGGAGATTATTGATCTCGAATCAGGTGACATGCTGAAATACAAGTATAAAGATAACCTAATCCAATTTTTTTAAATCTTTGCAGCCTAAAAATTTTCCGAATTTGAAGTAATTTGATTGTGGAATCGCGCCAATTCTTGGTAATACAACCCGCGTGAACAAAAATTCTCAACAGTGAAGTATTAACTATGTCAAATCCAACTATCGATACAATTTATCTGATAACCGTTTTGAAGTCTACTCTAATAGTGGACACCTCAAGCTTGAAACCTCATTAAACAATATTTTGAAATAAAAAAAGAAGTTCCGTAATTTCCATTAATCTTGTGCAAAACATCATGGTGTGTTAACCACAATTGAAATTTATATCTTCTATCTCAAAATATTTTTTTATTCTGTTTCTTGAAAATATATACGCTCTGCTGCCTTTCTTTTTACTGTTACATCTTCTTTCATTCTGAAAAATATCATGCTGATTTACCCAAAAAATATCCAAATAAATGTTATTTATTTATTATTTTATAAAAATTAATTTTTTCTACTTTGGCCCACGCGAATGTGTAAAATCTATTATATGACCCACGAACAAAAAGTGTTTGGAGACCCCTGATTTAGACTAATGCACTACTTTTGTTAATTTAAATATTTAAAACGTGAAACTTTTTTCAACTAAGATTCCCACAGTTATATCAAATGCATTTTTTAATTTATTTTAAAATGCTGGCTTATATACAGAGAATTTGCCAAAAATTTGTCATAGTTAAAAATAAATATAGGGAAAGCCACAACTTCATAAAATGAAACTTTATTTCTTTAGAAATTTCTTGACTTCCACCAAATCGATTCTTTTCTAATGAAATCATTTTTAAACTTCGAGAATTAATCTAACAAAGTTTACCAAATTTAAATATCAAAATCTCAATAAACGTATCAGATACAGTATTCTTTGACTTTATGAACAATATTGAGCTATACATCCAGAAGTAATAACATCAAAATACTTAGACGCCAGTTTTACATAAAAACCACAAAATATCTGAACGATCACTAAGATTTACTACAAATTCTTAATTTACACTAAAAAACAAAGTAAATTTAAGCAATTCGTCCCATGAAATTAAATAATATTATAGGGTACACTTAAGGCTTTGTTCCCACGGTGGACAGTTTTATAATTGTTATTTAAATATGTCTATGTTCACATGGCAGACACTAGCCGTAGCGTTGAAATCTGCTGTTTACTTTTTCAGCTATGGAGATAGAATGAACAGAAACAGCTGTGTGTTTTTTTATTTGGTATTGGATTCATTTATTACTAAACTAGCATTTGCCTGCAGCTTCGCTCGCACTAAGCAATAACCACTCCAAATGGTAAAAAAGAATGAAACTTATTCGAGAGCAGTGTTTTATGCGAGTACGACAATGAAGCTTTAGGAATGCACACGGACTCACACCAATCACCTCCCCTCTACACCATTGCTCATATCACTTGCTAACTTCTGTACCGCAATACCAGCCGTAACGAGTGTTCACTTCTAACACCTGGATTTTATCAAAACTACTTATCTCTCTGATGAGATAGCGTAATGGTAGTATAGGGCTTACCATTGTTCACTGAAAAATATGTAGTACAGCGGAAGAGGTTCCACCTCGATCAGATGAGTAGTTTATTGAGATCACTGGATGCAACCAAACTGACAGACATTCTAAAAATTTATTATTTGTTATTCATATGGTTTATAATACCCATAAAAAAAAACTCCACAAAATTTGAATGTGCATACAGACCTTAATAGTTTTATTATATGTATGGATTCACTTAATAAGAAACATAATTAATCATATATAAAGAAACACCTTATATCAAGTGCCCTTTCACACTAAATAAAACTGTGCTGCTGATTGTTTACCAAGAAACAAAACTAAATAAACCTAATTCACAAGAAACGCCATAAAATAACTGAAAACATCATATTTCAATTTAAGATGCAAATGTAGGCACGCTAAAAGTGGCTTTCTTACGTGAAAGGGACTGTTGCAATGGATAATAAAAGGCATAGTTTAAATTTATGATCATAAAAACAAAACTAAATAAACACAAATTACAAGAAAAACCAACAGGAGAAGTACATAAATTTAAGACGCAAACGCACATACACTAGATAGAAGTGATTCTCTTACGTGAAGAAACTGTCGCAATCCAAAAAGAAATTACAGAATAAATTGTAATATAAAGTTTTAAAAAACACTCTATATATTGTTGATTATTTTTTATTCATATTAGTAGACAAATCGTGCTTATTTAACACAATATAACTAACATATAGGTAACGTTCAAAATCTTTATTTGATTTTACATTTACATAAACTATATATCTAGACAGAAATATTAATTACTTTAACATTGAAATACTGCCTAAACAACAGAAAGGACAAGGAAGTAAATATAATATTATGTACATTTGTGTGATAAAAACTTCACTTCAAAACAAAAAAACTTTTCAAAGGAACTTAGGAATACCTGAGGGCCTCAGGCGTATTTTTTATTTATTTTTTATTTTACTTTTATTGATCGACCCTAACACCTTAGGCCACTTAGCTGCTGGCAAGGGTTACTTCAAAATCCAGAACTTTAATTCTTTGCATTACTATCTTATAAAACCTAGGAGTTTTAAATTGAGAATTTACTTATAGAATATACTTTTGTGAGCCTGACAACGTCGACTGCTTGACCACTTCTTCATTTAACACTAAAACAAAGAAAAATACTTACATTTGGCATATATGTACGTGCTGGAGGAAATATTGTATCTCATATCTATCGAGGTGCATCTAAGAATTATTAATTCTCTACCCGTACATTATATTTTGAGTTAGATGCCTAGGGTAGTCAAGTGTTTTGTCAAGTCAAGTGTTTTGCAGGGTTTTTTCAAACTTTTTTTTTTTGTAAAATAAATCAAATACCAATCCAGTAGAAAGGTGTATTGTCTCCAATGTTATGGAATCTAGTAGTGAATGACCTTGTTAAGGAGCTGAATAACAAGGGGTTCTACTGTCAAGGATATGCAGATGATTTAGTCATCCTAATACTTGGCAAATGGGGCAATATAGTCAGAGCTCTTGCACAAGACGCTCTGTATATTGTACAGGAATGGTGCCAGAAACAGGACCTTGGAGTCAATCCCAAGAAGACAGTGGTGGTACCATTTACAAGGAAAAGAATCCAGGTCACGTACTGGAAACTCAAGTTGTTTGAGGAAGAGATACCAGTTAAAGGGGTGGTGAAATATCTTGGGGTGATTTTGGACTCTAAGTTAACATGGACCCCTCAAATAAATAAGGTATGTTCCAGAGCCAAGAGTGCTCTTATGAGCACGAGGAGGGCCTGTGGAAAGAACTGGGGGCTGAATCCCAGGAGCGTGTACTGGATATACACCATAGTAGTAAGACCCATAATTGGTTATGGGGATGCAATATGGTGGAGGAAGGCAGATCAGGTGGGGGCTGTTAAGGAGCTGGGAAAAGTGCAAAGACTAGCATGTCTGGCTATGACCGGCGGAATTAACAGCGTACCCTCTGCAGGAATGGAAACTATGCTCGGCATACCTCCACTACACCTGTGGGTAAAAATGGAGGCAGCAGCAGGAGCATATAGATTGAGAAGTAATGGCAACTGGATACATAAAGGATATCCAGGATCACACACAAACATTTTGGATGTGTTTAAAGTAGGACCCGTGGTAGAGATGCCGGGAGACTACATGAAGCCATCGTTCTGCTTCAAGAAGTCTTTCGACGTAAAGATTGGAAGTAAGGAGTAGTGGAAGATGGAGCCTCAGCACCAATCAGGGGATATAATATGGTTCACTGACGGGTCAAAGATGGAAGAAGGCACTGGAGCGGGAGTATATGGGGTTCAGCCTAGACTGGAGAAGTGGTATTCTCTAGGGGGTCTGGCCACAGTATTCCAGGCGGAAGTGTATGCAGTCAGGGCGTGTGTGGAGGAGAATATAGGTAGGGGGTACGTTAATCGCAGTATCTACATGTATTCAGACAGCCAGGCGGCTCTGAATGCATTAAGAGCACCAAATACGAGATCAAAGATCGTCAAAGAATGCTATGAAGCCCTAGAGAAGCTAGGGAAGTACAATAAGGTGATCCTAACATGGGTTCCTGGCCATGTTGGAATCAGCGGTAATGAGAACGCAGATAGACTAGCCATAACAGGGGCACAGAATCCCTTCATAGGACCAGAACCTGTTCTGGGTATTACTAAGCGGACAGTGAGGAAGGAACTGCATGACTGGATTAAAAGACAGCATGCAGAATACTGGGCAAACACCCAGAAGCAAAGGCATGGGAAGCTAATGATGCCGAGACCATGTCCAAAGAGAAGCACTGCTATACTGAACCTTAACAGGAAGCAGATGAGACTAATGGTGAGTCTAATGACTGGCCATGGGAACTTCAGGAAACACCTATACAACATGGGGGTAGAGAGAGAGACCATGAAATGTAGAAAGTGCAATGAGGAAGCTGAAACAGCATCACACCTCATATTCCAATGTAAAACATTGGAACTAAGAAGATACAACCAATTTGGAACTCTGGACCCAAATGGAATTGTATCTAGTGATCATCTAGTTGAGGGACTCCTTGGGCTTTTTAGGAACACAGGATGGCTTGACTAGGATAACAGGAAGAGATACCGCACAATAAGCTGAGGCTTCGGTGTGGGCAGGCAGGGGGAATGGACCCTCCTGTTTTGTCTCCCTGTAACAATCTAATCTAATCTAATCCAGTAGAAACATAAACTAATGTTCTTCACATAGTGACATCAAAAGATTTTGAATATCTATCTGTTAAGGCTGTCTTGAAATTTAACGCTACTATGTTCATGACATATATTCAAGAACTTTTGATAAAACCCATGTGTATAAAATTAAACTTTATATATAGAAAAGCAACAATAATGATACTGTTACTTTTCAACAACTTCCTACGACATCTAAAATATGTCGCAAAGCTTCTATTTAAAAATTAACGACAGTGAATAATCTACTTCAAGGACAAAATATTAACTGTATAAAGCGGAATTAAAACCATATACTTTAAAATTACTAGTATTTCTACGACTTATCAACTTTCTGCTCATTTGTATTTCATCCCTCTGTGATTAAGGCTCATAGCGATTGTACCCTTGGTCTCCGATCAAGCTCCATATCTCCGACGACAGTGTATTCTTTGTGTAAGGTAATCAACATGTGTTCGACTTGGAACATGTTTGTGTGGTGTTATTGTACACAGAGCCATTTGGGCAGGTATAGGAGTATATATAATAACCTCCACTTGGGTTCGAAGAACAAACATAAAAGTTATAGTAAGACGAAGAGTCAGCGAACCTCCCGGAAGAGGTACAAGAGAATATATCGAGGGATAGTGTCAAGGACATAACAACTATCACAACGGTGATTGTGAACGTGGAAACGATCGCTGTGTTGGTGGTGGACGTCGATGAGCACCTGGCCAAGGAGTAGGTACACTTACCCGTCCCTGGATCAAACAGTGAGCCACTGGGGCATGGATAGGTGATTTGGTAGAAACCCCCACTGGATTGAGAGATGCAGAGTATATAATTGGAACTGTTGCTAGTGTCTTCAAATCGTCCATTTTCTGAACACTGAAATGTGAGAGGTGTATTTGTAGTGCACACTGTACTGTCAGAGTAAGTGCACGTGAATGTGCTGGAATTGAATATAGATCCACTAGGGCAGGAATATTGTGATTGGTAGAAGCCACCAGACGATTTAGCTACGCATGAATAGTATTCAGTACAGTTGACAGGATGTCTGAACCTTCCAGAGGCGATGCATTCGAATGAGGTTTGAGTATTTGTCAGGGTCGAAATTGTAGTAGTTGTAGTAAATTCTGTTGTAGAAGTTGAGGAGGTGCAAGGAACAGTTTCCGAGCACATTAAACTGCAGTCCATACTACAGTAGTTCCCGTCATAGCAGGTGTAGACATCACCGCTGGCTGCCACATCTTTGTCTGCGCATAATTGTAAGGTCGTGTTTGTGAGACAGTAGAAGCCATAGTCGTTACACCTTGGACCACAAACCACGCTGGCGTTCAGGGTGCACACTCCATTGTCACGGTCAAACAGGGACCCACTTGGGCAGGTAAAATGGTACATGGAGAACCCGCCACTGGATCTAGAACTGCACACATAGTACTTGGAGCAGTTGCTGGTATCAGCGAACTTACCAGTAGCTGTGCATTGGTACGGCTCTGGCGTCGTTGAGGAAAGATCGGAAGTTGTTGTTTGCTTAGTGGTTTGAAAAATAGTTGTGGTCGTGGAAATACATGGAATAGTCTCTGAACATTGTGTGAAACAATCCATACTACAGTAGTTCCCTGCGTAGCACTCGTAGATATCCCCGCTCGGAGCTTCATCCACATTTCCACAGAGCTGTAGGGTGGAGTTGGAGAGGCAGTAGAAACCATATATATTGCACCTGGGGCCACATGTGACATTAGAACTTGTGGAACATTTATCTGTGTCTTGGTCGTACAAGGAACCACTAGGACAGGTGTATAGGTATGTGTAGTAGGCCCCACTGGGGTTTGATGAGCATATATAGTAGTTGGAGCAGTTGGTTTTGTCTGCAAACCTTCCAGTGGAAGTACATAGGTACGAAATTTCTGTACTGGCTGTCGTGAGAGATGTTGTAGATTTAATGTATGTTATTTTTGAAGTTCTTTCAACAACATCGGTGGCTACATTTGCTGTCTCGGTTGTAGATTCTGTAGTCTCGGATGTAAGATCTGTGATCTCATTTGAAGCAAATGTTGTCTCGGTTGTAGCTTCTGTGGTTTTAGTTATAGCTTCAGTGGTTTCTGTTATAGCTTGTGTGGTCTCAGTTGAAGCTTGTGTATTCTCGGTTGTAGCTTCTGTGGTTTCAGTTATAGCTTCAGTGGTTTCCGTTATAGCTTGTGTGGTTTCAGTAGTAGCTTCTGTGGTCTCTATGGTAAATTCTGTTGTATCGATTGTAAATTCTGTTGTCTTCATCGTAAATTCTACTGTCTTGAATGTAAATTTTGATGCCTCAGTTGAACCCTCAGTGTCCTCAGTTGTAGCTTCTGTGGTCTCAGTTGTAGCTTCTGTGGTCTCAGTTGAAGCTTCTGTGGTCTCAGTTGCAGCTTCTGTGGTCTCAGTTGCAGCTTCTGTGGTCTCAGTTGCAGCTTCTGTGGTCTCAGTTGTAGCTTCTGCGGTCTCAGTTGTAGCTTCTGTGGTCTCAGTTGTAGCTTCTGTGATCTCAATTGCAGCTTCTGTGTCTCCAGTTGCAGCTTCTGTGTCTCCAGTTGCAGCTTCTGTGTCCCCAGTTGCAGCTTCTATGTCCCCAGTTGCAGCTTCTGTGTCCCCAGTTGCAGCTTCTATGTCCCCAGTTGCAGCTTCTATGTCCCCAGTTGCAGCCTCTATGTCCCCAACTGTAGCTTCTGTAGTATCAGGTGTGATGTGAGTTTGTCTTGTTGACTTAGGACTAACGATTGTTGCTAACTCTGTACATGGAGTTATCGTGACTGGACATGTACTCATCTCCTTGCACATGTCTACCTCATCACAGCATAGCCCGGAAATGCACGTGTATATGTCTCCCATAGGGGTGCTGTCCACACACTGCTGCAAGCTTGTGCCGTTAATACAAATTACACCATAAGCACAACAATTGTCGCCTCTAGAAGGCGCAACATTTATTAAACATATCTGAAAGCAATAATGGTAAACAATAGATTTTAAAATTAATGTTTAGTGTGGTTTAATATTGATATTTGTTAAAGGTATTCATTTCAAAATATTACTAGTGAGAATGAAAATCAACAGAGGCCAACATTACCTTTTAACGGATCTTTATACACACATAGGTGATCACATTGTCTAGCTCGTCACACTCGCGCTAGACTGGCTTCCCGGCTAATTCTGTTCAGGTATATTTAAAATTGGTTTTCCTAAATGGTTTACCACTCTCTCTCTCTCACTCTCTAAACAGAAAAATTTGTGTGTAATTTTCTTCCAAATATTGTACCTTACTAATCCTCATTCCGTTAAAATAGTTAATGTATAGGTATAACCCGAGCAGGTTATAATATTCATGGGTGAAAAATTCAAATAAAACACTAAAAAATTACTTTCGATATCAATTGAGTTAATTTCTCTATATTTGATACATTTTTAAAATCAATAAATAGCCTTCTACCAGCATCAACGCAGTGCGCGCGTGATTTAAGGCATCCACATCATCTGATTTGATTTTTTTGTGACCCGGAAATTAAGGTTCGAATATCGGCTTGATTCACAATGATTACTTACTTAAATAGGGTTTAACTTTACCTTCACAAATATCGACTACTTCTTTATTCACTATAAATTCTACCCACCTAGATCTTACTTCAGAAATATAAAATATGTGGATAGTCCAGATGGGTAGTAAGACATTGCACTCAAAAAAAGAAAAGAAAGTTCTGCTAAAAAATACAAGAGCCACTTCTATATAGAAGAATTTGAAAAACAAAAAAAATTACTTGAAATAGAGATTTGCTTTGTCAGATTTCTAAAGTATGTGGCGGAATTTTTATTAGTATCCTTTGAATAGAATTTTATTCACCGATTTGATTAAATACATGGAACATTAATCCAATAAAGTTTTACGTCTATTCATAGATTTCATTAATTCATTTGAAAGGAAATATTAAAAGAAGTTTATGGATCATACTGTAAATAATTGACTCTGTTTCATCCTTACCGTAATTATAATTAAGTACAGTTGTTTGAATGAGTTCTTCTTCACCATTTTCCCCGACAATTCGCGCGTAATGTACCTAACACTGAAGTAATTGAAACACTTGTTAACCATTGGTTTCCTATTACAAAACAAGGGGTTAAGAGATTACCATTTGCGTAGCTCAAATGAATCCTTTTAATCCTTGTTAGTATAGGTATAAACTTTAGAGGCGTTTATTTCCACGAATAAATATAGGTATTGATATTACAGATCTTAAAAGACAATTTAATTTGTTTTTCCTTAAGCAGTAAAATAACCTTTCTTCGTTGTTTATCAGTTGAGATTCAAGGTCTTCTTTTTTAACTCTGTTTTTTAAATTTTTATTTCTTTAATTGCATATAATGTTTTGTAATTTAAATATTTTGTATATTCTTTTACATATGTGTTTTAATATATAATGATATATATATAAATGGTTCTATATATTATAATTATTACATTATATAATATTATTATATCTGTTGCTTTAAATAAGCTGGGACTTAAAACTGTTGATGTAATGTTCCAAGAGATTATTGAGATATAACAATATTATTTTGCATTTTCCGTTCCCCACATCTTATTAACCATATGTCCGTATAATTGGAGAGAAAAAAAGTTACGGACGAGGAAGGATACATTTGGAGGAGGTGGATACAAATTTTCTCCGAATAAAAATTCAAAAACCATAGAGGAAAAATTACATCAGCTCATCTAGTAGGGGATTCGAACCCCAAACTTCCCATCGTGGTTGTCGAGGCTGACCCCTTTGTTTTAGAAGATAATGAATCCCGTTTAAATATTGCTTTCCGCGTATCAAACTTAATCTGTAAGTAATCAATATAGGAGTTGTTTACTTACAGGAAAATTGATCCAGTTACTTTATCTGACCCGCCTCGGTGGTGTAGTTGGCTAACGCGCCATTCGTGTTGAGCCAGACCACCGAGGACGGGGAGATCGAGGTTCGAATCTCGGTCGGGTGAACTGGGGGTGGTTTTTCCTAAATGGTTTTCCACTCTCCCTCCACGCAAATGCGGGTTCACTTCCTTTAAATTTAACCTTCCCAATTCCTAATCCATTAGTGTAATTAGTACTTAAGCGTATAACGGTAGTAAGACGCGGTGCTAAAATTAATTAATTAATTACTTTATCTGAGTTGGTAGGTCATTTGTCTACTGTGTTAAGAGTCCCTGGATTGTTTCCCAGTATGACCTACATAATGTGTAATTGATGAAATTGAGCCTCCCTCTTTCACATTAATGAATTATCAGGTGGTGAACTGGGTGCTGTGTCTGTTTTTAGAGCTAATTTAGTTTGGAAATAGTGTACTGATACAATTAGTCAGTTTATAAAGTGCTCATTAAATATATAAAATATTCATTTTAATTGACTGAGCACAGCGAGATCCCGTTTTAACTAGACCATTATGAATTTAGTCTGACTGTTTGTCCGGATGTTTGTTCCCCAATGTTGTAAAATGGTTGGACCAATTTGAACAAAATAAGGCTGGTATATTCTTTGAGCCTAGGCCACAGACAAGCGAGCAATGTATGTACAATACATTATACAGTTTTTCGATCTGGTTATCCATTTCAAGATGGCAGCCACTCAAAATCTTTCCGTCTGTTTTTTACGCGATGGCCGCCAAATTCATCTACCAACTTTAACGAAATATGACAGTGAAATTCTTTAAAACAAGGCTGAAAGAAGCATTTACATAGTCTTCTGATTAATTTTATTAAAAAGGATAAATAACAATTTGAAATCCAAGAAGAAATTAAGGAGATATTTCATCCTGAAACCCAAAAATATAATTTTTTCAAATAGAAATCTTAAGATTGTAGCTACGATACGGACATTACAGAGTTCTTAACATGAAGTATTTATAATTTTTGGAATGGAGGTAGCAAGATCTATTGCTCATAGAACTATTAGTAGTGTTATTGTGGTAAGATGATGGGTCTAGACATTTTATTTGTCTTATTACTGAGAATGTGTACTTGTAATATTATCCGCAGTAATGGTCACGTGGGCTAAAGGCCAACCTTACATAGTTTGGCTTGAGAGTTAAAAGGGATGTCGGAGATTGAATTTTGGATGCGTTGTTTTTATCTAATAGTTTCACACATTTACTCCACGAAAATGCAGCTACATTTTATCTCAACTTTATTTCCCAAATCCATATTCTATAAAATTAGTATAATTTAAAGTGTATATTCCAGATGGGTAGTAATAATTTGAAAAAAACACTAAAAAACTATTCTATTGAGACTATAGGATAATATTATTTACTGCTGCAGGAATCATTAAATTTGATATACGAATTTATTAAATCAAAAGGTGGTTGCAGTGTAGTTTCCTAAAAACTGATTTTTGGTAATCTGTAATTAAAAAAATAACTTTAATGATTTGGTTCAAAATGAGTAACAGAGAATATTTTTACTTCGTGTGAGGGCACACATTTACAGTCACTAATACGTACAGATGCGGGCTTCACGAGCGTCCAAATGTGTGGACGGGGACCTATGATCCCTGTGAGACTACAGTGTGATGGGGTCAGCCAGGGTGAGTTAAACGAATGGCCGTCAAACAACACTTTTTGTTTTATTAAAATAAAATGGACTAATACATGGTCGTCATAGTGACGAGGGTTGGGTATATCCTTCCTCCGGTCATCTGTGGGCTCAAGCCACAATTTATATTTCGGTCTAAGTCCGCAACTTCTCCTTAAGGGTGTCACATAAAAACATACAGATGGAAAGAGTCTAATACACTTTCATGACACTTCTAGGGTAACTGCCCACAATCAACTATGTCAACCACTGCATTAACCATGACTTAACCACTGTTTTAGGCACAATCGTACTCATGATGAGCACGACACTCATCACTAAACGACTCACTCTGACACCTCTCTAAAGCTAACTGTTTACAAGTAACTGTCTACAACAACTGACTACAACCAACTGCCCAGATATCTGCTCTAGGATACAAAAACTAGTTTCTGCCATAAGGAGATTCCTCCGATGAGGGCAGAAATCACCACTCAACGGGTTTTTATCCGCATAATAAAATCACTTGATATCTGAGAGAGCGATTCCCAATGATCTATTGCTGTCTCAACTTGAGTAACAGAAATCGGCCTGCGTGCTACTTTGACAGTAAATGGCAACTCAAGACGCTTCACAAACAAAGGGTGACAGGATGTACTTACAATAGATACTAAACTCGCTGAGATTTAAATCACTAAGTTGAAAGCTTCACATTAGCAAATAATTAGGATCTTTATATGTTTATATTTCTTTAAAAAAAATAATTTAAAGTTAGTTTAATGAAATAAAAATTTTTTTGAAAAATGCAAATTATTTCAAAAATCGCTTTAATTATTTTGTTAAAATCAATATCTAAGGACTATTTTACATAGTAAATAACCATGTTTGTTGATTTTCTTAAAATAAATTAATTTAAGTTTAGCTAAGCTATAAATGATATAGAAAATTAAATTTTATTGAAAATAGCCTTTATGTAATAGCTAAAATTGGGTATCTGAGTTTTTTTAAATAATAAATGAAATATAATATTCAAAATATAATGTTACTTAATTACTCTATGACATTAATAACTCGAAAGTGAATTGTCACACTTGCAAAAGAACACCATCTATCCTTATCTTTAGCTAATTGGGTGACCTGGTGGTCTAGGGGTAAGGTGTCAGACTTCTATGCTGAGGGTCCGGGGTTCAATCCTCCGTCCCGGCACAGATTTATCTGATTGCCAAACCCTTCCTTCACCTCTGACAAGACGTGTATTAATCACAACTTGTGAATGTGAGGAATGCCAGGCCTCCACCGTGGTTCGGATTCCACGTTAAACTGTAGGTCCTCCATTTCGTCTCACAATCACCCTACCATTACACATTAGCGTAAGTGCGTATAACCCGAACGGGTAGTAAGACGCGGTGCTAATAATAATTTAGCTAATTATACTCAGTCTACTTCATCACACCATGTACAGTACCTATCTTGGCCTAGTTCTATCCAGTCCACCTCATTATACCCTATGTCAATTCTAACCTTATCCATCCATTTGCGTCTTGGTCTTACCAATAGTCTCTTCCCATTAAGTTTGCCACTCAGTACCCTTAATACGGTTTTATAATCTTCCATTCATAAATAATTTTAGAGTAGTTTACTAATGAATGAAATTTGAAAGTTTGAATTTATTTTAAATAGTTAGAACGATTTTGTTTAAAATATGTATATGATAAGTGTTCATTATAAAGATAATATATTTGGATTTTTTTTTCCTGAGGAAAACTTACTTAGGAGTAATTTACTAAAATCCTATTTTTGAACATTTTGTTCCAAGCTATAAAATGATAAAGTTGGTATGATTGTGTCTCTTCATTTTTTTCAAGTCATCTTAGTAGGTACCCGGTTGGGTTGTACGCGTAAATCACTATGTTATTATAATATTGATGAGGTAGATATAATTTTTAGAGAAAACGTGTGTGGAGGGAAACAATTTTTTAAAACAAATTTGACCCAACAGTGATTCAAACCCCAACCACCTTGTCAGCAGCAGTTTAGTCTAACTTGAGATTGGTAAGAGTGTGCGACCAGCGATGCGAGTTTTTATCGTATTAAACGATTACAATAATTCGCGCAATGAGGTCATATGAGGAAGGGGAGGCTATGGCGTAGATTGTGCACTTACACTTTCTTTACCTATATCAGAAATATATTTTTATAACTCTCCAAGCATGTGAATAAGGCTTAATATAGAACAAACCGCATCTGTGGGAACAGGGTCAAAACCCCAACCCGATGACGGGTGATTTGACGGGGGATACAACTTCTAATCGGGAGCACTTAGGGTGTTTATTCTAAGTGAATTACCCCCTACCTAAATAAAAATAGGGTTTCCTCTGAATTTAATAATATTCATCCCTAGTTCATTAGTGTAGTAAAATACGTAGGCCTATAGTCCAGGAAAGTAGTAAGACGCAGGGAAAAAACCTAAATTAAATATATAAAAAGTAGTGAAGGATGTGTCAAAGAGGATATGGTAGTCACACTAAAACATATTCTTTCTTTCAATGTGTCCTCTCACTATCTTTCATCTTCAGGATAAAACCCACCTCAGTGGCGTAGTTAGCTAACGCGATAGCTTCTGTTAGTTAGACTGTCTAGAACGGGGATATCGAGGTTAGAATTTCAGTCGGTGAACTGGGGTGGTTTTTATTAAATGGTTTTCTACTCTCTCTCCACGCAAATTAAACCTTCCTAATTCCTAATCTATTAGGGTAATTAGTACATAAGCATATAACCCGAACGGCTAGTAAGAGGCAGTGTTAAAATAAAATAATATTCAAAATGTCTTTTAGATTTGCTCATGTGGTCGCATGGTCTAAACTAAACCGTGACTCTCACAAAAGATTAGACTGTCGATACCAGATAAATCAAAATTTGAAATCTGGTTGGGTGAATTGAGGGTGGTTTTACACACTCCCTCCACCAAATGCCCATACACTTCCACTAAATCCAACTTTCCTTATCCCCAGCTTATTGTATGATTAGTACCTATACGTATAATCCGAACGAGTAATAAGACGCACTGATAGAAAAAATACATACATTGAGTAGTCAGATTTCAGAAATTCGTGCTGTTTCAACATGAACCAATTCATTGTTGAGATCCAGCCAAATCTTCAATTTTAAATATATTTTTCTCTCTCTTTTATCAAGCGACCAGGATTTAATGCAAAATTTTCAGAAAAGGCTAAATATATTCAGACTCTTTATCTCTTCCAGAGGATTAATAATATTTTATTTTATGTAAAAATATTAATTCTATTGATTTATTTTTCTCTTTCCTCAACAATACTATTTTTTGTCTTACTCAAAACTATATATGCTATATAGGTTTAGCATATTTATATATTTTTCTTTCACTCTAGTATTATATATTCTAAAACTCCTAAATTTAGCCATGTCCGTAGATTGTTATTTTAAATAATAAATTTTGTTTAAGAATTGATATAATACCATATAATTTTATATTTTATTTTGTCAGATTAGCATTATATTTATTCGGAATTCCATAGGTAGGATTGGATGTGGTAAAAGGGAAACAATAATAATAATAATAATAACCCACAAAAGTTTCAATAATTGTATTTTTTCTATTGTAATATAAATTAGTACATTTTGTTTTAATGATCCATTTTATTTCAATTGTTCATGTTTTATTTTAAGTATTCTTTCAACTCTTGTAGAGACTTCCAGCAAACCATTGTTGTAGGTAATGTAGTGTCATTATCATTAACATTGTAGTATCCAGAAAAATGTTCCCGAGCACACCCAGTGGTCTCGAGTATTAAGGGTCATCCTGCCTCTGTCTAAGTTTGCCGAGCTAAAGGTATTATTTATTACTATTATTTTCTCCTAGATCCTATGAGTGGCGCCCAATAAATACATAATTTTATTCATCCCGACGTTACCTTTCATTGTGTAAAAAGGATTTTGGCACAAATTTGTATTTTTTTTATTATAATGTATGTATGCAGGCACCATAATTCAAAAACAAAAATACCTAGAAATTTTATATTCAGAGAATATTTAAAAATGAAATTTATCTATGTTTTTTCTCAATCACACTCAATCCACTGTATTCGCCTAGGAGACATGTTAAGATTAAAGAATTTCAGGAATGTAGTGAGATTACTCCAAACACCACAACAATTTGTTCAATATTAGAAATTCCTTAAAGCAGGTTGATGAAATGGAAGATATCCAAACTTCCAAAACTTATGTAAAAATTTACTTTTAACAATGGTAGAAGATTGAAATTTGTCAAGCAGGTATAAAAGCCACCATAAACACTCTGAAATTTTTTTTATATATAATAATAAGGGACTAGGAAATGGGGGGAGGGATCCCCCACAAAATATTCTAAGCTAGTAGAATAAAAGTCGGAAGCTGAAAATCTTACATGCTATATTAGGAAAATAACACTTTTTGGTCTGATAAAGATTTTAAACTTGACAAGTAATTGCAGGGACCAATCTGCCTGTTTAACAACCTATTCTTTAATTTATGCACTTAATTAAACTGCGATGTTCTTTTTTTTCAAGATATTTTGTACAATATATTATAATTAATTTTCACTCATCTCATGATCGTTCCTAGAAAAATATCGTGTCTTCTGTGGAATGCATTAGTTTATTTACTCAGTTTGTGGGCTGATTAATGTTTCTTTTCAAATATTTGATTAAAAATATATTTATTGACTTTTTTTGTTTGTGATTGTGATGGCTATATTTACAGTGTCCATGAAGAAATTATAAAAAGGATTCAGCCAAATGTTGAACATAATTTGATGTAGTTTTTATATTTGTATCTTCACATGAATTATTCGAATATTTTTAAACACCCTAGAAATCTAAAGTTTGACATGCTGATAGGTTTTATAATAATGTTTTCTAAATAAATTTAAAAAATAATAAAAAATGCAAATATACTGGATTTAAATAGCGGATCAAATTAGGCCAGAAATGTTGAAAATTTATGATTAATTTACTAAGCTGTAAACTCTTCTATTTAACTTTTAACGCTATAATAACGATTATTTATAATGCGTTACTTTCCTTTCATTTTTTATAAACACCAACACTACCAACAGGCAAGATATACATTATTGTGTACAGAGAAGCTATAGCTTAATCGACAAAAAAATTTTCAGCTTTAAACACATTTTTATACATCGCTTTTGTAGCACTGTATTTTAATCAACTAGTTTTTGCGTTTTCTAACATAATTTAAACCAATAACGTATATAACTAAACAGAATTTAAGATTTGGTTAATTTTCCCTGTGGTTAATTTTTCAAACTATAAAAAATAACCCGCCTCGGTGGCGTTAGTTGGCTAACGCCTAGTCGTGTTGAGCTAGACCGCCGAGGACGGGGAGATCGAGGTTCGAATCTCGGTCGGGTGAACTGGGGTGGTTTTCCCTAAATGGTTTTCCACTCTCCCTCCACGCAAATGCGGGTTCACTTCCTCTAAATTCAACCCTCCCAATTCCTAATCCATTAGAGTAATTAGTACTTAAGCGTATAACCCGAACGGGTAGTAAGACGCGGTGCTAAATATACTAATATATAAAAAATAGCCTTACTTGACAGATTCCCCGCGTGAATAACGAATACACTTGCTATATAATGTATGTTTGTGTGACTAACACAAGAACTCGAAAACTAAGGCCCCTAAAACGCTAGAGTTTGGCTATATAATAACGGATGGTGTGCAATTTTTTCTTTGTATGTGACTAACCTTTAAAGATGGCAGCCGCTCAAAATGTGTTGTCTGTTGGTTTGGTTCGTGATAACTACCAAATGCGTGGATTATATTTAATTAAACTTGACAGGAATATTCTTTTATTCTAGGTTTAATGATGTATGCTCATTTTATATCTGGCTATCAGTTTCAATATGGCATACGCTCAAATTATTTATTGTTTTATAGCTAAAGTCAAATGATTTTAATTTACAGCTCTAAGCAAACAATCGAGTACCTAGGGCTTTTTTTAAATTCTTTTTGATATAGTTTCATGATTGAGGTCTTCAAACCACATTAAAAACTATTTTTATCTATGAATATATGTACCATTGATTATATAGTATCATTTTATTTTCTATCTAAATTATCACCGAGGAAAAATATCTAATTCAAATCCAAGGAGAAATTAAAGAGATATTTCGTATTTGAAATTTAAAGATAAATCTTATGAATGTTTTAAAGATAATATATGGAGGGATTGAGGAGAAATGTTTACAGAACTACTCGTATGACAAATTTAGAGCCTGACGGATTAAAATGTATGATAACTGGTTGGTGCAGTTAGAAAAGTATCCAATAATGACTCACTATCATAATCTTTGGCTTAAAGTAGGAGCGATTGAATTTCAATAAATAACTATCACTAGGAAGATATTAAACCCCCCAGTCAAATTAAATTTCACGTGACCTTTAGATTACCCTGGGCAACTCACAGATAGTTTGTGAATAGAATAATATTTTTGTAATTTATATTTTGATTCAAAAACTAGTAGCATTACATTTAAAGAAATAACATTATTAATAAATCAGACGCATAACATTCTAAACAGTTTAAATTTCAAAGATTACCATAACTACACACAAAATAAAAACAATGTGCCTCACCCCCAAAAAATTATAAGATCAACTTATTAAATAACAATATTTATTTTACTATTAAGTATCAGTAGAACATTAAAGGCTAATACATAATGTTTTGAAGATTTTAAAAATATGTTTTATTTAAATTGATAAAATATCTTATTTTATCCTCCACCAAATTCTTAATAATTGAATAGCTAGCATAATACAAGCCACATTCCTTACCACCTTTAAGAACATGTATTGACTTAGAACATGTTTGCGTGGTACTATTGTAGACAGAGCTATTTGGACATGTGTAGTAGTAAGTGTAATATCCTCCACTTGGGTTCGAGGAACAAAGGTAAAAGTTATAACAAGATGTAGAATCAACAAACCTCCCTGACGAGCTACAACTGATGTTGTTGATTGACAGATCAACGACTACAGCCACACCTGATGACGTCACACTCGTCGAACAAGTGACGGTCGAGTAGGTGCATGCACTCGTTGTGTAGTTAAACAAAGAACCAGAAGGACAAGAGTAGGTCGTTTGATAAAACCCACCATTCGTCTTTTGAACGCATAGATGTAGTTTGAACAATTGGTAGAGTCCCTGAATCTTCCTGAACTGGTGCACTCGAACGTTTCTGCATCGCTTGTAGTTGCAGCTGTGGTGCTGACACTACAAGTACTGTAATCAGAAGTGCATACCTTCTTTGTGGAGTCGAACACCGAACCGGTGGGACACGAATATAACGTTTGGTAGTATCCCCCAGAGGTCTTAGCAACACATAGATAATACATGTTACAGTCTGTCGTGTCTGCAAACCTCCCGGCGGAATGGCACTCGAATGACGCCTCTGTGGTTGCTGTGGTTGAAACTGTGGTAGTCGTTGTAGAGGTACAAGGGACTATCTCGGAACACTGCAAGCTGCAGTCCATACTACAGTAGTTCCCCTCATAACAGGTGTATACATCACCGCTGGCTGCCACATCTTTGTCTGCACATAATTGTAAGGTCGTGTTTGTGAGACAGTAGAAGCCATAGTCGTTACACCTTGGACCACAAACCACGCTGGCGTTCAGCGTGCACACTCCATTGTCAGAGTCAAACAGGGACCCGCTTGGACAGTGGTAAAGGTACGTGTAGTAGCCTCCACTAGATTTGGGACTACAAAGGTAGTAGTTGGAACAATTGGAAGTATGCTGCGAATCCTGCAGCTGCGTGTTGAGCATTGGTAGGGTGTCGTGTCCTGGTTGCAGCTGTTTTGGGGTTTGGAGCCATCTGTGGTGGTTTGGGCATTTGTGGTTGTGTGTTGGTGCCTCTGTGTGGTTGTTGTGGGGGCATCTGGTGTGTTCTGGTGTTGGGCTTCATGTGGTTGGGGCTTCTGTGGTGGTTGGTGCCTCTGTGGTGGTTGGGGCTCCGTGTGGTTGGGCATATGTGGTGGTTGGTGCCATCTGTGGTGTTGGGCCTCCGTGTGGTTGGGGCATTCTGTGGTGGTTGGTGCCTCGTGGTGGTTGGTGCCTCTGTGGTGGTTGGGGCCATCCATGCTGGTTGGGGCATCTGTGGTGGTTGGGGCATCTGTGGTGTTGGGCATCTGTGGTTGTTGGGCTTCTGTGGTGGTTGGGGCATTGTGGTGTTGGGACTTCTGTGGTGGTTGGGGCATCTGTTGGTGGTTGGGCATCTGTTGTGGTTGGGGCATCTGTGGTTGTTTGGGCATTTGTAGTGGTTGGGGCCTCTGTGGTGGTTGGGACTTCTGTTGTGGTTGGTGCCTCTGTGATGGTAATAATAGCAGTGGAAGTTATTGTGGTGGTAGAGGTACATGGGACTGTTTCTGCACAGAAAGCCTCACAGTCACTGCTACAGAAGGTGCCAGTAGGACAATCATACGCCTCTTCAACAACTGCTCCATCAATACACCATTCATATACTGTACTGTTGTAACAGTAAATCTCAGTACTGCAAGACTGGGCTCGAGATTCTTGGAATAACGCAAGGATGGCCTGTAATCAATAGACGTGGAGTAACTATCAAGCTTAAACATTTACAATTAGTTTGTTTCTTTGTTAGACTGATATTAAGTGACTTAAGCAAAGTTGGGGAGAGGCATGGAAAATATAGTAAAACAATGTTTTGACAGAAATCTATATAAAATATAAAACCATTTTTATGAATGCCAAATATTTCGTAATTTTTGGTTGGTTGAATTTCCAACTATCATTTTCATAGTTCACACTGTATTTAGAATAAAAAGTATTATATCTTATCATAAAATTAGTTTGAACGTAGAATTATTTTAAATCATTACTAAATAAATGATACGGTGCACCACAAATACTTTATTGCTTTGCTATCTTTAAATAGAAACATTTACTAAAAACTAGAGAAAACTGTTAAAAGAAATATCATACATTGTTGCAGACACTCCACCAAATCGCATAAATGAAATACTATACACTGTTACAGAAACATTTAAAAAAATAGGAATATCTCTGGCCATAAAAGAGTATAACAATATATTTAAATTTAGAATGGCTCCATAATATATACATTATATTATATTATATATATATAGTTTTTATAAAACATCAGAAGCTATTGGTTTTTATAAATATATATTTAGATTATTTGGATCAAAAGAGATTTTATTTTACCTAATAGATTAATAGTACTACAACTTTACGATAGTAAGTTATTTATTATATGAAATAGCTGTGAAGAGATGATCAAAATTGAATATTTCCGCTTATGTAAATTTCCCTTAAATTAATTTTCATTGAAAAACGAGAATTGAAATTTTGTTTGAACTGTTAAACAATGCCTGGATAAAAGATTAAATAAAAATCTCAGAACTCATTTCAAGAAAATCGATTTAATCTCTTTTTGCCCTTCAGTAAACCGAGTTCGATTTTAATTTTAGATATCAAATTCCAAAAACCTCTAAATGAAACCTTTTAAAAACACTAGATAGCAAATTTTTAGCTCAATTGGTAAAATGGTTTCAGCTCCTGGCCAAAATACAGATACACAGACCAAATAATAACTCAAATTAACTTGGATTTCAAATTTAATATTTTGATCAAAATGACGTTCCACGTCATAACTAGCGAATATAACTTGACATTATTCCTAAAGACAACAAATAAGGTTTATAGTTTTTATTTCTCAAATCAAAAGATAGTATTGTAATAATGAAAATTATTTACCTTGAGATTGTGAAGAATCTTTACGTTTTTTATGTGAACCTTGTAAGATAATTGTAATGTGACAGTTGGTAGCACTGAACCTACATTACTTATGATAATGTTCCATGACCTCGACAAGAGGCATTCTGTCAGGTTATTTCATACTGTACATTAAATGTTTATTATATATGGCTGAATGTTTTGTTTGTCTTTACTTAATAACCTATATAACAAACTGAACCCCAAAAATTTGATTTTACAATTCTGTCTGTCCCCATGTCTGTATGTCTGTCAGTCTGTCTGTCCCTGGCAACAGAGCCAAAATGGTTGGATGGGATTTTGTTTAAATTGATACTTAGATTTTATAGGGCTATACCTCAAATTTTTGTTTTGTTTTTTGACCATAGCCTTCAAATTAAGGGTAGTTTACTATTTTTGAGTGATTCTTTTTTTATTTACAGGTCTTTCTAAAATGGCTACAATGATATTGTTTAAAATGCATGTCTAGGATTTGTTTGAAATTACAAATAGCACCGTATACTTGGCTTTTGGCTAAATATTCTTTGAAGGTTAGCATAAATTTGATTGATTTTAAATGGATATATTTTGAAAATGACTCAAACGGTTTAGATTAGGGTAGTGTTTGACATGACCAAAAAATTGTATAGAGTTTTTTTGGGGTATAATTTGGCTAAAGGTTGTCTAATGATGATTTTATTTAATTTCGAATATTTAAAAATGGTTACAGCAGTTTTATGAAAAATGGATTTCTTTTATGTTTTTTTACATAATAAATGATAAGTTCTATTTTTTTTCTCTAAATACCAATTTTCCAGTAGTCTGATTACAAAGTTACTTATTTTTGTAAATTTTGAGTTTTTTTGAAAATAGCTATGCTGATTTTATTCAAAATCTATATCGCAGTGGGGGAGGGGGGGGAGATATTTTTCTAAAATAAATTAATTTGAGGGTAGTTTACGTCTTAGGAAAAATTGTAGAAAATATGAAATGTTTTGAAATTGGTCCAAAATATTGAGTAGTTAAAATGTGTATCTGGGAATATTTTTATGATAAATAATAATATTATTTATTTTTTATTTTTATTTCAAACTACAAATAATTTTAGCGTCGATTGTGTAAATCTCATTTTTGAAGTTTTGAAATTTTTCAAAAACATTACAACAATTTGGTTTAAAATGAATAAATAGGCCCAGAGAGTTTTTATTATGATAACAGGATAATATGTTTATGTTTTTCAGTAAAACTTTCTTAAATAAGGGTAGTTTACTGAGAACCTATATTTATAAATTTTCTTGGAAGCTAAATACACATATTAAGAACGTTAGTATGATTGTGTCCCATCATTTATCTATAACTTGTTAATGGCTAAAATATAATAAGCTCAGAAAAATAAGAAAGTTTAAAAACTCAACAATTAAAAACTGATTAAAATACGTTAGAAAAAATAAGAACAAAAATATATTTATATTCATTTTTAAGAAACTTATTTGTTCAATTTTGTCTTATATATTATATATATACTTTTACAATATTGAAACCTTAAATTTATTTTCTTAATTGCGTATTTCATTTTACTGAGTGTAAAAATGTTCAAAAACACGCTTTACACAATTATGAGATTTTAAGATGGTATAATTTTGTATTGATATATGTTGTCCGTTTTTTAATGTTTCAAATAAGATATATTTTACATGACAAAATTAAACTAATATGCTGAAGCGAGCTTTTAATTATATCTAAAACATCTAAAAAATAAAATAGCTTATTAATTATTACTTATATTTTAAAGGAATCTATGAAAATTCGTTGATATTTAGTACATTTAGGTTTTGAGAATATACAATTATTCCTGTGAAATATAGTAATATAGTAGTATATATTATAGATATATTACGAACTTACTATAATAATGCTTATATGACAGATAATAAGCAATCCCTCCATCTTCATAGCTGTTCATGGATCCTTGCACTGGTTGAAATTACACGTTCAACTAGTTTATTAAAGCAGTTTGTAGCCAGATTTCTGCCAAACACTTTTGAAACATATTCAAGGTTATTTCCAAGGATTTTATATGTTAGAATAGGACTTATTTATATGGAGGAAATATTATTTGTTCATTCTCTATTTGCCTTTAGGTTTAGAGAAAAGAAAACCTGTAAATCTTCAAAGAAGCCTACACTAATATTAGGATAGTGTGAGCTACAGGATTTTACATAAGATCTGTTATTATAGTTAGGTTTCAAGGCCATGTTAAAACAAGCATTTGCATCACAATACTTGCTGGTGTCATATATTATGCTAAGAATATAATTCATAATATATAGTAAATAGCTTATAATATATATTTATATTATATAGCATAGAAAGATAACATGTATTTTATGGCTTGTGAATTATAATTAATAGCTTTTAATATATATACTATAAAATATATGATAGATATATAACTTGTATTATACATTACTTATTATTATTTGTTATATATAGCTTATAACATACATAACATAAAGCTTATATTATATAACTTATATTAAACAATATATAGCTATTTGAGGTGTCTAAGGAAAAAGTTTAAATTGTTATATTTTTGTAATTTAGTGGGATTCTTTGTTTGTGTAGAAAGTCTACGACGGTTATTTTCACACTAATTTTAGGAATTTATTTCTCCGTCTTACAGGCATATGAATATATTGAATCTACATTCACTATTACAGATTCAATTCACGGATATCATTCTTAATAGCAACATGGTTCCATGGAACTTTGAACTTTCTGGCTAGGGTATCAATAGGTTCTAGCCTGGCTTACTGATGACAAGAAGGTTTGAGTTTGATTCACGCTTGGGTATATTATATTTTAATAATGTTGCACTCTCACTCCCCGCAAATTCTTGGTAAATTTTCTGAGAATTCTACCTTCATCATTGTAGATCTATTAGTTTACATTTCTTAAATAACCTATATGAATACTAAGAAGCAGCTTACAAACAAAAATAAGGGAGTTAAAGTAATATTTTTATATATAAATCAACATCAAACGAGTGATTGAGATGGTATATTGGTTCATTATTTTAATAAAAAAGACAATTATGGGTGTTAGTTTTATTTGTTTCATTTGTTTATTTGTTCTATATACTTGTTCTTAAAAATAACATTTTCTAGTTTGAGTTTGGTTATTATTTTTATTACTATTAGCTAACTTTTATTTATTTATAAAAATAGCATATTTCTGGATTGGCAGATTGTTGATGTATTTTATATATTTTTTGATCATTTATTTTGTGAAAGTTAGGTGTTATTTTAAAAATATTAGTTCTCAAATTACATTTGAATCTGTCTCCAGCTATACAAATACATTTATTGCAGTAGATTATCTCTTAATTATTATTCAGTGGGTTTTATTGTCTCTTTATTCGGTCAATTTTAGGGGATTTCAAATAATTTTTACTGTTTAACAGTTTTATAAGCCTATACTAGTAATCACTACTATAATGGGATTTGCCAACCAACCAAATATTTCCTTATTTATTTCTAATTTGTAAATATTTTACTATTTATTTTTATTTTTGTTGAATTAAATGATGTACTTCAAAGTTCGTCCGCAGCATAGCGCGCTGTGTTGCCCTGCGTGACAAAAATAATACAATTTATACTGTTTAGAATAATTAAAATAATGAATTTTGAGCTAAGGAAGAACATTTACCTTTTCATTAAACATATTAATCCTTCTAAGAAGTTTGTTGGCTTTTTGTTTTGTTTTCGCGGTCGGCCATGATTCCAAGGCATGGGACTGTTAAACAAGTGAGTGGTGTGTCTCGTAATTATAAAAGAAGCAAGAAAAGAAAGAATGACGTATTTGCCTTTAAAACTAGCGTGAATTTACATTTTTACAAATGGAAATAAACATTATAATACCTTTTAAAACATTTTTCATATTTACTGTCATATATTTTCAACCTTTATATTAAATTAAATTTTATTTTATTTTATGACCTAGTCTATGGCCAACTTTTGTTTTAATGCATAAATATTCTTTTTGGACTCGAAGAAAAAAAATTACGTTTTAAAATGTTACTCCTGAAACATTATTTGAAGAAGATAGGGGTCTTCTTTCTTGGGCGTCTTAAAAACATGAAACGAAGTTTGTGTGGCTCCTAAATCAAATTTATTTTTAAAGTGGAACAATAGTTTAAAAGTGAAATATAAGTGTCAAATAGAAATTTTAAGTGTATAGGGAAGAACTAGAGACTGTTTAATTCCTTAACAAGTATGGAGGTGACCTGGTGGTCTAGGGGTAAGGTGTCAGACTTCTGTGCTAGGGGTCCGGGGTTCAATCCACAGATTTATCTGATTGCCAAACCCTTCCTTCACCTCTGACAAGATGTGTATTAATCACAACTTGTGAATGTGAGGAATACCAGGCCTCCACCGTGGTTCGGATTCCACGTTAAACTGTAGGTCCTCCATTTCATCTCACAATCACCCTACCATTGCACATTAGCGTAAGTGCGTATAACCCGAACGGGTAGTAAGACGCGGTGCTAATAATAATAATAATAATAATAACAAGTATGGAGGAGTTGAAACTAGGAAAAGGAAACAAATTTAAGACGCTCGTGCTAATTAAACATGGAAATATTTACTGGTGAGACCTAGCCAACTCTTAAACTAATTTTTTATGTCTCACATCAGTCTTCCAGTATATATTTAAAACATTCAGACACTTTACTTCTTCTAGAATTTCAGTTAATAATTTATTCTCTGCAAAATTATTAATACAACTATTGACTTATGATTAATTTTTTTACAATTTTTTTTACTATTTTACTATCTAAATTATCTATAATAAAATATATATTATTTTTAAGATTAGAAATTATATTTACTCAAAATTCCATAGGTAGGATTGGGATGTGGTAGCAATGAAACCATTTTTATAATAACCCACATAAATTTCAATAATAATTGTTTATTTTTCATTGTAATTTTAATTAGTACATTTAATTAGGTGATCTATTTTATTTAAATTGTTCATGTTATATTTTATATATTTTCCTTCAACTCATGTAGAAATTTACAGCACACCATTGTTACTTTCTCGCTATCTCACAGGTAGATAAAGTATTGTGAGCATCAAAAATATCGAAATCGAGATTTTAATGAATAATGACGTTTCATGATCCCCCCAAATGCGAAAAAGGTGTTTTTGAGTCTCCGCCTGTCTGTCTGTCTGTCTGTACCTCCAACTTGAGCCTAAACTATTTTAACGATCGGAATAAAACTTAGTATCTAGGGTTTTCATAGGGTTGCCTCAAAGGATTTTTGGAATTGGATATTTAACACTAAAATTAAGGGTAGTTTACTAAAGGGCAAAAAGAGAAAGTGTCTATTTTCTCAAAATTGGCTATAACGATTTTGATTACATTTAATTTCAATACATTTATAAATATTTCAAATAAAACGACTAAATTCAATATTTCAGCAAAACGACTTTAAGGGCTCTGGTATGGTGCGTAAATTCTCATTTTTTTTCATATCTCCGAAACTATTTGAGATATGAAATTACTTATTATTGAATATATGTAGATCTATTTATAATACAAATATGTTATTCGAAACATATTTTTATAAAACCAATAAATTTCAGGCAATATGAAAATATACATTTTTTAACTTTTCTAACACAAGGTAAAGTATTGCGACTGTAAAAAAAAATCTAACCTGAATTGTTGATGTATGTCAACGTCTCATGACACCCCGAACCCTAAAAAATGGTCTTAGGAATGCCGTCTGTCTATGTGTAATAAAGGGCGAAAAGAGAAACCATTTTCTCAAAATCGGCTATAAAAATTTTGATCAAAATTCGTATCTAGGCGTTGATTAAGATCATAAATAGACTGGCTATTTTAATTTTCACATGAAAATGACATTTAATGTAGACCTAGTTTATAGAAGTGAAAATCTCTGTATTTCCGCAACTATTTGAGATACTAAATAACTTATCATTGCAAAATCATAGTATTCTTAAAAATTAAAAACTTTTATAGTAAATATGTTTTTATAAAACACAGATTGGAAAATATTTGTATTGAAATGGTACTATAAAAAACTATATTATCCCCCTTTTTTATGTTCATATTACTGAACAGTCTTAATAAATTATGTCTATGAAATGTGGAGATATATAAAATGAATGTGATAGGATACAGTACTAGATATGGGTGGACGAAACTTAGCACAGAGCTATAAATGTAATAATATAATATTGTAGTAGGTAGGATATAATTATTTTTACAGAATTGAGAGGAGATTCTTGATATAGCATGATATCTTTACTAAGAATATATCTTCCTTCAAATTTAGTTAATTTATTCAACAAATCGGAGACTAAATCGGGGACTAAATCAGTCCGAGACATAAGTCTAATTTTGGGAAAAGTCTTCGAAAATTGGAGGCGAATTGTCACCTAACGTTATGACCAAACAAGTTTGACAATCTTACCGTAAACCATTTGACCACTGGTGAGGGCATATGATTGGTCAATTGTAGATAATACTGTTACATAATGATAATACAGTCGAACACCTATTGTAGGTACCCGCAAAGTAAAGTATCTTGGAGCGCTCCTAGCTCTGTTCTCGAAGGCTGGATTTCATAACGTGAGCCAATCTTTACTAACTTCGGTGGTCACATGGTCTAATACGCTACTATACCAATAAAATAGACTGCCCAAGATGGGGAGATCCGGGTTCGCTCCCAGTCAGGTGCACTAAATTATTTTCCATTCTCCCTCCACGCAAAGGCACTTCCTATAAATCAAACGTACCTATTCCCTCACAAATTGGTGTAATTAATAAATATATGTAGAACCCGAATGGTGCAAAAAAAAAAATCCTTTATAGGTGAATGTTAAAACCTATCAAAATCCCCTTCCTCAATCAGAACTTTTAGCTCGTTTGTTCTAATATTACTAACACATTGACACAAACACGTAATAAATTATGTATACATGTAGAATCACACGTAAAAGGTAAAAAAAGGTTTTCACCAAAAACAAAAATATGATGTATTATTTAAATTGGAATCATTTAACATTTATGATGAGTGATGTATTAGAAAATATATTTTATTTGAAATCGTTTTACATTTGTAAGGTATGAATAGATAAATAAAAAAAAGAAAGTATCTTATAAAATTATTTTAATATTTTACAGATAATTACAGTACATTGGAGCATATTATTTTGTTACCTTTAATATTATTGTAATTTACATTAAATAGCCATCACTTTATATTTCAGGTCTAGTTAATTCGTCTTCTCCTGACTTCATCAGCTCAGCCTTTATATAAAAGGAACCAGTGGTGAGCCCAGGGAGAGAAAACTGGGTATTTTTCCCTCTTAAGACCGAATATAGTTTTGAAAAAAACTCACATTAAAGAAATAAAACTAATATATATATATATATCTGAAGATGTGCAAAATGTAAAGGCTACGTTTTAAGACCAGTCCTACAAATTTTTATTTAAAATAATTACTGTTACAAATATTTAAAGCTACTATTAAAATTCAAATAGTAAAAAAAGCGTATATAATATATTAACTTCGATACGTTGTCCATAACTCCACTGACATTATTATTAAAATCGATGGACTAAACATTTCAAAATGTATTCTAGATCCATTTAAAATCAATAATTTTCCTGACTTTTGACAGTTAAGGGGCTGTGGCTCCTATCTTCCCCCTCAGAATGTTTATTTTGGCTAAAGCCTCGATCATATGCCCACTCCAAAACAAATTTCTGGGCGTGCCACTGGAATTAAAATAATCCATATTCTAGCTTAATTAGTTTTAATAGTGGTGAAGAGAGTCTAAATCTTAACTAGCAGTTAGTCAGTAAACAGTGTACGATAAAACAGGCCCAGTAAATAATTATTTACATCAAATATTTCATAAATTCTCTAAAAGTTTAAGTGCATTTACTAAAGAATTTGATGTAAATAGCTGGGCAACTTTTGTTCAATGCCGTTTAATTGAAACAAAGGAATACATTTCCGGAGAATAATTAATTCACGAGACAATATTGAAATGTAAAATCAATCAATTAAGCCAGATTTTATTTGATTGTTTTGTCTATAATGCTTTTTAAAGCAAGAAATGTTTCAGTAATGAAACCTTTTAAATACTTAGTATTTCAAAATTGAGGATTAGTTAGTGAGATCTTGACTCGCATTTTATAGAAATGATTTTATTTGTTTTGATCTAAGCATGTCTTTAAACTTGAAAAGAAACAAGGAGTGTAAGGAAAGCCCTATGGCATTCAGAATGAACGTGGTAAGATGATCTGGGGTAAAAACCGTATATGAGAGGGATGGAGGAAGTATTTTAAGTTATTGTATGATGAAAACTTAGATAAAGTTGCAGAAAATGTTACACCATTAGTGAGAGAATTAACGAAGCCTGGGTGTTAAAGCTATGAAAGGACGTTGTTATTGTACAAATGGACAATGTGAAGAAGAATGAGCTGCTATATGTATATGATGCCGTATTAATGAATGATAATGAAATTGATTTGCAGATTGCATTAAATCATTTGAATGTGATGGCAGACAGAATGATCCTCGCATAAATGTCTCCAACATTAAGGTGATAGTTTTCGGTAAGTACAGATCAGAAAAAGATTGTCAGCTTTGTATAAATGGAAAACTGTTAGAACAAGTGAATGAATTGTGAATCTATGCAAAATTTTCTGTAAAAAATGGAAGGAACAGATGGCGAGATCGACAAAAGAGTGAATGCATCTAGGAAAATAGCTGGATGTACGTGAATTATTGCAAGGAATGAAGTAGTATAAAAAGAAACAAAGATGGCACTATATAAAATGTGTTAATCCCAACATTGTTCTCTGGATGTGAAGAGTGTGTTTGCCAGGAGAAAAACAAGTGATTTGAATGCGGCTGGAAAGAGATATCTAATAAATGTTTGTGGGAAAACTCGTGTGGACAGAGTCAGCAATGAATGGGTGCTGAAGGAGTGTGGTTTGAAAGGGAATGTTGGTTTAGGCATGTTGAATGGGTGAGTGTGGATCGAGTGATGAAGCAACTATATGAAGGTAGAGTGTGTGGATTAAAAGAAAGGTGTAGGTCACGTAAGCCGTGGCTAAATGTTGTAGAATAATGTGTGATAAAGAGAAACATCAAGAGTTTTAAGAATTAAAGCGCATGTAAGAATCGGTGTATGGATGTTATTGAAGTGAAGGGAGTATACAAGGATAGGGACGTGTGAAGTTAGTGAGAATGGCTAGGTAAGGAGTTTTTGTTTGAGCAATATGTAAAGTTTCTTGCCTACCCTGTAAAGAAATGGCGTGATTTGATATATGTAATACTATCACCCTTACACAAATCCTGCATTTTCCATTTTGTATTTGTGGAAGTGATTACTATTGCAGGAATGCTATTTTCTTACGCTAACTTTGCTGTAAATTATGGATTTGGTTTATTAATAATTTATCATATTTTTGTGACTCATTATATAGTATTTTTTATTAGAGCTAATACAAATTATCATACTAAAAATTCTATCATGTCTTTTGTAAAATTTATATTTTCTATATCTCCATATTGATAAAATGAAGAATTTATCTGTCTCTCTGTCATGAGCATTGTGCGAGATCTACAGAGTTCTGACATTATTAAATTAGTGGCCCCTGCATACGGACATTTGCACCTCAAGACCGGAATTTTAAAATTTGAACTAGATTTTATTAAATTAATTAAACTGGGTTGAAAGTATTTAAATGAAAAGTTTTTTGTGTCGGCTTAAAACACGGGGAAATGTTGTCAAGGGTAATGAAGCAATTGCATGGTTACCCAGGACTTTGAAGGGTACTTCTTAAAGTAACATAATAATAAAAATTCCCATAGAAATAATCTTTATTGCATGTTCCAAGAAATTTATTATTTCCCAATCAAACATATGCAGATTTATATAAATAAGTTTTATGTTTGATAATAAATTTATATCAAATAAAATAATATTACATTGTAGTAATAAAAATGTTAAAATTTTGATAAATCATATGTAAATTATAATTATAATATCCGTTTCAATCCGCCATAATAATTGCTTTAGTTAAATAAAATAACTTTAACTTAGTCACTGTTTTTGTTTAAATTTGTGCTTATCTCAAAAATATTTTTAACTAAAATCTGTTTACTGATGTATAGGAACCATTTCTTGAAGAAACGAATTATTACAATACATTTATTTAGCCATAATTATGTTTTTAACAGGCTTATAAAGACTGTGATTTGATTAATTGTATTTCTTTGTGGTTTTCTAAGTGTGGTTGGTTCTTTGGATAGTTTTTTTTTTTTAGTAAAAAGTTTCTTCTGGTGGTTCTTCGTATTCAGAATACTCATTATTTATAACATCTTGAGCAGAAGGTAACATCACTCTTTTGAGCATTCTCATGTAATTTTTGCCATTAATATTTTCTATGCTTGAGTCATGGTTTTCATAAGGTTCGTGCTTTGTCACTTTTGAGTATGGGTTATTAATATTTTCCAAAACAGTTTCTTTAGAATTAAGCATGCTATTAAATTGAGGATAATTTCCTTTGATTGGTTTTTGAGTCTCATAAAATTCATTACTCTCTTCTTCTTTAGAAAATGGTTTCATAACTTTTACCAAATGAGTGCTTTTTTCATTTGATAAATCAAATTTAGTATGTGGTATTGTGCGTGCATTTTCATAGTCTACATATGCACTCATTTCACTAGAGAAAGGCAAAACCATTTCTAAATTTGGTTTTGTGTAAGGTGTATCTGGATGATTTAGAATACTTTGTTTGTCAGGGTAGGAATATTTATTAGGGTTAACTTCATCTGAGTATTGTGGGTTTAAGCTAGATAATCTTTCGTATAGTAGTTCAGCGTGATCATCATTTTGTATCTTTGCTATGTTTGGTTGTTCACTGGGGGTGGGTTTACCCTCTATTCTATTTCTAAAATAATTTGAAACATTTTCTAATTTGTTTCTTTGATTATTTATGTTTTTTCCATAATCAATATTCTCAATTTCTGAAAATGGCTCTCCATGGTCAATAGATTTACTCTCTAGCTCTTTGTTAATATAAGGTAGAACAGATTTCTTTAAGTTATGGGTTTCCTCTAAATACTCATTATCATATGTAGGTTGAGTGTTTCCTATATTTAGTCCATTATATTCAAAAGAATTATTTTCTGTTTCACTATTGGGATAAAATAAAATACTGCTTTCTAAGTTTAACACATTGTCAGCAGAATAATCCCCATTAATTTGTTTTCTCTTTATTTTGCGTCTATTTTTCAAAATTCTAGAATTTTTGTGAAAGTTTATTGTGCCATTATTTCTAAGTTTTTCAGAACTCTGGTTTGTGTTCATATAATAATTGTTGTTCCTGTGCGTAGGGGATTTTGCAGTATCACGTAAATATTCATTTCTAAGTAATAAATAAGGTATTCTTATAAATGTAGGATTTCTTCTTTTTAATTTAGTCAAGGTCACTCTAGGAAGTATTTTAGTATATTCTTCACTAGGAGCATATTTCATATTTTGGGAAAGCATATTTATTTTACTAAATGTTGTTTGATATTTTCTTCTTATTGGCCTACGCCTGAGCAAATTAGTTCGGTATTTTTCTCTGCTAAAATGTGTCTCTAAATTGCTATGAAAGTTGTTGGGAGCATTGATATTATTTATACCCCTATTTTCATATCGATTATATCTTGCATTACTGGATTTACCATGTGTGTATTTTTGGGACCTACTTCAAAATACCTCGCATAATCATAGGGTGTAAATCTTTGATTTTTATCTTTATAAGTTGTATGATAATAAAAAATTGTTGGGTCTGAGACATAATCAATATTTCCAATATTGTGTTCATTATCTTCTAAAATTTGACCAAGATTTGAATCAAAAGGTTCGGAATTCTTATTCTGTTACTCATTATTATCGGGTAATCATTCATGTTTTTCTGGTTACCAATTTGGTATCCCTCAATATTACTTATATCGGCCATTCTCCTATAATCTTCCTTATGACTTTCATCGTCATAAATACCATATTCCGAATCATAGCTCAATTCTCTATCGTCATCATAAAATTGAGATATATCGTATATCATCTCCTGTATTATCACTGGTTTTTTTTAAATGTTCGTTATCTCTCTCAAATTTGTTCAGGTCCTCTGGTGGCACTTGACAAAGTATATCTCTCTCGATTTGTTCTTCTCGATTATTTTGATTGCTTTTATCAGAGGAGGAATCATCATATTGATCAAAACTATAATCATATTCAAAATCATTTTTGCCTTTTTCAATACAGTTAACCAATTCCGTGATAGGTTTCTTTTTTCTTGGTGTATCCTTGTAGATTTCCACAAATTGATTTTTACTTCCTTGCATGGTTTGTTTTATAGATATTTCACTTCTAGCTTTGGATATAGAGGAATGCTCAAACATGGAGCTCCTTCTTTCGTCTTGTTTTCGATGTATTTTTGTTGATTTTGAGCTGTTTCTTTCACCTTAGAATATAATATATTTAAAATTTGTTTTACTGTTAAGTTATTTGTCAAGTTGTTGTGTCTAAGAATTTCTTTATCTATATCAGGTTTGGAGTGAAATATTTGCATTAGTTGCTGCAACGTTAAGTTAGTTTTTGAATTTAATGTTTCCAACTGTCCTTCAGCAGTGTATTTTCTTTCCTGTAAAGTATTTCTTTCAATTTCATTAAGCTTAAGGTTAAACCCAGCATTTCTTGTTCCTATTGTCGGAGATTCTATGTTATGATGTATGTTTTGTGCGTCTGTGCAAGGGATATTAGCATTTACTTCACCTGATCCATAAAAAGTGGTTGAAACTGGTATGGTTTTATTTTCATATTCATCCCGTGAATACGAGGATATATTTGAATCAACTTTATATTTGTTTGGCAGTAATATAGAAATTTGTTCAGAATTGTTTGGGCTTAATACAATTGGCTCCTTAGGTAAAAATCCAGGTCTATTTTTAGAGTAGTTTTCTCTTTCTATGTTCTCAATGTCTCCTTTGTTGAATACATCTTATTTTCACCCGTATTATATAATTTAGTCATGGGTGTAGTTTCATAATTATTCATTTCTCTATTGACATATTCTGTTTGTAGACTTCTAGGTATATTTTGGTATATATGTGCTTTGTGTTCATTCAATATATTATGATTTATTGATTTAGTCGTTTTGTTATTTTGTGTTGATATAAATGATACAGATGGATTCAAATTAGATGCTATATTTTCTGTTATTGAAAAATATGGTGTTGTGTATATATTCAAATAGGGGTATTTTGAATCAGTCTTTTTTTCTGTGATTAATCCATATTCTAGTTCTGTGCTTGGAAAAATAGGGGACGATTTAGATCTATGGATAGGATATATATTTGTAGAATGCAATCCTCTAAATTCTCCAAAATCTGATAACTTCTTATTTGATATAGCTTCAGTAGTTTGAAAAGGTTCCGTGTAGTCTGAAAGTCTTGATTCAAGCTTAATCAACCTACTTCTTTCCACGGGATCTATGGTAAAATCTAAATGATTAAGACCACTTGTTTTTTTGTTAAATTGAGAAATATTGCTTATTTCTTTTGTAGTCTTGTTGAAATGTAAATGTGGTGCTAATGGAAGGTTTTCAGGGACATCACTTTGAATTTTACCTCCTTTAATAATACGTTCTTCAGAATATTTGAGTGTAGATGGTTTTGTTTCATATTTGTTTTATTAATGTAGATTTATCTTTAGGTTTTTTAAAGTCATTCATTTGTTTTTCCATCCCTACTAAGTTTTCATCTTTATTTGTGTCAGAATATTTCTCGGAACTACTCAGATATAATTTTAAAGATCCAATTTCAATATTTGGTTCATATACACCTGTTTCTAAATTTTTTAGACTTTCTATGGATGGTTCTTCTTCACTGCTTTGTTCAGAACTACCATTATATTCTTTATGCATTTTATTGTTATTTACATCATTATTAAGTGAAATTCTCGAAATTATATTTTTTTCACCAAATTTTCTCTTTGCTGGAATTATTTCTAATGTTGTCATTTCTATACTTTGACTTTTTTTAATATTGTCTTTAGGATGGTTTATTTCCACATCTGGTATAATATCATCACTAGGCCTAGTCTTAATATGATGGGTTCCTTAGTCCATATGTTCCAGACTGAATCCAATTTTGTCGTCCATCGCTGTTGTCGTTATGTCTACCTTGATTGATATTCTCGCCCATGTGGCCTGTGTTTGTAGTAACAATTTCTTCTGTACCCAGCTCCTCATAATTTCTGTTATATAATTCTGTGATTGTAATTTCCGTATTGTCCTTTTCATCACTTTTTCTTTCATCTTCTTTAGTATTTATTTCATCTATATTTTCATTTCTAGTAGAATCTTCTAAAATAGTGGTGCTAAGAAATGATGACAGATTATAAGAGTGTTGAAAATATCTGCTCCCTATCATTCTTTGATTTGCTATTTCATTCGTATCTTCCTCAGATCGGTTGAATATTCTGTTGTTGTAAAATAATTTTTTGTACTTTCCTCAGAAATTGACTCATCAAAATTAATTTCTGTTGACTCAGGGTCGTGTGTAGATATTTCAGTGGTTGTGAATTCTTCACTGGAAATGTAACCATATGAAACATCCTCAGTTGTAGAGTCATAAAATTCATCACTAGCTTCATTAGATTCTGTTGATGACATGTAGTCAATGGCGAATTCAGTCGTCGTGAAATAATCTTCTCTACTATCTGTGTATGTGACTTCATCAGATATTGGTTTTGTAGATCCGTAAATAGACATAACATTGTCTGTTTGAAAGTTTTGATCTAATAATGAGCTATTTAAGTTATTCACGCTATTAAATGTTTGAGAAGTGTTTTCTAGTAATAGTGTATAATTTTCTTTTACTGTCGGAACATAAAATGTTTTATATTTATTTTCACCATACAATGTGTTCTTATAAATTGGGTCTATATCAATAGTTGGCAAACCGAAAATCAATTCCGGTAGCTTGGTAATTTCATTTTTATCTTCAGATTCGACTTCTTTATGTCTTGACCTAGGCATAATATTTATTTCTATATTTTGAGTCTTATTTATGCTAGATTTGTTAGTAATGATGTTATTATTAGCTTCAGAAACTGTTACATGGGGTTGATTGGTGTCCAGATATGATACTCCTTTAAGTACTTCCTTGGATTGAGCATTCTCCCATTTAGACATTATCTGATCGAAAAGAGATTGCTTAACGTGACTATCACTTATATTTTCCCCTGTAATAGTATAATTTAAATTTATTTCATGATCTATTAATTGGTTTTTATTGTAATCGTCTGCTTCCCGAGATAGATTTTGACTACCAAAAATTAATTTGTTTTTATGTTTCTTTGTAATTTTTTGGAATATAGTTGTTGTCAAAAGCAGAATACAATGTTTCACTAAAAGGTTGGATTGCTGTGTAGTCTTGTAATTTCGGGGGGAGGTTTATAGATCCATCATGAATTAGTTCACTGAGCGATTCAACACTTGTTGTTTTATTTGTAGAGAATGTGTGATTTGAGTGTTCTAGATACTGGTCAAAAGTGAGATTGAATTAATCTGTTCCGGAATTTCTTTTTGCTTTTCAACTTTTATCCCCTGAGTAAAATTAATAGGTTTTTGGTAATATTCTCCAATATTATTTTTATTTCTGGAAGAGTCATCATGAAATAGATTTACATTGAAATTATTAAGTTTTGGGTAATCTTTATATTTAGTTTGTCCTATTTTATCTTTTAGTGGCTCCTCCAAGAAAGATTTTAGGGCACTATTGGAAGAGTTATTTGCTGAGACTAATGATTTGCGATCAAATATTGACTCCACAGGAGAGGTTTCATGATTACTCGATGTTGTGAAAATGGCAGAACCTATACCTTGTTTAAATTTTGATTTCACAGTTTGAGTTTCTTTAAAGTTTGTTTTTGGGTTAGCAACGGATTCTATTAATTTTGTATCATTTAATAAACCAGCACTTGAATTTTCAAAATAATTTACATTTAGGATTTTAAGAGGTTCATGTAATACTTGACCATCTACTAATGATATTTTAGAAATATCTTGAATATTACTATTTTTGAATGTCACAGGCTCAATTAATGTTATAGGTTCTAATATAGTTTCTGGTAGAATTAACTTGCCATACACCAAAGTTGGCCTAGTTACTTTATCTATATGAGTAATATTTTCAATCTTCGATACAAATATAGCTTCAGATTCTAATGATAGCTGATCAGATGTTGGTTCTTTCATATATATTTTCTGATCATTTGAAATATTTAACAATAACACTTGATTAAATAAGGGGATCCTTGTAGTATTTCCTTTACTGTGTATAGGAGTAATAGTGACAAGTCCTAATGATTCAAATTTAGAAACTTCTTGAACATTTACTGTGGGGTATGTGAAACTTTCTGATACTCTATCTAAAACTGGTTTAGCGGTTGTAACTGTGTGAACATTTTTACTCCTGACAATATCATGTTTTGTTGTTGTTTGGTTGTTTGATTGGAAAAAAGTAGAATATCTTGAAGTATAATTTTCTTTGGTGTATCCAAATTTAGTTTTTTCTGGTGATAGTAACAAATTAGTAAAGTCTAACATTGCGCTGTCAGTAAATACTTCTTCAGTCAGTTCTGAATTAGTTTTTGATTGCAAATACAGGTTTTTTGGAATATTTTCTTTCATTACTGATCCATTTATTTCTAAGGAAGTTGAATTATCTGATGTAAAATATTTAGTACTGGTTTCTGATACCAAATCCCAATTTAGCGTAGAGTTATTATTACTTGTTAGTGAATTGTTTTTTGTAACTTTAGATTCCAATTCTAACGCTACATATGTTATAGCTGATAATGTAGCAGACTCTAAAGTTACATTTGGAGAAGATAAGTCTACTGTGGAATATTCTGTCATACTTTGAAACGTGGTTGAGTCCCAATATACATCTGATGAAGAGTGCGTTTCTACTGTTGACGCTTCTTTAATTTGTGTTATTGTGGCATATTCTGATGAATCATTTTTAATGGAAGTATCTACAGCAGGTTCTCCTGCTATGTCCGTTAAGGTAGTTGTTTCTAAAGACTCGCCTGTATTGAAGCTTCCTGTAGATGAATATGTTTTCCAATTAATTGTTGTAGATTCTAAAGCTCTATTTAATATTGTGGTTTCTACTGATAGATCTCCAGTTCTTGATAGCGTGGAAGAGTCCCATAATACATTTGAAGTGGATGTTTCTAATGCAGACTCTCCTGTTAAGGCTTCTACTGAAAATGACGATGTTTCTAATGACCAATCTACTGTCAAATTGTTATTCTCCAATGATTCATTAACAGTGGAGATTTCTACTCCTGTATTTCCATAAATACTGGCATACTCCAACCCTATACTCGTCAAGTAGTTTCCTACTGATGATTCTTCAACTATTTCTGTTTGGTTTTCAGATAACAGATCTACATTGTCAAAGGAGGTTTCTATTCCCAAATCTTTTGTCTTTTCTGATGAATTTAAAGATTCCAAATATATATTTTTAGTTGAACTTTTTAATGAAGATTCTTTAGTTTTATTCTTTATATTGTTATATTCTAGCAATACGTTCGGGGGGGATATTTCTTGGGCTGACATCGCTGTCATTTTTATTTGATTGTCATATTTAGAATTCTTTATCAAGGGGGAGATTTCTAATGATACATTTTCCTTGATTTGAGGTAAATTTATTGCCCCAAAATGTAACTTTTCGGTGGAATACTCTGTTAAAGACCCTAATGTTGGTAGAGATAATGTTGCGGCATCGTTATAAACATTTTGAGTGTAAGAGTTTACTAACGACTCTCCTGTCGGTTGAGTTAAGTTCACAGACTCAATTGATACATTTTTACTAAGAGGTTTTATTTCTGACTCTCTAGTCGTAGCTGAAAGACTGACAGATTCCAAATATATATTTTGAGTATTAGATTTTATTTCTGATTCTGCTGTTTTAAAAGATAATGTTGAAGAATCAAAATCTACATTTTGAGTACCAGGCTGTATATCGGATTCTTTTGTCATTACTGGTAAGTTATCAGATTCAAAAGACAGATTTTGATTGGTAGTTTCTATCTCTGACTCTTTGGTTGTTTCCATTAGCGTGGACGATTCCCAAGATGCATCTTGAGTAGTAGGCTCTATTGCTGAAATTCCTGTATTAACTGATAAAGGGAATGATTCCAAAGATTCATCTTGAGTTGCTTGGTCTATTTCTGAAACTCCTGTTATAGCATTTAAGGAAACAGACTCCAACGATACATTTGTAGATATAGATTCTATTTTGGAAACTTCCGTCATAACTGTTAAGGGGTCAGATTCTTTAGATACAGCTAAAATGTTTTGTTCTCCTTTTAAAAATACCGTCATAGATGTTAAGGCTAGAGGTTCCAAAGTTACACTTTGAGTGGTAGGCTCTAGTTCTGAAGTTCCTGTCATAGCTATTAGGGGAACAGATTCCAAAGATACAGTTTCAGTGGTTAGTTCTATTTCTGAAAAGTCAGTTGTAGCTGTTAACGTGACCAATTCCAAAGGTACAATTTGAGTGGTTGGTTCTAGTTTTAAAATTTCGGTTGTATATGTTATGGGGAGAGATTTTAAAGATTCATTTTTAGCTGTATGTTCTGTCACCGAAACTATTGGCGTTAAAGTTACATTTTTCAAAAATGACTTTTGATTAGTTGGTGCTATCTCTGAAATTTCTGCCTTATCTGATAAAGTGGTCGATTCTAATTGTACATCTTGAGTTGTTGATTGCATTTCTGAAATTCCTGTTTTAACTATTAAGGGAACAGATTCCAAGGTTGAATCCTTATATGTAGTTTCTATTTCTGACTCTTCTGTAGTAATTGCTAAAGTGATAGATTCCAAATATACAGTTTCGGTGGTTATTTCTATTTCTGAAAGGTCAGCTGTAGCTGAAAACGTGACCGCTTCCAAAGGTACAGTTCGAGTGGTTGGTTCTATTTCCAACATTTCTGTTGTATATGTTATGGGGAGAGATTTTAAGGATTCATTTTGAGCTGTATGTTCTGTCTCCGAAACTCTTGGAGTGAATGTTAAGGATAACGATCTTTGAGTAGATGGTTCTATCTCGGAAATCTCTGCCTTATCTAATAAAGTGCTCGATTCCAAATGTAACTCTTTAGTTGTTGATTGTATTTCTGAAATACCCGTGTTAACTATTAAGGGGATAGATTCCAAGGGTGCATCCTGATTTGTCGTTTCTATTTCTGTCTCTTGTGTAGTAATATCTGACGTGACAGATTCTAAAGATACAGTTTCAGTGGTTAGTTGTATTTCTGAAATTTCAGTTGTATATGCTATGGGGAGAGATTTCAAAGATTCATATTGAGCTGTATGCTCTGTCTCTGAAATTCTCGGCGTGAATGTTAAAGGTAAATATTTCAAAAATGATTTTTGAGTAGCTGGTTCTATCTCTGAAATTTCTGCCTTAATTGATAAAGGGATCGATTCCAAATGTACATCTTGTGTTGTTGATTGTATTTCTGAAATTCCTGTTTTAACTATTAAGGGGACAGATTCCAAAGGTGAATACTTAATTGTGGTTTCTATTTCTGACTGTTCTGTAGTAATTGCTAAAGTGACAAATTCCAATGATACATTTTGAGTGGTATTCTCTATTTCTGAAACGTCTGTAGTAATTGCAAGGGTGGGCGATTCCCACAGTGTATTTTGTGTGTAAGGCTTTGTTTTTGACTCTCCTCTCGTAACTGATAATGTGGAAGATTCAAACGGTATATTTTGGGTGGTATGTTTAATATTTGACTCTCTTGTCGTAACTGATAAGGTAGCCAATTTTAAAGGTAAATTTTCAGTTGTAGTTTTTATTTCTGACTCTTCTGTCGTAAATGTTGAGGAAATGGATTCCAAAGAAGGAAGTTGAGTAATTGGTTTTAGTTGTAACTCTCCCGACTTAGTTTTAAAGGGTACATATTCCAAAGGAACTTGCTGAGTGGTAGGTATTATTTCTGTAACTCCTTTACTAGCTATTTGGGGAACAAATTCCGACGATACGCTTTGAGATGTAGATTTTATTTCTGATATTTCTGTCCTATCTTCTAAAGTGATAGGGTTTAAAGATACATTTTGAGAAGTAATTTCTCTTTCCGTCTCTTTTATTGAAAATGGTGAGAAAGCATAGTCAAAAGATATATTTTCTGTTGTATTTTCTATTGCTGACTTTTCCCTCACTACTAATGGAGGGGAATATTCTAAAAATACAGGTTTATCGGTGGTTTTAATTTTCGGCTTCCTTGTCGTTATTGATTGGTTGACAGATTCAAATGAAATGTTTTTAATAAAAGGTTCTTTAATATACACATTTGTTGTTTCTAATAAGGTGGGGTTTACCAAAGACACGTTCTCACCAGAGTGTTCTTCTAAATATACACTTGTTTTTCCTGGTAAACTATCAGATTTTAACAATGAATTTATAGTTGAGGTGTCAGTAACTGAATCTTCTACCATTTGGTATTTAGTGGCAGATTCTAAAGATACATTCAAACTGAAGTTTTCAACTGATGATATTTCGTTTGTTTTATATAAAGTATCAGTATTAAGTTCATATTTAGTTATTGTTGAGTTCTTTTCATTTTCTAATGATGATGATTTTACAGACGGCTCTCTAGTTATGTTAAATATTTTTACATTTTCCATAGGTTCGTTCACTGAATGGATATGAACTAATGGTTCCTTAACATCTTCTGATATAGTGTGAAAATCAACTGATTTAATTAAAGAAGTTTCTTTTAATGGTTCTCGAGTCATTCCAAGGAGTGTAGCTGATTCTAAAGATACATTTCCAGTTGCTATTTCTACTGATGGTTCTCTAGTCAGTCCCATTACTGTGACCAATTCTAATGATTCAGTTGGAATGTATTTTTCTTTTAATGGTTCTCGAGTCATTCCAACGAGTGTAGCAGATTCTAAAGATACATTTCCAGTTGTTATTTCTACTGATGGTGCTCTAGTCGTTCCTATTACTGTGACCAATTCTAATGATTCAGTTGGAATTGATTTTTCTTTTAATGGTACTCGAGTCATTCCAAGGAGTGTAGCAGATTCTAAAGATACATTTCCAGTTGTTATTTCTACTGATGGTGCTCTAGTCGTTCCTATTTCTGTGACCAATTCTAATGATTCACTTGGAATGGATTTTTCTTTTAATGGTTCTCGAGTCATTCCAAGGAGTGTAGCTGATTCTAAAGATACATTTCCAGTTGTTATTTCTACTGATGGTTCTCTAGTCATTCCAGTTATTGTGACCAATTCTAGTAATTCATTTGGAATGGATTTTTCTTTTAATGGTTCTCGAGTCATTCCAAGTAGTGTAGCAGATTCTAAAGATAAATTTCCAGTTGATATTTTTACTGATGGTACTCTAGTCGTTCCTATTTCTGTGACAAATTCTAATGATTCAGTTGGAATGTATTTTTCTTTTAATGGTTCTCGAGTAATTCCAACGAGTGTAGCAGATTCTAAAGATACATTTACAGTTGTTATTTCTACTGATGTTTCTCTAGTCAGTCCCATTACTGTGACAGATTCTAATGATTCAGTTGGAATGTATTTTTCTTTTAATGGTTCTCGAGTCATTCCAACGAGTGTAGCAGATTCTAAAGATACATTTCCAGTTGTTATTTCTACTGATGGTGCTATAGTCGTTCCTATTATTGTGACCAATTTTAATGATTCAGTTGGAAAGGATTTTTCTTTTAATGGTACTCGAGTCATTCCAAGGAGTGTAGCAGATTCTAAAGATACATTTCCAGTTGTTATTTCTACTGATGGTGCTCTAGTCGTTCCTATTTCTGTGTTCAATTCTAATGATTCACTTGGAATGGATTTTTCTTTTAATGGTTCTCGAGTCATTCCAAGGAGTGTAGCAGATTCTAAAGATACATTTCCAGTTGTTATTTCAACTGATGGTTCTCTAGTCATTCCAGTTATTGTGACCAATTCTAGTAATTCATTTGGAATGGATTTTTCTTTTAATGGTTCTCGAGTCATTCCAAGGAGTGTAGCAGATTCTAAAGATAAATTTCCAGTTGGTATTTCTACTGATGGTACTCTAGTCGTTCCTATTTCTGTGACCAATTCTAATGATTCAGTTGGAATGTATTTTTCTTTTAATGGTTCTCGAGTCATTCCAACGAGTGTAGCAGATTCTAAAGATACATTTACAGTTGTTATTTCTACTGATGTTTCTCTAGTCAGTCCCATTACTGTGACCAATTCTAATGATTCAGTTGGAATGGATTTTTCTTTTAATGGTTCTCGAGTCATTTCAACGAGTGTAGCAGATTCTAAAGATACATTTCCAGTTGTTATTTCTTTCGATGGTGCTCTAGTCGTTCCTATTACTTTGACCAATTCTAATGATTCAGTTTGAATGGATTTTTCTTTCAATGGTTCTCGAGTCATTCCAAGGAGTGTAGCAGATTCTAAAGATACATTTCCAGTTGTTATTTCTACTGATGGTGCTCTAGTCATTCCTATTACTGTGACCAATTCTAATGATTCAGTTGGAATGGATTTTTCTTTTAATGGTTCTCGAGTCATTCCAAGGAGTGTAGCAACTTCTAAAGATACATTTCCAGTTGTTATTTCTACTGATGGTGCTCTAGTCGTTCCTATTACTGTGACCAATTCTAATGATTCAGTTGGAATGGATTTTTCTTTTAATGGTTCTCGAGTCATTCCAACGAGTGTAGCAGATTCTAAAGATAAATTTCCAGTTGTTATTTCTACTGATGGTGCTCTAGTCGTTCCTATTTTTGTGACCAATTCTAATGATTCAGTTGGAATGGATTTTTCTTTTAATGGTACTCGAGTCATTCCAAGGAGTGTAGCAGATTCTAAAAATACATTTCCAGTTGTTATTTCTACTGATGGTTCTCTAGTCATTCCAGTTATTGTGACCAATTCTAGTAATTCATTTGGAATGGATTTTTCTTTTAATGGTTCTCGAGTCATACCAAGGAGTGTAGCAGATACTAAAGATACATTTCCAGTTGTTATTTCTACTGATGGTGCTCTAGTTGTTCCTATTACTGTGACCAATTCTAATGATTCAGTTGGAATGGATTTTTCTTTTAATGGTTCTCGAGTCATTCCAACGAGTGTAGCAGATTTTAAAGATACATTTCCAGTTGTTATTTCTACTGATGGTTTTCTAGTCAGTCCCATTACTGTGACCAATTCTAATGATTCAGTTGGAATGGATTTTTCTTTTAATGGTTCTCGAGTCATTCCAAGGAGTGTTGCAGATTCTTTTGTTACACTTTCAGTTGAGGTTTCCTTTAATGTATCTGTATTAAGCTTTAGTTGTTTCTTAGATTTCAGTGGTAAACTCGCATTAGTATTATATAGCGATGTATCTGTACTCGCTCCTAATATTTTTGTAAATTCTAATGGCTTAGTAAATGTTGTTTCTATTCCTTTTTCTCCACTAATTCCTATTAAAGTGACAGTTTCTAATGATTTATTCAATCTCGATTTTTCTTTTGATATTTCATTCAACACTTCAAATAATGTTGTGTTTTCTAAAGGTAAATTCACCGTAGATGTTTCTAATAATGTTTGTTCAGTCTTTATGGTGGGTTTGACAAATTCTAAAGATAAATTTTGAGTTGATAAATCTCTTGGTGGATTTTCAAACAATCCAAATGAAGTTGAAGTTTCTAAAGATATATTAACAATTGGTATTTCTAATGAAATATTTGTATTCGTTCTTGGGTGTGTGGCAAGTCCTAATGATAGACCAAACGTTGATATTTCAACTGGTGAGTCTCCAGACATTCCTGAGAGTGTGCCATATTCTAAATACACATTTGAACTAGATTTTTCAAATGATGGGATCATAGAAATTGTTGACTGTCTAGTAGATTCAAATGATATATTCATATTTGATACTTCTTCTAATGTCTCTGTAGCTATTCTCGATAATGTGGACGATACAAATGATGCATTAGCTTTGGATATATTTACTGGTGATATACTAATTCCTCCTCTCTTAGAATATTCTAATTCTACATATCCATTGGAAGTATTGATTGCTGATTGTCCAGATATTCCTGATAGGGTTGGAGAGTCTATCGACAAATTTGTAGAGGGTGTTTCTACGAGTGGCGTACTAGAATAATCTGATAATGTATAGTGATTAGCTATAATTGCAGTAAATATTTCTTCTTGTGGCATGTTAGTTATTTCTGAAATCGTTGAAGAGTTAAATAACAAATTTTCAATCAAGGTTTCTCTTGGTAAGATATTAGTATTTTCTAATAGTGGTAGAGATTCTGTAGATATTCTTTCAGCGAACATTTCTACTAATGGCATAATAGTAATTCCTGACGATGTAGCAGATTCTAATAATATATTTCCATTGGATGTTTCTTCTCCGTGTATAGTACTATTATCTGACAATGTAAAATTATCTAATAAAAAATTTGCATTAGATGTTTTGATTGCTGACTGTACAGCCACTTCTGCGGGAGTATACAATTCCGTCAGCTTTTCTTTAGTTGACGTTTCTACTGATGCAAATTTAGTGTTTTCTGATAATGTAGCGAAATCTATTGATATAATTTCAGAAAAAGTTTCTAATGATGACTTATTATTAATTCCTGACAATGTAACCGATTCTAATAACATGTTTTCATCATATGGTTTTTTATCTGTTATTATACTCTTTTCTGATAATGTAAAAGATTCTAATAATAAATTTTCAATTGATGAGTTTATAGGTGACTGTTCAGTAATTCCTAAGGAAGCAGAATTTACTATAAGCACAGTTTCAGTAAATGATTTTACTGATGGCATGGTAATATTTCCTGATAATGTAGCAGATTCTAATGATACATTTACAGTAACTGTTTCTCCTTTTGATATAATACTATTTTCTAATAGCTTAGAAGATTTAAATGGAATGTTTGAATTATATATTTCTGACTGTTCAGTGACTCCTAATAGAATAGCAGATTCCATAGATATATTTGAATTGGATATTTCTACTGGTGGAGTACTAGTATATTCTGATGATGTAATAAAATCATTTGATATATTTTCAGTGGACGATTCTATTGGTGAAATGATTGTATTTCCTGATAATGTAGCGAAATTTATTGATATATCTTCAGATAATGTGTCTACTAATGGCATTAATGTATTTACTGATAATAGAGCATGATCTGATGATAAGTTTTCAGAATATTTTTCTACTTTTGGTGGTATAATAGTATTTCCTAATGGTATAGATAATTCTATTGCTTTTGTATTTGGGAGTTCTTTTGATGATTGTTCAGTCATTTCTGAGTGAATAAAAGTTGCCATTGACATATTTGAATTGGATATTTCTACTGATTTCAAATCAGTTTTTCCCGATAATTTAGTAGATTCGAATAAAACATTGCCATCGGATGTTTCTGCTGCTGCCATACTAATCTTTTCCGATAAAGTAGAAGATTCTATTGAAATATTTTCATTTGATGTTTCTATTACTAATTGCCCAATCATTCCTAGCAAAGTAGAAGATTCCCTCCCCACATTTTCAGTGAATTTGTTTACTGATGGGATACTATTGTTTCCTAATAATTTATCAGATTGTACTATTAAGCTTTCAGTTACTGCATATTTTAGTGATATGCTAGTCTCTCCTGATAATGTAGAAAATTCTAATGATATATTTTCAGTGGATTTTTCAACTTCTGGTATTATACTATTTCCTAACGGTGATGACAATTCTAATGCTGAATTTATATTTAATGCTTCTATTGGGGAGTACTCGGTCATTCTTGATGGTGTTAGAAGTTCTATCGGCACACTCGAATTTGATGTTTCTAGTAGTGCCAAACTAGTATTTTCTAATGATGTAGAAGGCTTTATTGATACATTTTCTTTAAATGTTTCTGTTGTTTCAATGTTTGTATTTCTTGATGTTGAATCAAGCTCTATTAATTCACTTTTAGTGGGTATCTCTACTAATGGCGTACTATTATTTCTTAATGTTGTTGTAAAATCTGACAATACCTTAGTAGTTGATGTTTCTGTTTCTGACTGATTATTCATTACTAATGGAGCTGAAAATTGTCTCAGCACATTCTGAGTGGAAGTTTCTACTTTTGACTCTCCTTTATTTTGCGAGAGACTTGAAGTTCCTAAGGCTATATTTTCAAATGAAACTTTAACATCTGGCCTTTTATTTCTCATAGGGGAGGTTTCTTGTGCTGATAAGGTAGAAAACTCTGAATTTAAATTATCGAATGAAATTTTATTTTTGGCTTTCTTAGTAGGTAAGCGGGTAGATTTAAAATATGTATTTATAGGGGAAGTTTCTGTGGCTAACTCTTCGTTCATTACCTTCATTTTAGTGGCTTCTATAATTTTATTTGTTGGTTCTCTCGCTGTTTTTGATCGTGCTACAGATTCCATTGATACATCTTCTAGTAAGGTTTCTACTCCTGACCCTACCAGCTTTCCTGGGGATGTTGTGTAATCTAATGATGAGTAAAAGGATAGATTTTCTATAGAGGTTTTTATTGTTGTTACTAATAAATCAGCAGATTCTAATGATGCATTATAAGTGAATAATTTATCTTGAGTCGTTCCAGTCAATTTTGATTGAGTGGTCGACTTACTTTCTAAATTTTCAGTGTTAACAACCACAGTTGATTTTGCATTCTCTAATGATTCATTCTTGTTATTTTTTGTGCTTACTTTCATAATATCTTGTGAATCATTTAACAATCCAAATAATAGCCCTGTATTGTTATTCTTATCAAATGGCTCTTCATTGTTTTTCAATAGTTTATCTAGATTTGATGTGTTTTCCATTGTCATTCCCCCTATTCGTTTTTCGGTATTTTTATCGTTCATTACTGTGGAGTCTAAAAACAGAGAATCAATAGTACCATTTAATGCCAATTCTACAGGTAATGACTTTAATGTTGTAAATTCGAGCATTTCATTATCTATATTACTTCTTTCCGCTGGTTCTATAGTATTTTCTATGAGATTAGTTGACCCTAAGAAACTACTTGAAGTGTTTGATATTGGTTTGTCAGTCGTTAATTTTAAAATACCTAAATTTTCTATAATAATACTATCATTTAGGCTAGTTAAATTGTAGTGAACTGTTGCTAGTTTTGATACTGTACTAGATTTTGTTGATGCATTTACCGTTGTGTCTTCTTTTTTGTCCAGATATTTATCTAAAAGTGTAGCAGATTCCAATGATATATTTTCATCGAGGCCTTCTGCAGTATAATTTTCATCTATATTTTCTGAGTTATTCTCATACTCAACTAATCCAGGCTTATGAATATTTTCTTTCTCAGTGTACGATACTTCATCAGAGGAGCTGATCAATTGATAACCTGGAATATGAGTTGAACTTTTTTCTGTATATGTTTCTTTATCATATATATTTGTATCTGTATCAGGTTCTGAGGTTGTATCAAAAGGGTTATTTTCTGTTGATAAGGAAATGTCATTAATGTCATCTTGTGAAAGAACTATGTCATCAGCAGCTTTTCCCATCGAATTTGTTTCACTTGAGTGTGAAAAATCTCCAAATTCTGAGATCTCATTATTTGAGTCATCTGATGTATTAGTTATTTTATATGTATCATCAATGCCTTTTGATTCAAGTGATGACGAGTGAGTGCTGTTGGCTCTCAATTCTTTTTCCAAATCAGATCTTTCAAAATGAGGGGCATTATCTAGATACAGTGAGGAATCTCCTAATGATTCATTTCCAGTTTTAATCTTGGATGTGGATACATCTGATGGTTTTCCCATAGTTTCATAAGAGTTATCTGTCAATTTATTTGATTCTAATGATATATGTCCAAATATGTTTTCTTTAGTTGAAGTATCGAATAAAATATCAGAAGTGGTTTGGGATTCTAGTATATCTTCGATTGGATTTTCTGTCAATAAAGATTCTTGTGATTTATCCAAATATGTGGCCGATTCTAATGATATTAATCCATTTACATTTTCACTTTCTGAACTATCGTTTAAAATATTAGTATATTTATTTAATGGTAACAATTTAGTTGAAATTTCTGTTGATATTAGGTCATTAATTGTATAAAATGACGTAATCTGTTCTATATTTATACTCTCGTTCACATTATCTTTTAATGATATTTCGTTCAATGTATTTGAATACAATCCTGATTGCATAATTTCTTCTCCAGTTACATTTTTGGTTGGGATTTTGTGTGCTTTATCAATATACATTTTTGAAGTTTTGTTTGAAATTTCATGAGTGTCTGATCCTAGTGACAAATTTTCTTTTGTTGAGCTATCACGTGTTTTATATGACCTCATGGCTGATTCTAGTACTATGTTTATAGATGAATTTTCTTTGTCTGTATCTATTTGTGATGTGTGTGGTTCTGTGGTTAATTCCATCATTTGTTGAGTCGAGTTTTCTTCTGAAATCTTATGCACTTTGTCAAAAATTATGGTTGATTTTATTAATACTTGTCCCGTTGTATTTTCTGTAGTGGATCCATATGCAGACCTACCTGATGGTAAAATTGTATTTTTAAAGATGTTTCCTCTTTCTGACGTTTCTTGCGGTATCTTTGAATGTGTGGTTAACTCAGACGATCTCTTTTCGTTTGAGTTTATTGTTGAATCGTAATTTTTAGATGAATCTAATAATGTTGTGCCAGTCTTTTTTTCTGTGTAAGTTACATGTGGTGTGGACGTAGACATTTTCAATTTTAAATTAATTTGTTTTATTGTTGGAGATATTTTTGAGTTGTTCGTAGCTAAATCTGATCGTAATGATATTCCTTCTACTATGGGTATTTTGGTGTAAGTTTCTGTTATAATTTTAGAGGTCAAAGTTTCTGTTTCTAGATAGATACCTTCTGTTTTATTTTTTACTGTATAGTCTTCTTGTGATGATTTATGATTAATTGATTCTAGTGAGATAGTTTTATTCATACTTTTTGCGTTGTCATTCTTTGGGGATGTCTGAGCATCCAAAACCATTGGATGTTTGTGGTTGTCATCGTTACTGATTATATTTTTTGATGGTCTAACCGAAGTAAGGGATTCTAATATAACATGGTCAATATTTTCTGTTTGCTTTAACGAGCCACTCTCATATTCCTCAGCTTCATCTGACGATTGTTCAATTGATGCAATATCTTCAACAGAACCTTTAGAAATTTTTCCTTTTTTATTTTTTATTTGGCTTACATTTTCCACTTTATTAATTTTGCTATTCATTGTTTTATTGAAATGACTTTCGTCAAAGTAATCTGTATAATCGCTGTAGTAATCATAATCTTCATGATCACCATCATAATAAGATGAGTCTTCTCCAGTTTCATATGAGGCAGTTGTTTTTGCTTTCTCTGTCGGATGCCATTGAGTAAGTATTGACTTGGAGCCTAACATTTCTCTTACTTTGTTTGGTATGGCTACATCTTGGTTTTGAGAATGCTCTGGTATGTTGAATGTTCCATAGTCAAATCTTACTTTCTCAAATAATTTATTTGGTTTCAGGTTTGTATCTCCTGCTTCAGAAAGGTTTATAGATCGAGTCCTTTTCACATGTTGATCAAGCTGCGACTCTAAAGATGGCTCAAAATATCTGAATCATTATTCGAATGAATTATAGTTTTTTCCTTAGGAAGAATATTAAATTTAGTGCGTTGATTTTTTCGTTTATTGTTAGTAATGGTCTCTACATCGATTCGGTTACCAGTTTTACAATATGTCGTTTCAATTTGTTCGACTGTTTGGTTCGGATTGCTAGAAATAATCTTATATTTAACTATTTTTTTACTGCTATTTGATAATAACTCTCTTTCGTTTGAACTAAGATAATTTTCATTCATGTTTTCACGTGATAAAGTTTCTTTAGCATCGTTAATTTTTTTTTCAAGCGAAACTGAACTTGAGTTTTCTTCACCTACCGGTCTTTCCCAAACTACACCATATTCTTTGATGATTTCATGAGAATTTTCACTAATATTGGTTTTTATGTTCGTGGTGACTGTAACGGTTTCGGTCCAACATAACTTGTGTTGCTCTTTACTTCTATTATTTATATTATCAATATCTGTTAGAAATTGTAGATTATTTTGCCTTCTAGTTCTGATTAGAATGTCATTTTCTTTTCGGTTCTCTTCATCAGTTTCTAAATCTTTCAAATCAACAAGACTATCTGAAAATATTTTTCTTTGCTTTTCATTTGCTTCATAATTATTAGCATAGCTATCCTCATCCTTAATGTCTATGAGTTGTGTTTTTAAATCACCATACAATTTATCTATATTAATTTCGTTTTCTCTTAGTTTAGTTTTTTCTATAACTTTTAAATTATACGACTTTATTAATCCATCCGACTCATTTAAGGCATCTAACATATTTTCACTTTTTTTAGATTGATTTTTAAATTTACCATTCATTACCCCAAGAACTGATAACATATTTTTCCTTTTATCTACAATGTTTTCCTGTGATTTATCTTCCAATCGATCATGCTTAATCAATATTATTTTATTTTCACTACACTCTAGATGGTTATTTACACAGTTTTTAAATTTATACTGGGTAATTCATTCTTAAATTTAGTGCTATTTGCTAATTCATTTTTAATTGGTAATCTTGGCTCTAAATTGGATGCAAAAAGACTATTCTGATTAACATTTGGCATAACAAAATTAGTTTTGTATTTTTGATCTAATTTGCGAGTATTTCTAAGTGAGCTTTTATTTTGTCTCAAAGAATCGGTACTCAAAACATTATAGGCAAATTTATTATTTTCTTTTTCTTTACTCCTTGATTCTTTTATGTTGACAACCAGTTTATTCTTAATATCACTACTACCATAAGTTATTTCTCTTGGATAAGAAGAGGTCAGCAGATCTCCTTTGACTTTGGTGTATTCCTGAAAAGTAACAAAAACCAGAAAAATCACAATAGTTGACATTTTAATATTATTATAATTTCAATTTGAGGGGATATATAAGATGACTTTTTAAAGAGTCTTTGGACTAGTTCATATGTAGCTAGTTATATACTATAGTGGAAATATGTTCAAATTATCATGAAAAATAGTGTAGCTAATTCTGGAGACATCCTAAATACCTAGGTATAATTGAATTTCATTACTTTGATAGTGGTTAAATGATAATTATTTAAAAGTGTATTTCTGGATAAAAAACTTGTCAAATAGTCCACATGTTTCCTTTCCAACGTAAGAGAGAGAGGGATTGTTATTGGTACAATTCAATACAAGCTACAAACACATATCTGTGTCTTTCACGCCTTACTAAGGGAATTGCTGTCAGTTGAGGCTAACTGTAATAGATGGTTGGTATTTGTTGTTTTTTGCAAGAAATGGCTGTGCAAAAACAATAATAAAATTAACCTGGCAAAAAATGAGCATAAACAATGTAGCCACACTAACCTATAAGTTAATTTTATAATAAGTAAAACCATCTGTCTCAATATAGGATTGATACTATTTAATACATATTAACCTAAGATTAGCAAACATCATGACATTAAATAAAATTTCATGCAGGCATATAGTATACTAGCTCTCGTTTAGAAACTATTTTAATGATAAATAAAGTAATCTTAATACCTCATTTACTTCAGATTACTTATTATTATGACGATGGATATGTATATATGTATATATATATATATATATATATATATATATATGTTCAGTCTACGAATTAAGATAGTTATAATTAAAACATATTAATCAATACAGACATGGAAAAAATTATAAATAATATTATATTTAGTTGTACTTCAGTCCATGAGAGTTATTATTATTAAACATAACATTTATCCGCTAAGTTATTAATTATTACGATTACAAACTGATTTCCTTCATTGTATAGCTATATTAGTGCTATAAATAAAATATTTTCCTAAAATAAGAACTTTTACAATTATAAATAAAATATTTGTCCAAGTATTGTATTTTTATGCCTCAGGAAATGTCATCCTAATAATGAGAAGCGATTTTATCATAAATAACATAGTTACTTTATTATAAATATTAATTTAATAGTAAACTAATTATAACTATCAGTCTAGAAATCAATATTAAATCCAACCTAGTCTGATTACTATTGTGATCATAAATAAAATATATCAACCTTGTTTAGTGGTAAAGTCAATTTTCTGCTTCCATCAAAGAATTTATATTTAACTATATTATAATTTAATAGCTATCTATTGGTTTTATTAACCTTTTTGAAGGTCTAACCATGTCTACAAAAAGCCATACATCATTTATATAGCTATAAAAACTTTTTACTTTACTTTGGCTAAGAAAGGTAGTTCAAGGATATATTACATGTGTTGTATTTTTCCCAGTTTACAAATTGGGTATCAAATAATATAGCTAAATCCAGGGCCACAGGGGTCCCTAGGCAAACCTCGTATGTGAGGCTCACAAGCTATTTGCCTCCCCCATTCCCTCCCCCCCACAAAAAACAACTAAAAAATAATAATTTTCGTGCTAGTGTTATTACAGTAGTTTGCACCGTTGTACTAATTTCCATCCGTATAATCTATCAAAGCAAGGGAAGTTAGGAAATATCTTAAAAGGTAATATGTTATAGTTAATGCTATAATTCTTGTCATTGTGCATATAAGGCTCGATTCATACCAAAGCCTTAGTTCGATTTTTTCCCCACCAATTATCTTGATCTAAGTAGAGCTACACATAACAACGGTGCTAAGTTTTAATTAAATCAGTTAATGGCTCAAAAGTTATTATGAAACAAATCTACCACATACAGAAAAATTCCAATTGGCGGAGCTAAAAAGGAAAGCTTACATTTAATTTGTTCAATAAATCAAGGTACATGATTATAAAAATACGGTTGCGATTTTAATTTAATATAATACATCAAATACTTTACAAATACAAATTAAGTATATCTAAAAATCATGAATCGTGTAGTATCGTATGGCAAGGAAAATTAAATACCTACAATATTTTAAAATTCAATATATACTATAAAAAATATTCATTTGTTAGTAATTCGAAACTTGTTTACACAATAATTTTATAATAGAAAAATTATCTATATAATAAACAAATTAAAATTAAAAAAAACATATTATCCACATATATATATATATATATATATATATATATATATATCAGTAATTGAGAGTACTTAGTTTAAAATTAAATTTGAAATTGTAAATATGTTTTTAGTAACGGTTTCTTAGTTCACTCTAAAGTGGTTAGATACCAATGAGTTTTTCCCTACTACTTACAAGAATATTGTACCTGTGTCCTACCCTTGCTTAGAGCATCACTATGGTGATCCACTGTCATCCCGCGCAGAAGTCCCACTGCGGTCGCATTGCCATCTGTTGGTGGTGTAGGGGAAAGAGTAGGCGTTTCGTCATCAGCCTTGGACAACTCGCTCCAGCTATAGAGACATACCTGTAAAAGGATACATAAATAATACTCCACTTGACTAATCCTTTCCTTTGTACCGGTCATGGCCAACAGTTCTCTGAGACTGTGGCGTCAGTCTAAGCACTATATATATTTTTTATTCAGCCCCGCGCCTTACTACCCGTTCGGGTTATACTCTTAAGTACTAATTACACTAATGAGTTAAGAATTGGTAAGGCTGAATATAGAGGAAATTAACCCGTATTTGCGTGGAAGGAGAATGGAAAACCATTCAGAAAAATAACCTGTTCCCACGAGTGATATTCGAACCTCGATCACCTCCGGCAGTCTAGCTCAACACGCAGCTAGCACGTTAGCTAACTACCCCACCAAGGTGGGTTATAGCCCCTAAATGTGGTAAAGAAACGATTTAATTTTTATTATAATACTTAAATTTTACAGGTAATACAGCTTAAACCAAACATTGTATTGTGGTGCGGTTTTCTGTAATTACCTTTAAAATAACAGGGGAATGAGACCAATGAACCGTTGAAACATATCATGGCTCTGTAGAAGGAGGACACAGGAGGGGCAGAACGAGAATGGAATACCTCAAGTAAATAATGGAGGACAAAGGTTGCCGAACGTACGCAAAGCTCAACAGGCTGACTGAAGACCGTGGGGCATAGAGAACTACCGGAGCTATTGAATATTAGAATTGGAGGAGAAGGAAATGGATAAAGAAGAAAACCACACTTAGATACGCGTTCTGATTCTAAATACATTTTTTAAATCTTATTTCCTGGTTAATCGATCGTTAGATGGGCGTTTGAGTTCTTACAAGAACGAATAAGTGAATGAGTTTTCACTTCTTCTGCGCTGAGCTCTACCAAAGTAAAACTGTCGTCTTAGAATTGACGCAGCTTACACTAACTAAAGTCTTAAAGTTTGTTTAGACTACCTTCATCAACTTACACTTATTAATTTGTAATGTGAATTAAGCTTTCCACAACACACACTTACTAGGTAAAGTCTGTTCACCGTAGGAATTGTTTTTGAAAGGCCTTTTTCCTACCAGAAAGCTATTATATAGTAGGATATTGGTAGGAAAAAAGACCTTTCAGAGAGTAATTCCTACCATGAATGGAGTATATTTCGATCAGTTTGGACTATCTGCAGGTTCGCTAAGGTCTTATTGTTCATTTGAGTCAATCCGCAGCTTACACAAAGATATCACTTTCAGTTAGGGATTTCCACAAAATTCACCCACTTAAGTTTTAATGCTGCTATAAGATGCCCACATCTTAAACTAAAGTCATACTGTCAGTTTGGGCAATCCGCACCTTACACAAAAGTCCTGTTGGCAGTTTGGGATATCCTAAGATTGTACAAAATAGATAATTACTACTCGTTTGAAGCATGCTCAACTTAAAACTTAATTTTGTTCACCGCGTCTTGCTAGACAATCGGGCTCTTTAAATATTTGCACTAGTGCGGTAAGGATAATAAATATATAAGTTGAAGAAAGTATTATCCCATCAGCATGGAGGGAGGTTGTTAAAATCCCCAAAGATAGAACTACCTTGGTAAATTCAGGTGAGATTCAAGCTCTAAGCTTTTAGTCACCGAAAAGCCAGACAAAACAAAAGTGATTCCTTTTACTGGTCGCTTCTGAGGTCTTACACCGATTTAAGTGTTACTGTTCCATCAGGATAGAGGCAAATTGTGGTGGATAAGAAATACAGTGCAAATGGAAGTATCTGAACTGTGTTCAGGGTGTTAAATGACAAACCCAATGGGAAGAGAGCATTGGGAAGACCTAGACGGAGATGGGAGAGTAGGATTAGAATAGACCTGAAAGAGATAAGATATATTAAGGTGAACTGGATAGAACCAGCTCAACATAAGGATTGGTGGAGTACTTTTTAAGTGCGGCAATTAACTTTTGATTTCCTAATGTCACAGATTAAGTAAGTAAGTAAGTAAGATGGAAACACTATTTCCTTCTAAAGTGAATGCTTAAATGACTGAAAACACATCTCCAAAACACTCGCTGGCAAAGAGATTTATAAAGACAGATTCACACTGAGAGGGCTGTGCACTGACTGTGTACAGACCGTGCTCCAATTGTTTCGTCTTGGGTTGATTAAAAAGTTTTCTCCTAAAGTCACGGTCCAAGGCGGTCCAGCACGGTAGGCGCACAGCCCTGTCAATGTGAATTGAAAGTTGGACGTCCTATGGTCGAGCATGTGTCGTTTCTCCTTGTTCGGCTTCTTCCGGCAAAAACGAACTTTCACGAAGGTTCTTATATACAATCTGACAATGCCTGGAGAATATTCCTACACACCTATCGTGTGCAATGATTATAGCCGAAGAAAACTTAATAATTTTGGCACAAATATATAATTTGCAACATAAATAATACGATAATAATCTCATTGTAACGTGTTATTAATATTTAACGTGTAAACGCAATGAAGCCTTATAAAAGGTTAAAACTATTACTACCAGATCTGATAAGTTATAATAATGTGTGGCAGATATAGAATCACTGCGACATCACAAGCGGGAGACGCCCAATTTTTATCAAAAGTTGCCCCAGCGAACGAGGCAACTCAGCTTGTAAGACCAATACGCACACATCTAACACCTGAGCCAGACGATGAGTAAATGAGTGGGGTTTCATTCCAGAAGATACCAACAGTCTTCGACTAGCGCTAGTGGTCAGCTAGCGTGATGTCTGATGATTACCAACCCCTCTTCGTACGTGGAGAAAACCTTGCCAAATTTTATTAATCCTACTGGTATAAATAGACCTGTCCTTGATTCACGTATATCTATTCTATTGTAACCGCTTGATGGAGGAACTGCTGGAAGATATTTACGAACATCAAGTAGGAAGACGTACTGAAGACCACGTTGGTTGATGCGTCTGTGTCACCTCCTCACCGCTGAGCAAGCTACGGTGGATACTATAAGTATTGAGGGATGTCGTAATATTTTGTTGATCCTTGAGCTATATTGTTCAATGTCCTTGTGACGTAGTTTTTGTATGTCAGTACTACTGAACCTTTTCCCTATACCCATATGGCATAGTTTATAGCTTTATTCACTCCCTTTCTATCTCTTTTAGGCTTAGTCGCAAATATTAGGCTCAAGATTAGACTCCTTAGACTATATGACCATGCTGCGGCTAGTTTAAAGAATATATTTTAATAATGGAAGATACCAGTTTATCTATTGCTATGTTTTACGACATAGTTGGGTCTGTAACTGACACTTGTCTCTGGTGAGTTTAACTATGTACCGGCTTGTGGTAGGCAACCTGTGAAAGTTCTACTTATCCATAGTAGTGGCCCGCGGGGTTTTGTCTATGGTGTACAGTCCTCTTGTGGTGCCTTTAACGTTAGTAAAAAAATATCACTATTTTGTCTAGTAATATTGTCCCGTTAGTAGGGTAACAGAATTAGTATACTATTGATGAATCAGGCAGTACTAATTAGGAAGAGTCTGGCCATAGTATCAGTAGAATCTAGTTTTCTGGTAGTTCACCTTGTACTGGTTGTAAAATTATAGTTTGGCTTCTAGGACGTTATAACGTTATAATGTATAACTCTCTATGAAGTTAACTCACGGTAATTATCTAATGTTAATTACCTGATTTGTAGCTCCTTAAATTAGGGCTAAATTCGTGTGTCTTAGTTCTTTATAAAGTTTATTGAGGGCAGTAGCTAGAAATATAAAGAGTACACCATAAGAAGTCCCATCTCGATCCGATGAGTACTTTTTGAGTTTAGTGAAAAACAAAAGGAATCTATAGTACATTCAGATTTAGAGTTTTAATACAAGTTTATTGTATTAAATTGTTTCATAATATCACACCAATGTAAAAAAAATTTTTTGTTTGTTTCTTACTATTTATTGTAATGCTACATTTTCCTACCACAAAAAATATTTTTAAATAATTGGGTTCTTTCTATACATAATTGTTTTCTCCTTTCTAATTTTTTTAAATAAAATAAAAAAATATGATGGTTTAATTTCTCACAACTCTCTAATATCTGAAAAAGGATTTGTATTTTTTGAGCTAATCACGTATTCACCAACTGAATATAAAATTTAAAGTAAATATTGTCTATACTTATTTCAAAATTGAATCTTAAATAGATCACGTAAGGCACAGATACAGCAGAAATAACAATTTTTTTTTTAAATTGTATGAAAAAATCCTGCGTATTCAAAGTTGATTTCAAATCATTCCTAAGTTTATAAGGTAGATAGCTACGTTAGATATTCTGACTTGATACTCAATGTATAATCGACATTGAGTATAAAGCAAACTATTCAAATACATGAAACTATGTCTGAGGGACATAGATAGCAATGTCAGACATTCTGACATGATACTCAAATTCCTCAGAAGAGGTTTACTCTGCGACGTGGTGGTGAGACCAATGCCTGACACTTCGTGGTCACCAGTAATCTTTGGTGCTGAAGTTGTATGGAGTAGTTCCTCCTCCGGTGATGGAAGAACTACGATATGATGCGTTATACAAAAACCAAATAAAAAACACTAAGTCTATAAATTTAATTACTCAATGACATTAGAAACTCGAAAATTCATTGCCACACTTATAAAAGTACACCACATATCCCTCTCTTGAGATTGTTATATCCAGTATACCTCACTACACTCTCTCTTTCAGGTCCATTCTAATGTTATTCACCCAGCTGCGTCTAGATATTCCCAATGGTCTCGTCCCTTGATTATCATAACAATGTCTTGTGATGAGTACAGAGTATGTAACTCCTCATTATAATAAATATCCGACAAAAAACCGTATCTACATCAGTCAAATGGGTCCAGAGACATTAGGAAACCGACAGACATACATCCATACAGACCCACACTTTGTTTTATAAGTAGTAGATAATATTTTTATTCGTTTTAGTTCTATAATTGTTTCTTTACTTTTATTGTTTCGTATAATATATATTATTCAATAAAAATAAATCGTTTTTCCAAATATTATCATATTCTCATTTATTAAACAACTGATTTATAATAAATAATTCATGATTTGTCAATCACAAATCACAATGTTTAAATTCATTTTCTTCCCAAAACCATGCACTATGGCTTTCTATTTTGGTTTTCTCTTTATTTGTTTAAGGCTATTTTTGCTGTATCTAACGATTATTCCTAAAACTATTTAGATATCAATAAAAATAAATCTATTTTTCAATTCTGAATTATATTTCAAACCCATCTATACACAATTGTAAAAGTTACTATTCTTCATCATTCTTGCATATGTGATCCAATAAATTTAAATTTATATTTTCAAGTATTATTTTAATCTTTTACAATACTATCAGAAGTAGCCAGCACGCTTTTTTTTTGCTTCAAAAAGACAGAAATAAAAATAGATTCATTTTTCTTCCATTTATGAACATAGAATAGACCCGATTTGATGACTGCATTGTCTAACGCGCTACTCTTGGAGTAAACTAGACTCCCGATGACTGGGAGATCAAGGTACGAAACATTGTTGGGTGAAATGAGGGTGGTTTTCCTTAATTTGTTTTTCCTTTTTCCCTCTTTGCAAATGTGGGTACACTTCCTATAAATATAACCTTCCTCACCCCGTAAAACCATTAGCGTGATTGGTCCATAAGCACATAGCCCGAACGGGTGGTAAGATGTTGTTTTAAAATAATTAGGTTATACAGGACGACACATTCAGGACAGAATACTTATTATGTGGATTATAAGATATGTGAAACATAAGATGTATTTAATATTAGATTAGCGTGGGCGGTGGGCACTTCCAGCATCCTCTACGAGACACCCCTAATTTTCATGGGCAAAGGTATGTTTTACATTATTCAAATGTGACTTTCCAATCATCAGTTAATTAAAAAAAGGTGTTCAGTCCCGAGTGAATCATCCTGTATAATCTTTAGGACCACTATATGTACTATGTAGTTAAAATTAGTCAATATTTTCTTTCAGAAGGCCGTATCTATAAAATCTTTGAAGAAACATTTTTGAATAGAAATTTTACAAAATATTGGTCGTGTTCGAGACCTGTTAAACAATGGACTGAATATCAATAGAGTAATTACAATTCAATTACGTTTGTCGAGTCATTAGGTAAAACAAATGTTTACGAATAAATATTTACGTGAAGCTCATTTTGATTGAACATTTGTTTTACGTCCTGCATCCAATCTGTCCCCACTCCCTGTTTAATGAATGCTGAATGTGGGAAGGTACTTTAAAATATCGAGAGCATGAAAGGCATAGTGACGGGGGGGAGGAGGGGACTAGGGTAGGTAGAGGGGGAGGTGGGAAGAAGGGAATTAAACTTCAAACGATGTTGACATTTACGCTAACGGAGAAACGTTATTGATTTATTGTGTCGGATGAAAATGAAATGTTTTACTTTCTAGGATAAAATAATTGTATTTATCTGGCAATTCATTAACTAATGTTTATCTAAACTAGAGCTAACATTAATTACTAGTTTTTACTACTTTAATGATATCTTACCTAAAATGATAGTGGATTATGATGAGTTACTAGAACAAATATGGTATAGGCTCCTACTAATTAAAATGAATGCGTGAAGAATTAAGATGTATACATTTAGTTATAGTTTTGAATATGTTGTCGAATTTATTATATGCACGTAGATGTTATACAAAAACCTTGCTAACAGTAAAAGGATTGAATCCAGTCACATGTGTCAAAGTCAGTCACACTATCTTTGCGGCCAACCCTACCAATAAACAGCTTAAAGAGATTCGTCAAGGGCCATGTGAAATACTGATAGATATAATAACAAACCTTTATTCATAGCTAACATTATTTAATTACTAAGCTTTATTGATTTTTACCATCACTCTATTTACTGTACCAATTTAAAACTGTTATATTGATAAATTACCAACACAAGTTTTTACTTTTTAGTAAGTTACCATATGATTATTAACAGCCTGTCACGGGGCCATGTGGACTAAGTCATCGGGTTTACCAAGTATCAGTTGGGCCTGCCTCTCAAGCCCAGAGAACCAGGTTCGACGTCCGTGCAGGAACTACTTAGCCGTCAGCCAAGGCCATAGGTAAAACCTCATAACACCTCGTTCGTTCAGTCGTTCTCTATATTCACTAAGCTATTCATTTTAACTTCACTTCTAACATCACATTTGTATTAGAATAGAAGTATTAATAAACCTTTAAAAACCAAGTCTAACGTCAATCACGAACCCATACAAATAATCTTATCATCCCTCCTTATCCTCGGCCAAAGATCTCCAGGCCCACACACGTAGGAACATACAGGAGGGGGAAGTGGCAAAACTTCAATTCTATCTTATTTCAACAAGTAAAATGTTCAATACTACTCCTTTAAGAGGTCTATTATATTCGAACCAGTAACTATTATAGGTATAGTAGGGTGACCTGGTGGTCTAGGGGTAAGGTGTCAGACTTCTGTGTTGAGGGTCCGGGGTTCAATCCTCGGTCCCGTCACAGATTTATCTGATTGCCAAACCCTTTCTTCACCTCTGACAATACGTGTATTAATCAAAACTTGTGAATGTGTGGAATGCCAGGCCTCCAACGTGGTTCGGATTCCACGTTAAACTGTAGGTCCTCCATTTCATCTCACAATCACCCTACCATTACACATTAGCGTAAGTGCGTACAAAGCAAACGGGTAGTAAGACGTGGTGCTAATAATAATAATATTAATAATAATAATAACAATAATAATAATAATAATAATAATATAATATATAATAAAAATAATAAAAATTAATATAAAAAATAATAATAATATAAAAATAAAAATAATAATAAATAAATAAAAAAAATAATAATATAATAAAAATAATAATAAAATAATAATATAATAATAATAAAAAAATATAATAATAATAATATAAAAAAAAAATATAACATAGTAAGTAATTAATGTATCAAATATAAGTTTGTATAACACAAATTACTCTCAATCAACTTTAAATGCTGGTTTGTTTTATTTCTATTTAGGGGATTTTCTAGTTTAAAAAATATTTTGTTAAAATATACATTAAAGCGCGTCTCTAAAAAAAAGTATTTTTATTAATATTTCCTTCAACAAAAAGTAATTTAGAAGACAAATTACAGGAAATACATCCGTATTTGCCTAGAGAGGGGCTGTGAAAGACATATTAATGAATTGCACGTGGAACACCAGTCCAAATGCACCCGGTTGTGATTCAACATTGACCTCCTTATAGTTTACATTCCATTATATTGTCCATGTGAGCCCCAAAGCGAACAAAAAATAATCAGATAGATATTTTACAGTTAGCTAGCTACACATTTATCAACAATGACAAGTAAAATTTTCTTATTGGTAATAATTATACTAACCGCTCCGGTAATAAAGTGGTCTAGGGCATCACTATCGACTAGGCTACTGGTGACAAGTGTAACGGGGTTCAAACCACTTTCTGGTGTACTCTGGGTGATATTTCCTAAATAGTTTTCTACTCTCCTTCTTCGCAAAATGGGGGTACATCTAACTTTAAATTCAACCTTATTAATCCCTAAAACTTTAGCAAAGCTAGTATATACACGATATACGAAACGCGTTGTATCATTTTAAAAATTATTTTATCATAACCTTAAAATATACATTTTCAAAGAGGCTATCAATAACCCCAGGATTTTTTTTAAAATTTTCACATTATTGAAAAAAATAGAAAGATCTTAGTAAATTTGTCACCCCCTATCCCATCCACTCCTTCTTACCCCATAAGCAAACTACAGATACTCGTCTAACCCATTTGCATAGTTACTCTTATATTTAGGAATAAGGGAAGATACAATTTGAGGAAGGTTACCATTATTAGCGTGGAGGAGAGTGGAAAACCAATTAGGAAAAAACCTCAATCCACCCAACTGGGGTCGAGCCCCAATATCCCCGTTTTAGGCAGTCTAGTCCAACACGATATTAGTCCGTTTGACCACGCAGCCACCGTAGCGACTAAAGTGATGAATTAACATTACGGAGGTTAGTTTTTTAATGCGATGTTTGTTGATAATTATTGTGTTTTAAGTCGTTTTATAAAGTGTATGCTAAATATCCCAAAATATTAACATTTAATCATAGAGATTAGACGCAAAAATAAAACATCATTCTTTTCCGAAGGAGTTTCTTTTAACCCCATTGGTATGCAATGATAAAGCGTTCTATTATCCAGTGATACCGTTGGTAACATTTGGAATTGAGATATATTTTGAAAATATCAGAAAGACTATTCATACTACGCGAATGGTCTCTACAATCTCATTTGTCATTCTCAAAAGAGAGCACATTTGTAAAACATTTCCTCAAACTAGAGTGGATACACCCCCTGTAAGGAATTAGGGAATAAGCGTGTGCGACATTTCGCAACTTCCTTTGAAATGCACAAGAAAAAATGGGACTTGTTACAAAACATGGGTGTGATAACGTTTGTCGGTACAGGAGTGACCGAGGTACCGAGCCCAATAAAATAATGTCGTCCTCTACTGCACGTTCAATAATAACTGGAGTAGGGAATACTTTTAAATTAATTTCCTCTAATTGGACGTTTATTCATATCTATTTTAAATTATTAACTATATTAATCTTTTTCTTGATTTATAAACAGCACTCTTCTTATTTTTAGTTTGAGTGAATTCTTGTCTGCTTTCAGATTTACAAATAAAAAAGTGTTCTTCTCCTATAACCTCATATATAATTTTATAAAAAGTTGATAGAAAGGAGGGCCCACTTGATGTAGGTATCTGGGAACACTTACGTCACTTTGAGTACGCCTACATTTTTTAAGCACCACGTCTTACTACCCGTTCAGACTATATGTTTGTCAGTACTATTTACTCTAACGGTTTTAAGGATGAGTAAGATTATAGTTATAGTAAGTTTTCCCCACATTTAATATAAGGAGAATGAAAAACCATTTAGTAAAATTCACCCCAAATACACCCTTCCAAGATTCGAATCTCAATATCCCCGTCATCGGACAGTCTCGTACAATTCGAAAGTAGTGCCCTAGACCATGCAGGCACTGAAGTGCTTTTATTATTATTACTATATTATACTACTACTACTACTACTACTACTACATTTTATTATATATTATTATTATATATTATTATTATTATTATTATTATTATTAATGGTTAATTATACTCGTTAGATGTGAGGAGGATGGCTTAGAGAAGATTCATCCGCATTATCATGTACAGGGGTTGAGAAAACCATTGATAAAAAGTGAATTATGTTAAACAACACCCGTAGCACTGGCCAAGATTTGGACCTCAGCCTCACCTGTCCTTTGCGACATTACGTGTCTTTGATTATGTGATCCCCAGTACAGGCTAGGAGAGTTTGCTAAGCGCTAAGTTCTTATTAAGGTCGAATAATAGTGATTTTTTTCTTGACTAGAGTCTCCTTATCAACTTTGATGGTACCTTTAAATTCACCCTTTTCCTCCCGTGTCTTTAGATTATTTAGAATAAATTACGTGTAGTAAAAAAAGGCATTATGACATGTCTAAATAAGAATAAGATATTTATAAGATATTATATAAGAATAATATATTTTTTAATATTTTTAAAGGTTTAAGATAGAATATTCTATGTTTCATATATTATAGAAAAATGTTTGATTCCTTAAAGAGTATATCAGGCAAGCTGTGATTCCAATGCGATTCAAGTTTGTATAATATAAGTGTAAACGTTCACTTTACACGGTGTGTTAAATTTAATGTATGTACAGCTTTAATGCGCTACAAATATAATGACTTGAACTGCGACAAACTTGATATAAGTTACGTGTGGATATGAAATAATTAAATAGTAATATGATAAGTAACAAGAAATTCCTAAATGTTTGTTTGAGAAGGATTTTTGTAATGTATGGCCTTTAGATTTTATACTAATCAACATATATGAGATATTTATTTTAATCTAGATGAGTGATAAACTTCACTAAAAAATTATATTAGATACCCTTGTGTTAGCTGTGTAAGTTTATCTCTAAATAAAATAAATCAAAGAGTTGAGTTGCTGAAACTATTAAATAAATATAATTTTATATGAAAAGTGTTACTTAATTTTTTATATCATAACATATTAGATAAATAAATTCTTTCTAGATTATAATTACACTTTATTCAAAATAGCCTACGTTTTATCAAATTTGTATTTCAAACAAAATGTGTTTATAAGTATATCTTATATATAAATAATTGTTTTTAAGTTTACTTGGATTTAATAGAATATCTATAGTAAAATCCCTTTGGAGTCAAGCCATTAGAAAATTTAATAATGATACTGATAAATAAATTATTTATTTAGATAATAATAAATATTAAACGATTTCTAAATTTATTTAATTACTTGCCTTTATATTTCTAACAAAATCAGGTCTGTAATTAAATTTTAGGACCACACATGAATAACATTTCCACAATCGATTTAAAAGAAAAAAATCGTATCGAACTTACCAAAACGGTAATCCAAACGGCCACCATGTTTGAAGTTGTTCTCTTAAGTGGTGGCAAGTTGATCTCCAATGCCAGTCCCAAGTCTTATTTCTTCCTGTTAGATCGCAGGGCGATGTCCACAGGTAAAGAAAAATAAAATGGCAAAGTTCTGGTATCATGCTCGCATCTCCATGTGCTAAAGCACATTGCGAACACTTTGAATGAATGTTTTGATTTCTCCCTATTTGCGGTCAGTAGGTATTTTTATTCCTTTACTTTTGGCGTTCTGCGACTTTTTTTCCCCCCCTCAAGTTGGAACGACCGTCCACCTCAGCAGCTCAAACAAAAGAGCGCTTTTAAACTCGAATGACACAATGGATACGTTTCAATGTCCATCGTAAAAGAAGGTAATAAAAAAATTGTAGTTTGACACTTAAGAGTAAAGTTTCATTACAAAGGATTGAATAATTGTACCCTTTCTATGTATGCTAATGTCTGATGAAGGTTGATCCCGTAGTAGTTTGATCGATAACTTGTTGTGAGGTTCTACAGGAAGATTTTTTTTTTTTTTTGTAATTAAATACTCAAGCTACTATCTACTTTAAACTATTCTATGCGATACTTATTTACATCTTACAGCAAAAATAATTCAGGTAATAAAAATAATTAGATAGTTAACTAACCCATGGGTGGGAACATTTGATGATAGACCTATCGTACATTCTCATAAACTGGGTTCGGTTAAAAGTATTTTGACTACACTTTCATTAGTGAAAACAAATAATTCTTGTTTAGACGTAATAAGTGTACAGCTCTTAACAAAAACTTTTTTTTAAATATCCAATGATTCTGTAAATATTTTTAATACAATAATTTTATATACATATTAGAGAAATACTTTTGTATTTTTTGAAAAATTCTTTAGATTTAATATAGTATGTTTTTGCTTTATTTATACTTAGGCCTAATCTAATTACTTACTTTATGGCATTGGGAACTCGAGTTAACTGCCGCATTTACAAAAGTACGCTACCTAGACCTATCTTGGTCTTTCTATCCAGTCCACCTCACTAAACCCTATCTATTACAGATACATTCTAATGTTATCCTCAAATCTAAGTCTAGGTCTTCCCAATAGTCTTTTCCCATTAGATTTTCCAGTCACTACTCTGAACACGGTTCTATAATCTCCATTCGCCATCCTGTCCATCCTAGTTTGCGAGATTTTACTAACCTAGCAATGTCTTGTAGTGAGTAAAGTGTATGTAGCTCATCATTATGTAACTTCCTCCACATATTAGTATCTTCATCCCCTTTTGTACCAAATACCTTCTCAAGCTTCTTATTTTCGAACAGCCTTTATGTATGTTTGACATGTAAGGTAAAATACCACATTAAACCATACCACAACATACCACAGTAAAATTATTGTTTTGTATTTTCTGAGTTTTACATTCGTTGGAAACAGGCGAGATATCAACATCTTACTGACCTAGTAATAACATGCATTTACCGACTGTGTTCTTTTCACAACTTTCACTCTTACATGTTTGTTGCTAGTTAAAATTGTTTCTGAATATTTAAACTCACATTTATATCCAAATACAAATGATTTATTTTGTTAGTATATAAAATTTAAAACAAATCTGTTAAGAAAAATAAACATTCGTGATTGGGGTATAGTGTGGAAAACGTAATAAGAGCATTAATGCAACATTATAATATCGTATGTTTTAATATATTTATAATTAAAACCTTTTTCTTCTCAATTTCTATTTACAGAAAAATAATACACATTTATCTCTACACTGTTATCACTTATTATTTTATATTAATATGTTATAATATTTAATATCATACTTATAATAAAATAATGTATCACAGCTAGCTTTTTATGTACTAGGATTTTGTGATTTATTGACTAAGTTTAGAATTTAGAGAAGTGAATCCATGTAAAGTAATACCTAAATATAATATTTTTATTTAATTTTAATAGTATTAATTATGGATTAAGGTTATTTTTAAAAATTCTGTGTACACTTTTAAAATAAAATACCTATTATAGGCCAGTTAATTTCTGTTATTCATTTATATGAAAAGGATTAAACTAATCTAATATTAATAGAAAATTTAAAAAAAATTTTTCTCTTTTCATATCAACTTTGGTGTTACATTCAAAATTTTAGATTAATATATAGTTTTAAAAAATTTACCTTACAATACTAGTTTAGAAGTAAGAATACGATAAGAAGTGTCTTTTATAAACTGATATTGTTCCATCACCAAAATTGATAATATTTTAATATATTAATTTAATTATTTTGTCAGTATTGTTTAATCTTTCAAAATATTCATTTGTTGATCACATGTTTCTGACGTCTGAGTTTATGAACTTAACTTTGTTCGCTTTCAGATACTGTCTCCATAACATGTTCCTACTTTGTGTTGAATTCTTTCCAGTGGATCTTTTACAGTCCAATATTCAGATCACTCGGTCTGTTCATGTAACTTTAATTAAGAAAACATTTTTCTCAAAGTACGTATGTAGAGTATTTTTGGAAACCATACATCTATAATTATATACTAGTATAATCTAAAAGGTTTTATTTTAAATCAATGTTATGTTAGGGCAAACATTGAGGTAAAAAAGCAACCGTTGTGTTTAATAGAGGATTAGAAAAAATAAATATCACGGGGAGGTACATTTGAATAATTCACTTTTAGATAAGCTCTTAATCTTTATATTAGGAATCCGTAAATAAAATTTATTATATCCAAACATATTTTGCATTAACCAATAGGGGACAGATTCATAAGTCAAACTTGGTGCGCTCAAGTGCAGCTCGATATCAAACACTAGACGACACCTACTTGGAATCGAATTGGATAGGCCAGTTTCATATTCTAAACTAGCCCATTAAATTCTAGCTTAGGTGGGTGTAGTCTTTTATTTGTTTTCGACCCACACTTGAGGTTCATCAAGTTTGACTATGGGTCATCTTCATGGTCAGACTTAGTACACCTCAAGCATGGTGCTATATTAAATACAAGACAACACCTACCTAGACCAGAATGGAATGGGCCAATTTCATATGCGAAACTGGCCTATTCCACTAGAGTTTAGGTGCGTGTCGTCCTGTGTTTAGTATAGCACAACACTAATTGAAGCGCAATTAGTCTGACTTCGAAACTTGCCCTAGCCTGAAAGCATAAGCCTTTTGTTGCATGAATAAGATATCCAAGCTGGTAGACATGCAGACTCAGGCATCAACGTCATCTAATCTAGTTTGCCAGTGATGAGGAGTTTAGGGTTTGAATACCAGCCGGGTGTACTGAAGCGTTTTTTTACCTGATTTATTACAAAAATGTTTACTACATCTTAGCTCAGTATGTAGTGCATGAGCTGAGAGTCATGGGTTCAAGTCATCACATGGATAAAACTAAATTTATATATAAATTTGCTCTTCTTCCCCCTTCACAGTGGTTAAATAATACCTGGGAGACTCGGTGATTTGTCTATTCTATAAATAATTTATATAGTGAAGGGAATTTTGACATTTCTTTTGATATTGATACGTTTATCTTTAGTGATATTGATAACTTCAAAAAATTAAAGATTTGGAGTTAGTAGGGTAGATAAGAGTAAATATACTTAATTTATCTAAAGAGAATACAAATCTCATGCATTGAAATAACCACCCCTATTGCATCCATCTATAATTAATAAAATTAGTTTCCCGGTTCATTCCTTGGACAGTAGAGGATATTAATTAAATTGGGCATTATTTTATACTTTTTCGCTTAAAGCGTTTGGAACAATCAGATTTTGACATAATTAGCTAGGAATTTAAAGGTATTAGTATAGATCATTCTTGTTTCAAATTTCTGTCATCCAAATATTGGGGGTAAGGCTCTTTAAAATTTGAATGTTACATTAACATTTACGTCATGTTGGACTCCGAATACATGAACATTGGTTCTTAATTTACTATTGTTAATGTTGGTGTAATAAAATGCTATAAAGCATAAGTTTAAAATTAAAACTAATTTATCTTTTTATAAAATATCCTTCAAAGATTCTAAATAGCATCTATAGAATAATTTTTGGAATTTATACCAAATGGGAAAGACTTAAGAGGGCCATTAAATTAGTGACCAGGCTATTAACTTTACATAAATAAAGTGACTTTGTCTTGATATTATTTAAATTGTTAGGTTAATTTATTTATCATGAAGCCCTACAACTCATTCGGGCTACACTCCTATTAATTAATTACTCTAATTTGTTAGGTATTAGGAAGGTAGAATTTAGAGGAATTGTGCCTGCCTTTGTGTGGAGGAAGAGTAGAAATCCATTTAAGGAAAAACCACCCTCAGTACTCAGTCTGGGATCAAACCCCGATATCCCAGTCATCGTTGGTATAGTCTATTGCGAGATTGACGCCTTAGACTATGCGGCCACCAAATTGGCTAATGGTAAAGTTAATTGAATTGTCTGAGCAGCAGAAGCTAATGTTGCCCATTTTGATATTAAAGGGCAACAGTAGCTGCTATATTCAAGAATAGGGGATCGTAAATCAGATAAGGAATATAGTTTTCTTTTATTTTCATAAACTTTATTACCAGTCTCTCTAACGTTAATTGTCCAATATCATCCAATTTTAGACTTATATTCTATATAGTGTACATCATGTCTCTTAAAAATCAACTTTTATATGACTATATAATAGAATATTTCTGAAAAGAAGTAATTATATTTATATATTTTAAATGTCGTACTATTAAAATGTTAAATATTTCCTCAAAATTATATTTATTGTAAGGTCATAAAATCAGTACATTACTTCTTGTGTCGTGCCATTTTTTTTTATTTTGTTATTTTTGCTAACTTACACTACTGTTTATAAATGCTGTACACACATTTTCTTAATTATTTTTAATTATATATAAAATTTTCATTTAATTTATTCTAAATTATAATACCCTAAATAATATTATAATCACATCCCTTATTAGAATAATAAAGTGTACTTTAAAGTGAACTTGATAAATCAAGTACCAGTACTCATATTTGTATCCGTACATAAATTACAAACTGACTTAACTTTAGAACATAAACACCGACCATTCCCTCTGCCTTTAAATTAATTACCGTAGAAAAGTTAATATCAATTTCACCAATCACGAATGTTTCATCTGTGCTAGGAACCGAACCTGAGGGTCCTAGCCACCACACCACATCCATTCTTTAATGAAAGGAAAATTCTTTAACACATAGTTATTAGTATTAAATGAGAGTCACAGTACGTAGTTAAAAGTCTTTAGTTTTTAAGTCTTGTAGAAAATGTATTAAAAAAATAGCCTCACATCTACTTAAACACAATAAATATCTTATTTTAATAAATATATAACTAACCAAATGGTGGATTGTCTTTACCACTACTGTAACTCATAATCCCATAGAAAAATTGATTTGAAGATATGCACGTTTAATCTGCTATATAATTTGTTCATATGAATTTGACAACTATGTTCAATTTACTATTTATAATATTACCAAATGTTACTCTTCAATTTATTTCATTTTACAGTTTAATTTTTTCTAAATTTTCTCTGAACAAGGCTTAGGTGCGCAGCATTTGTTCCAACCAGGGTTAGGTGGAAAAATTTTAGTATACATTTATTTTCCACAAAAAATAGTAATAATTAAAAAATATTATATTCATAGGAATAAATTAACTACATTATAAAACACTTTTATCACCAATATTATATCTGAAATTTAGCTTGTTTTTATTTAAAGAATTGCTTACACATACCATTTCAATTTGATATTTGTTTTAGAGATCGTGATTAATTCATAGTAGTTTTGAATTAGATACTCTCACGATTCGTCTGATTCATCTGAATTATGTGTTTTTCTTTTAAGAAGCTTTAGTTTCTTTTCTTCACTATTATTGTTTATTTTTACTTTATTTATTTGGTTTCCCAAGTAGCAATCAGACAAGAGAATCGGGACACAGGATTTTCTTATAGAGCTAAATCCTTCTTGTTTAGTGCATTGAATGTCTTGTTGTTTAAACCAAAATAAGTAAGTGTAGCAAATATGGTACTTTTTACAATTCGTCTTGTCACCAAAGAATCCAATTTGGGTGCACTGAAATTGAGAATGGGTGGTTTTAGAGAGAGTCGGAGAGTATTTTGTGATTGTTGGTGTAGTAAAATATATTTCAGACACTCTAGGCGTGCTATATATTTTTTCTTTCTTGAGAATTTTGGTGTTTGGTATGTAGGACTTTTTGTCTTTGAGTGTGTTTTCGGAATTCCCATGCTAACTTCTTCACTTTCATCTGACGAATCACGTTCTTCAGTTTTCAAAATAGAAGAGATAACAGGCACGCTAACATTTGAAAATGATATAGGCCTACTTCTGCGATGTTTTGTCCTTTTTTGTTCCTTCGAGGTTTTTTGTTTTCTTCTTTACTTTCATTTGATGAATCAAGCTCTTCTGATTTTATCACTAATGGCACCTGTGCTAGGCTGACAGTTGAAATCCTGCTTTTGACCTTGCTTGGCGCTTTTAACGATTCAATTGTTATAACAATAGGGATATTAGGTTTTATAGTTGTTGGTTTAGAGAAATATTTTTTATCCATATTTGGAATCTTGTATAGTCCTGGTTGGTAATCTAATGTCAAAGGTATTTTTGTATTGTTATGTGTGTTGTTTTTGGTTTTAGCTTGTGGTTTCAAAGTTTCTATATTTGATTCGTTACTTTTATCTGAATTATTAAGACCTTCAGGCATAAGATAAACAAATGGCTCTGGAATTAGCCTTGAGGTCAATTGTTCGCTAATTGGTGCCGAAGCTTCCTCAACTTTCACTATTGAAGGAATTGGAGTCGTTATTTTATTATGATAATGTCTTATTGGTGGGTTTTCAAATTGACTTGCTCAGTGCTGGATTTGAGACCTTTTCTCACAAATATATTTTGTTTGTCTATATTTTCATTCAATAAGTGCTGAGTAATAGGTGTATATGGCATTTGGCTAGTTGGGTGTGGTTGTGTAATACTTGAAACAGTAGAGAATAACATTACGCTTGACGTTATATTAGTTGGTGATGAACCGGCATTTTTTGTTTGATTGATTGAACTCAACCTATCGGCAGCAACCGGAATAAAGCTTGGGCTGTTTATCTGTGTAATACCAAGTTTATTTAATAATGTTGAATTAGAACTGTGGTTGGATAGCTTTAATGAGGAAGAACTATAGCTAGGCTCTGTATTGGATACATAATTTACATTTATATTAGAAAATAAATGTAAATCACTTGATGTAACCTTTGAATTTGTCCTAAGTTGTGAAGAAATATCATTTGACGGGTAGTGTGAATTGGTTGTGGGAGAAATATACATAGAATTAGTTGATTTGCTAATAAATCTGCTGGGTCTATTTGATGTTGTAACTGAGTCCATAGGTAATGAAGGAATGCTATTTTTATAAATAAATAGTAAACTTGTAGTAGGAACAATACTAAATCCATCTCCAACCTTTGAAGAAGAAAGCTTTTCACCACGATTAAATTTACGCTCAATATCTTTAGCAGGAGATGTAGATACATTATTTACAGCATTAGTGGTTATATTAATATAAACAGAAGATAAATTTTGACCTCTGGTATCATATGAGGATGTGTTGTTCTTCATGAGAGACATTGTTATTTCAGAACTATTGTCACCATGATTGGAAGAACCTGTCATATTAGCAATAAATTGGTTTCTTGTATTATTTTTCACCACAACATTAATCGGTCTTTCTGTGTTATTTACTAGTCCTACTATTCCAGTATCCACAACGTATTTGTTTTTTGATGTTGGAATATTATTTATGAATACTGTTTGTCCAATTATTGAAGGAACTTGGTAAGTAGATGGTGATACACCATTTGAAACTGTTGTTGGTTCAATATGAATTAAGCTTTTATTATTAAATAAGTAGTTTGTTGACGTAATATTTTCAATGATATTTGAAAACCTTTGTGTGGATATTTCAACACCACGTACTGTAGAGTGTTGTTTACTATATCAGTAAATCCATTGTTTTGTATTATTTGTTCTGTTGTCATAATTTGGTTGTATTTTAATGACATATTGTTGCCTAAGGTTACTTGCTCATTACCAAATGCTGTATCATATGGGGATACTATTTCAACAGTTTCTAAAGTTATATGTTCACTTGTATTGTTTGTGACATTTGTAGGGATTTTAATAATATTTTCTGATGTGATCTTCTCAGTAATCAAGTTAGGGCTGCTAGTATTATTTTTGTTGTTAATTGTTTCATTTGTTTGTACATATGTTGACTTTACTTGGCTATTAGGTGATAATGATTTTTCAGCTGAAACGATGCCAGATGTTTGTGTGTTATTTGGAAATAGTAACATATTTGTAAAGGATGTATTATTATGATACATTTTTGAGGCATTGAAAAATGTTTGATACAGTCATCACATTATTATTTGACACTCCCACAAGACTTGATAATGTTGCTTGCTCTGATACTAATGGTATTTTGAAACCTAATTTATTTTCGTTATTTGAAAACGTTGATTCTGTACTAACATTTGAGAATTTTTCTTTGGGTGTTACTTCATCAATTATTGAGGAGAATATTTCTGTTACGGACAACACTTCATTTTTTGATGTTATTTCATTAGTTTCCAATGTTGATGGTTTTTTCTTTTGTGTGAGTGAATTAATATAATTTACATATTGACTTGATTGTGTTGACTGCAAGGATTCATTTGACCCTACGTTAAGGGAAGTAAACCCAATATATGGAGATGATGATTGTGTATTTTCATTTGACATTTTAATAGTGTTTATTATTATATTGTTTGGCCATGCTGCTTGTTCAGTCACTGTATAGATATTTTTAGTTAATGTTAGCTCATCATTGGGTGCATTTTCTTTTTCATTAACTGTTTGTACCTTTTTAGTTAATACTAACCCCTGAGTTGATAATAATGATTTATCACTCACTTGGTTATTGGGAGCTATCTCATTATTTAATAATACTGTTTGTTTGAGTACATTTGATTCTGCATCACTGGACGTAACTTCTTTATTTGAAAATGATGATTTTTCGGTTACGGATAATATTTCACTGATTGATGTTTTATTAGTAAATAGAGGTGTTCTCTTGGTTTCCATTGGCATCTCATTGATTGAAAAGGTTGTATTATTCGACAAATTAGAAGTACCAATTACTATTGATGTTTCATCAATTAAGGGAGCGCCAGTAGAAGAAAATGATTGTCCTATTCCATGTGATTCTTTATTAACTAATATTCCTAACGTTGTCTGTTTAATTTCATTCGACACGTCACTCGTTATTGTATATCTTTTATTTGACAACATTGATTGTTCAGTCATAGTTGATAGGTTGTCATCCAAGATTGTTAAAACTTCTTTTTCAGTTACAGATACAACTTTCTTGATTGGTGTTATTTTATTATTGGTTACTGGTGATTCCATTGTTGAATATGATATTTCATTAGCAAAGTTTTCGTAACATTAATTAAAGGAGATTTCTCAGTTATTGTTGGTGTTTTAAAATTTAAAGATGTTTTACCAGTCGAAAATGATTGTTCAGTTACTTCTGACTGTTCTTTAACTGTTTCTATTTTCCCACCCAATAGTAAGGGTACTCCAGTTTCAGGCAATACATCATTAATTAATGTTATTTCGTTGCTTAAAAGTGATGACTTTGTGTTAAAAGTTAATATTTCCTCACCGGATATCATGTTGTTGGTTGAAGAAACCAATTCTTCAGTTGTATTTGAAAAATCATTCAAATATATTCGTTCATTATTTAAGTAGGTCGAGTTTTCAGTTGAGATTGAATAATCATTTACTAATATATGTTTTATTATCTTTAAATGTGAACTGTTTAGCATCATGTGTAGTTCCTCCATCGTCTAGTCGTAATACTTGTTCAGTTGTAAACACGTCATCATTATAACTATTTTTAAATGATGATATTTCAGTATTTGTTTCTGTTCTCTCATCCATGATAGTTGTAACTTCATTTACTTTAGATATTTGTTCAATTACATTAACCTTTCCATCTGTTGAAAGTGTTTGACTATTAATTGTTGGGAATGTATCATTAACGGCTGACTTTTTGTCTTTAGCTGTACTATGATAACTTGATATTGTTGTAGGATTTGGTAGATTTTTCATCTCATTTACAACTGTAATCCTGGTGTTAATTAATGTCATTTGTTCAGATACTGTTGATTCTTTGTCAAATAAAGTATGGCCATTTAGTTTCACTTACGCTCACGTTATTTTGTAAAATAGACTCTTCAGTTATTACATAATTTTTTATTGCTATTTCTTGATTTGATAATAATGTGGTTGACTCATTTTTAGTTGATTTTGAAGTGGTAAATATTCCTTTATTGAGTTGACTTTCAAGTATCTCGTTTTCAATCAATTTTGTTTGTTTCTTATCATTCGAAACCTGACTACCTTTAGTTTGTTGGTTGTTTATGTGACTTTCTGGTTCAGTTGTCATTCTGGTACTAGTATTAAATTTTATATTTAATGTTTCTTTTTCAGTTTCTAAGGGTAACACAACATTCGTAATACCGTTGGTTGTAGCTGTTGAAATAATATCTTTATCATTCTCATTTAATATAGTGGCGTCAGAAAACATACTTGGATTAGTAACAGTTGATATTAAATCCCTCAAGAATGCCTCTTGTGTTGTTTGTTGTTGATTATTAGTTGTCTCCCAATCTCTCTTATTTCTGCTACTATTTAATATTCACGTTTGAAGTATTTAAATTTTGGTTCACTGTTATGTAGTTGTTATCTTTAGTATTAGTTGTGAGTCTGGTTAGATAATCGTGATTAACCATGTTCAAAGATGTGTACTCACTGGAAGGCAGCACGGTTGATTTTGTAATAACGGTAAAAGGAGCTGTAGAGTCAAATTCTTCTTTGATACCGAATATAATTGTGCTTTGGACGAAGGTGGAAACTCTGAGGTCACACCAACACTTGATTTGGCCAAACGATGATCCACCTCACTAGAGGAATGGTCTGCGATCTCCGTATGGGGCGAAGCAGTCATATAATTGGCCGTGGAGAGAAACTGTTGAAGAACCGGGGAAGTCATGGCAATGCACGGAGACTCATCATCCGAATCGCAGACGGTGCCTTCTGGGCAGAGGTTTAAGTAATCCTCCGCTGGTAGAAGGGAGCCATCCAACTGCTCGATGCAGACGCCGAAATGTGATGAGTTATGACAAAAGGTGCCATATTGTCCACAAGGTTGACCTCTTGAAACACACTGGAAAAAAGAAGAGCCAACTACTGTACGGTAAAATGTATACTTTATTAACTCTTATTATTTATTCGATATGAACGAGAGTTCACCTTGCAGAGTTGTCATAGAGATCATTTATTGGTCTAGAATACTTTGGTTCATTCAAGGTGGCTACGATAACAGTTTTGTAATAATATAATTATGTGTGAGCTACTATTACAATATTTTTTCTAGCACCACGTCTTACTACTCATTCGGGTTGTACGCTTATGTACTGATAACGCTTGTGGTTTTAGTGATGAGTTGGGTTATATTTGTAGCAAGTGTAATCGAACTTTCATGGAGGGAGAGTGGAAAACTATATAGGAACCCCCCCCCCCCCCCCAGTACACCGATAGAGATCGAACCACGATCTTCCCACTATCGGTGGTCTAGTCTATTAAAGAGTAGTGCCTTAGACCATGCGACCACCGAAGTGGGTTTTAATATCATTATTGCATGCTTAGGTGGCCGCATGGCCTAAGGTGTCCTTATTAGACTAGACTGCCAATGAAAGGAAGATTGGGGTTTGAATCTCAGTTGGGTGTATTTAACGTAGTTTTTTCTAAAAGTTATTACTCTACCTCCACGCTAATGTGAGTACACTTTCTCTTAATTAAACATTTCTCATACCTTACTCATCATTATAATTAATACTTAGATGTATAACCTGAACAGATAGATATATATATATATATATATATAGCTATTCTTCAAAATATACTATCACAAAAATATAATCTATGGTAGTAGATAATGTTGTATCATTGTTTAGTATAGCCATAGTACCGTACATAGCCTTATAAACGTCTTGAAACTATATTAATGAGTTTCAGGCAAACATAATAACCCTTCATGTTTAGAAAATTGTGTTGGCAAGTATTTCTGTAGTTTAACTCATTAACTACAGATATGTTAATTATTTCTAATATCAAAAATTTCAGGATTTTATGAAATTTAAATAGTGAAAATAGCCATATCAATATAATATGACAGCTATCATCTTTTGCCCCAACACTCACAATTATGTTTTTAAATTTTATATGTCTATAAATAGGTTAATAAGAGCTTTTTCACAGAGGTAGAATAAAGGAAGTTGGTTTTTAGAGTATGTGCACCCGCATCAGTGTTAATATGGGGCTGGAAAACTATAGTGATGGACCACATTTAGGGAAAAACGCCCCCCATTGTAACCAGATATTATTCGAGCCTCAATCTCACAACCACCAGTAACCAGTATTTTGTGAGTCTGATACCCATGACGCACTACCACATTTACCAAGGTGACGCTGACCTGAATCAAATTAAAGCCTCTGTTAATCGTTGTATGAAGATAAAACTATGATTAATTTATGAATAATCAAGCGTGTAAATTTTCGAACTCAGATATTGATTGAATTTATTTTAAAAACTTCATAGATATTGTGGACAAAACAAAAAATATGAAAATCTTATTTTGAGTCTCAGGCTATATATAGCCTGAGACTGTCAACCTCGGTGGCTTTGAAGTGAAGTTCTTACCACAGCACCCAATGTTCATGGATTCGAACCCAGCCGAGGTCGACCAAATTTTCTTGAGCAATAACAATTCATATCACAATTGCCTTCAGAAAGGAAGAAAAGCCGTCTGTCCCATGTCGGTTGTGGGATGTTACATAACCCTGGAGGGTATGTGAAAGTACCTTTCCCAGCAAAATTGGGAAGGCCCTTTTTCACTCGCTCGTAGACATTCAGTGTAGAAGACAATAGGAAGCTACCACATTTTATATACTCCCATAGTGCATGTGGTTTCTACCAGATAGTGCAGTCAGCACTAACCAGACAAAGGGCTGAATGCATGACTATCGCTGGAAGGATAGGCCTATAAATTACATCAAATCCAACCCTCGGGTTGTTGATTAAAAATAAGAATATATATTTATATAAGTATTTACAGGATGTTTCAGTGAAAGCATGCAAAAATTAAACAGGGCATAGGGGATGGTCTACTGAACATTTTGAGATGGGGAACGTGTGGTCAGTGAAGCTAACTAAGTGGGATATGGGCCTAAACATGTCTAACACTGTTACTGATGTCCGGTTTATTTACAACTAATCATTACATGTAAGTTATTTATATCTAGTTGTAACATTACGTACAGGTAGTGCTGTACAGTATACCATATCATTGACAAACCGGAGGAAATCTACCATTTCGTACCTCACAACATTTGCTCAAAGTGACGGCCACCAACCCCAATGCAAGCATGACGTCGGCTTACGAGATTCTGTCGCACCCGTTCAAATATCCCGTGAGTCACATCACAGGCGACGACAACCCTGGCAACCAATTCCAAGTCTGTGTCCACTGGAGTCTCATACACAAGTGATTCTAGATATCTCCATATTAAATAGCTTTCAGGCTCTCCCTCACATATTTAGGCCCATATCCCACTTAGTTAGCTTCACTGACCACACGTTCCCTATCTCAAATGTTCAGTAGACCATCCCCTATGTCCTGTTTAATTTTTGCACGCTTTCACTGAAACATCCTGTATACAGTATGTACACATAAATATATATAAGTATATATACATATAAATATATACATCGGTATATATAACTTACATACATAAATACATATTTATGTCTATACTTACTTTACATCCATTACTATTTACAGCCTATGGTCCAGGTCAAATTTTTAATCAAGTCATATATTTTCCACTACCGACTGGCTAGGCTTGTAGCTTCATATGCCTTATAATCCATCTTAAGACTAGGACAGGTACAACATCCAATCCTCGGCCGTTAATTCATCAATGTGAAAGGGTAAACCTACAATTTTCCCAATGATAAACTTTTTGGCCATGCGGGAATCGAAGCCCGGGACCTTTAGCTCTGTAGACAGACATGTTACTGACTGAGCTAAGGTGTCAGATATATATATAAATTTGGAAATAAAAATATGCTAAGATTTATATTTAAATACACTAGCTATAAAGATTTAAAATACAATCAATGCAAGGAATTATATGTATATATACCTATATTTATATGTACACGGCAATATAGAAAACTTTATTAAATTCACATACCAAAATTATCAATAGTAGGCCTAAACCGATATGCTTGAAACAATTCATTGATACTTTTAGCTTCACTATTGCACACAGCGACCTGGTAATGAACTTTTGATAAACTGCTTAGACTATTAAAGTTCACAATAACACATTCGTTTGAAGAAACTGCCATGACGGTAGATCCTATTATGTTTGAAAACGGATGCTTTTCCTTTTTTTTTTTAAGAAATGACAGGCGTAGTAAGTTGTCCTACGGTTTAATAAAATGACGCAGTAAGCATGCTATCACTTCTCGTACCATTATGATGTAATAGTTGTGTCCTATTTTGTTTTACTTCAATGTGATAACTATATGTACACAACTAAGTTCGTGGAAACAACACCAACATGTGTGACAAGACAATTAACAAACACTTATACTGGAATTAACCAAATAACTTCGCAGTTAAAAGGAAATGGAACTAGTATTATTGATACTATTTTATTACTTCTCATACTGGTGGTCACATGGTACATGTAGTCAGGCTTATATTTGACTGGATTGCTGGTGAATGGTAGAGTGAAACATGGAGTTGAGGTTTGCAATCACGCCTATTTAGGTGGGATTTGCGTCTATCTGTTATACTAATAGTGGGATTTGCGGCCGCATTCCTGCATATCGTTTACTTGTAGAGTTTGTTCACCTAAAATTGACGCTCCACTGGCTTGAATATCTTTGTATTCCTTCTACTCTCACGCAAGGCTGAGCTCTTGGATTTTCCGCCATAAATTATTATAATGTCAAATTTAGGTTTGAGCCTATGTTGGTTGGGTTAGGTTAGGTTATGTTAGTTTGAATTAATTTATGTTAGTTTGGACTAAGTTCGACTGGGCTAGTTTAGTTTAAAAGAAAGCATTAAAATAAGGAACTTCGAGTGTTAGTGTGTTACTACGATCCAATTTTAGTTTCCAGATCAAATAACTTTCCAAAATATGAACCATAATAAAATATGCTTAGTTTTACAAATTTGAATGTGATGGACGCAAATCCCATTGCGTTATTTTTGGCAACTGCAAATACCACCAATCAAAAGTTCCAAGTCCACTTGTCCCACGTATCCGTGGTCACATGGTAGATGTGGTCAAGCTTATAAAGAACCGGATTGCTGGTGATTGAGGGTCAATGTTATAATGTGGAGGAAGGATCATGCTTAGGTACTAGAATGTTATGAACTCTAAGGCATTACTTTCTCATTAGACTGGACTGTCGGTGACAAGATATCCTGATTTGAATCTTAGTCAGGTGTATTGAGGTTTTTTTTACTAAATTGTTTTCCACTCGCCCTCAAAACCAAGTTCGGTACACTTCCTCTAAATTTAACCTTCCTCATCCCTAACAGATTGTCATAGTTGATACATACTAATCGGGTAGTAGGATGCAGTAATAAAAAAATAATTAAAAGGGTTCAAACTTTGATTTATAACTGTAGTTTACCTATCCTTTCTACACAGAAATGCGGGTGCACTTCCTCAAAATTCAGTCTCCATCCAAGCCTCGTGTATTAAGTCGTTAATAATGTTATCATTCACCTGCTTCAGTGGCAACATGGTCTAGGTCATCACTCTTGTATTAGACTGGCCTGCTTATGCCGGGGAGATTGGGGTTCGAATCCCTGTCGGGTTTACTGAGAGGGTTTTTTCCCTAAATGGTTTACAACTCTCCTTCCACGCAAATTATGATTACTTACCTTTAAAATATTTTATTCCTCATCCCTACCCACTAGATTTAATATCATGCCTACAACTTGAACAGTTAGTATGACACGGTGATAAAGTTAAAAATAATATGTGAAAAACTGAAATTAAAGTAAGTTACTTCAGATTGTTTCATGCGAATACTAATTTGTTAAATATACAAGACTGTGTAATCTTCACCGTAAACGGAGTGTAAAGTACATAAAAGCTCAACATCGCAAAAAATCGTGCATAAATTGTAAATAGAGTATTTTAGCTGTCAATAATTTTACTGGCGAAGTTTCGCTAATGACCAAGTCAGAATATTGTAAATTCGAAGCTTATAAGGTTTTCGAAGCAAAGTCAAAGTTTCGAAGCTTCGCCCACCTAGCATGTAGAAAGTATGGTAAAGTCCGGATGATAACTAAACATTTGTGGTAAGTCACTTACCTAATGTACCTGGCCTGGATTTGAGCCCCAATTTTCTCAACAATGGTGAGATTAATAAACGTTATCCTAACATATTCAGCTGGTCTAGCACTGGTTCATCTCAACTAATTCCTTGTAAGTGAGCATTGTGTATAGACAAGCACTATCCATAGATCCAAATAGAAAATTCAGGCGAGGGAAAAGGCGTTAATCTGTATTTCGCATGTGAGGAATAGTTAAAAAAAAGTTTAAATTAAATTACTTTAACTTGCTGGAAATCGAATTAAATTGGAAAATGTATACAATGTATTCCCAGGTTGGGGTAAAAACTCGCACCGTTATTATACATTGTACTGTAACACTTGAGTTATCATTTACCTTTCCATGTATTCTCTTGTCACATTAATAAAATAGTCTTAATTTTTTTTATTAAAAGATAAAGTACATATAAATCAGTACAATCCCCGTCTATTTCTCAACTCTTTGTGAAATGGGCATGAACCTATCTTTTTAAAACTGCAATACATATATTATACTTAAAAAAATCTTACCAATTTAAGTCCTCGTTAGACTATTACTTGATTTATTTTGTATGAAAGTAGGGTGGATCGCAGATCGGGATGATTTCCCAAGTTAATTTGAAGGAAAACCAACCAAAGTAGCACTTCATAGGACATACCTACATTTAATTGTTTACCATCAGAATGAACTTTTAATAAGAATACAAAACAATTTGCTATCTATATAGTTATCATTAATGGGAAAAGCTATGTATCTTGTTCAGAGATTAATTTCAACTTCAATGCAAAAGAGAACTTTCAAACTCAAAATAAATTCCCAAGATATTTTTTCTCCTTATAAACTTCGGGTGGATAAATACTCGTAGACAAAACACTTCTATGTCATTCATAAAACATGGGCCCTTCGTGACGTCACTTCAGGGTAAAAGAATTTCCGATACCTATATTTTATCAATATTTAGAAAACGTAGTTTTATTATTTTTAATAATTTTATTTAATCTATTGGCCAGAAATAATAGTTACAAGAAAGACCTACATTACTCAACATATTAATAAACGAAAGTTACTGTTATAATAACTTTTTCAACTGTTAGATGTATAGCTTTATATCTCAATTCCATTTAAGATTGCTAAAATGAATCTCTGGTTACCTAATTATTTATCTCTTTGTTTCACCCACGGGATGAGTCAAATTTGGTTTTTTCTTAACGGGATTAAAACAAACTATTTCAAATGTGGCTAAATACATTTAAGATGCCCGTACAATGCTTCAAAGTTTCATGTGAGCTTAAACGTGCAACATCGGAATCAGCTAATTAATAATTATAGCATCATATGACCCACCAACTCTCTAATTGATACACTACCCTGTCCTCTATCTGGTGATTAATTAATATGAAAGTGAACGCCTCATTATTGCCAATGATACTTATTATATTAATAATACTAGGAACCGAAAAAAGATCTCAATAAATTGCGTTACCAACTTAGCTAAACTATTTAGCACCGCGTCTTACTACCCGTTCGGGTTATACGCTTAAGTACTAATTACACTAATGGATTAGGAATTGGGAAGGTTGAAGTTAGAGGAGGTGAACCCGCATTTGCGTGGAGGGAGAGTGGAAAACCATTTAGGAAAAACCACCCCCAGTTCACCCGACCGAGATTCGAACCTCGATCTCCCCGTCCTCGGTGGTCTGGCTCAACACGACTGGCGCGTTAGCCAACTACGCCACCGAGGCGGGTCTTAGCTAAACTGTTTGACTATTTAATAAATCAACATCAATTACTGCCATTTATTAACAGAAAGTAGATATTAGTAATGAACAAATAATAGGTTAATACTTTTATTTAATAAACACCCAAAACAGGGCTCGAGCGTAAAAAGGCGTGAGTATTTTCTTGTCTGGTTTATCTGGTAACGGTAGGTTGAGGTTTGGGTCTGTGCTCGGTTTACTAATGTGGTGCTTCCTCAAAAAAATATTAGCTTTCTTCGACTAAAACCTAAGTTCACTTCTCTTTAAGGACACCTAAGCTCCATCACCATCCCAAAACTAGAAATATGCAAATATCCTGGATGGTTAGTATAAACATGATATTCTTAGAAAAATATCCGCACTAACATTTTGTGTGTAATGAGAATATAAAACCAATATATCTGAAAATCCATCGATGGTACATTTAATCTGGGATTTAAAATTAGCCTCCTAGAATAGCTAATCATGCCAATACTTTTTAATATAATAATAATAATAATAATAATAATAATAATAATAATAATAATAATAATAATAATAATTATTATTATTATTATTATTATTAATAATAATACTAATATTAATAATAATAATATAATTATTAATAATAACGTCATATTTGTAAAAACATTTGGGGGATATGGTTAATTTTTTGAGGATTAGGTTAGTTTGTAAGTAGTCGGCTGATATAATCAATTGGTTCAAAGACTAAACGATAAGTTGAATATAAATAATAATAATAATAATTATTATTATTATTATTATTATATATATATATATATATATAATTATTAATAATAACGTCATATCTGTAAAAACATTTGGGGGATATGGTTAATTTTTTGAGGATTAGGTTAGTTTGTAAGTAGTCGGCTGATTAATCAATTGGTTCAAAGACTAAACGATAAGTTGAATATAAATAATAATAATAATAATAATAATTATTATTATTATTATTATTTATATTCAACGTATAAGTTGAATATAAATAATAATAATAATAATAATTGGTTCAAAGACTAAACGATAAGTTGAATATAATAATAATAATAATAATTATTATTATTATTATTATTATTTATATTCAACTTATCGTTTAGTCTTTGAACCATAATAATAATAATAATTATTATTATTATTATTTATATTCAACTTATCGTTTAGTCTTTGAACCAATTGATTATATCAGCCGACTACTTACAAACTAACCTAATCCTCAAAAAATTAACCATATCCCCCAAATGTTTTTACAGATATGACGTTATTATTAATAATTATATTATTATTATTAATATTAGTATTATTATTAATAATAATAATAATAATAATAATTATTATTATTATTATTATTATTATTATTATTATTATTATTATTATTATTATATTAAAAAGTATTGGCATGATAATTAATTAATAATTATTATTATTATTATTATTATTATTATTATTAATTAATAATTATTATTATTATTATTTATATTCAACTTATCGTTTAGTCTTTGAACCAATTGATTATATCAGCCGACTACTTACAAACTAACCTAATCCTAAAAAAATTAACCATATCCCCCAAATGTTTTTACAGATAATTATTATTATCATTATTATTATTATTATTATTATTTATATTCAACTTATCGTTTAGTCTTTGAACCAATTGATTATATCAGCCGACTACTTACAAACTAACCTAATCCTCAAAAAATTAACCATATCCCCCAAATGTTTTTACAGATAATTATTATTATTATTATTATTATTATTATTATTATTATTATTATTATTATTATTATTATTATTATTATTATTATTATTATTATTATTTATATTCAACTTATCGTTTAGTCTTTGAACCAATTGATTATATCAGCCGACTACTTACAAACTAACCTAATCCTCAAAAAATTAACCATATCCCCCAAATGTTTTTACAGATATGACGTTAATTGAACCTAAAATTCTTAGCTCAGTAAATAGATGTGTTACTGAATTAGATAAGGTGTCTTACAGTGAATTGTATATTTTTTGTAAATAATAAAACAATGGCACACATTAAAACGAGACAGTTTAATCACGTGGTTAGTATTAAAGTGCAAATATGCAGTAGACTACTGGTTTATAGTATGTATTTACACTGCCACTTTCAATCTATAGTACATTTTCACTTCTAGAGATAATTGTACATGGGAGTAAAAGTAGGGGGAAAAAGCTGATTCTGGGTCACATATTGAGACAAGGTTGCCACATAAACACCTTCCCCCCGTCCCTCTTAACTCTGACCCACACTCCCACGATCCACCATCTATAATTCATATACCTTATATCCAATGAGAGTCAAGGCCCTCCCCCTTCTAGAACTTACAACCAATAAGCTTATAGCTTTCTCCTTCAAGATGGCGAATCCCCACCACGACCCCCAAATCGTACTGCCAATGAGCGTTTATCAAACCTCATAACCATTGAGCGTTTACCAAACCTTTAAGCTAATGATCATATCCATTATCATGGATCCAAGATCAAGGCTACCCACCCCTTTTTAATCTTATGGCCACCACATTTATGTCCTCAAGGTGGGGTTGCCAGAGTGATGCTTGTAAGCTCTTTCAGTATTATATAACTTCCATATATTTTAACTCTTTAACAATCAGTTATTTATACTCTGTCACTCTTCTTTATTTTATTATTACCATCAACAGGAAAAAGCTAAGATATTGTGTATAATAGGTTTATGACTTACTATTCAAAGACATTTCAATTTAAAACGTATGTTCAGATTATATCTCTGTTTTGATATTGTGTTATAGTCAGCCTTCTTTTCGCCTTTTTTAACACAATTTAAAGCCATAAAGAAAACAAAACATTTTAATATAATTATGATTTGGTTACTTTCCCTGTGGTCAATTTTATATACTAAAAAGTACAAAGCTACTTTATTGATTTCCTGTGTGAATAACAGGTACACCAGCTGGTACGTACTAAATTTTTAGCATATATTATGTTCATAATTTAAATTAAACCTTACATTTTTCAACTGAAGTATTTCACTATCTTACAAGCTACGTCACCGTGGAATAATGCGTGCTCAGCGTAAACGGAATATGCATTTTATTTATTGAAAGGTATTACTGTTACCATGACTGATTTCACTATGGACCTATTTTATATGCTACAGCATAGAGGAAGTAAGCAGCGTGAGTCTTATACCTTTCAGGGTAAATGAAAGTACCAGCTTCATGTATTTCACGCTCTCTTAAAGTACAATCTTTATATAAAGGGACATTTATAAACTATAAGCATATATTTTTGGAGACCAAATTGTTAACGTTTTGATATTTGTTAGATGTTACTTATAGAGATTTAATTTTTTTAAGTGACAGCTGTAAATAACAGCTTGACATAAAAGTATGTCTAGTCATTTTTCTAGATATCAGATAAGGTCTTTCCTATAAAAATTTGACTTCATTTTTGAAAGATACAAAATAAATTATTAAAGATATACTAATAATGACATACTACAACCTAATAGACGATATCAGTGCTCAGTGAGAACATTTGATTATGTACTAAAAATGAGCTCAAAATAATTTTGTATATTAATAATTCAATAGACATGTAAGCATAATTCTTAAAGGAGTTTACATTATATTTATTAAAAACAATTTTCAATAAAACATTTAGAAATATAATCAGTCAGAATCGTTGGATTCATCAAATTCACTCGAAACATTTGAATTATTACTGTCCTCTGAATCATTTCCTGAGTCCTCTGTCTCATCTTCATCTGAGTCTTCATCCAATTCTTCCGAGTCACCAGAATCTTCTGGTGAATTTGAATGACTGAGGTCATTTGAATGTTTAGATTCATTTGATCCATTAAGTATGGCATTCAACTTGCTTAGCACATCAACTAGAGCTAAGTTAATATCAGATTTCTTCTTACTCTTTATTGAGGTGATAAGCTGGGGGTTGTTAAAGTTATTAGCATATTTAGTTTGCGAGGAGGCATTTGTTGATTTAAAATCCTTTGAATTTAATTGAAATGTTGATATTTCTTTCACTTTTTTTAAAAATGTATCCAAGGAATTCGTCTGATTATATGACACTTTATATTTCTGGTCGGTTTTATTCTGTGTAGATTCCATTGATTCATTAGATATTTCAATTTCTTTAGAAATGCCTTTAGATGTTTCGTCTGATTCCTTTGAAGAGGATATTGATGATAAATTGATAAGCTTTAAGTTTCTACGTTCCATTTCATATAATCTATTTAGTACAGGTTTCAATTGAGTCGTATTGTCATTTAGTATGGTATGGCTATGTTTATTAACTTTGTTATTCATTTTGAATTCATTTGACTCTTCTGATTCCTCAGATGACGCTTGAGAAGATATCGATTCTTCGGAATTACTAACAGGTACATTGTGTTCATGAATTTGATGTTCCTCACTTTGTTCTAAAGATTCGTCAGACTCTTCCTCGAACGAATTCCCATTTGAAATAGTTAACATATTAGTTAAATATTTATTTACCATATTTGTATAATTTTTCAAGCGGAATAATGTGTTTTCATTAATGTTGTTAGATATATTAGTTAGATTGTCTGGTTGACTTTCTAAAGATGTAATATATTTTATTAATTCTTTAAGTTTTTCATCTATTGTAATATTTAATTTAGATTGGGAGGTTTCATATTCTTCGCTAGACTCTTTTGATTTTTCACTTGAATTTTTTATGTATTTTCGAGAAACTTGCTTTTTTTCTGAGCTTGAACCCATGGATTCATTGGATTTATTTGAAGAATCTACTTCTCTGTAAAATTCATTCAAATAAGATGAGTTTTCAGCTTTAATTTGATCGATTATGTCAGCGACTTTATGAAAAGTTGCTAACAACTTAAGCCTTTCACTAGATATCTCCGAATATTTTGTTAAATATTTGTGATAACTTTCAATTGATTTTTGCGATGCTCTGAGTATGTCTTGGGAGATGTGAAAACTTCTTTTTTCGTAAAGATCCTGCAAGATGTGTTTTAAATTGTTATCATACTTGTTTAGGTGCGTTGAGTTGTGTTCCTTATCAAACCTTTCCAGAATGCTCTCAGGATTGTTGAGATTATGATGAAGATTAAGGCTGTTGTCCCTATCGAAGTTCGAGTCCCTATAAAAGTAGGAAACAATGTGTTTGAATACATCTATAATATGCTGGACTGTTCGGTTAGTTTCTGAACTAGAATCATTTGTTTTGTGGTACTTATTAAAAAATAAATTTATGATTTTTATGATGTAATCTATAATTTTTTCAGTTTCTTTCAATCTCACACTAGTATGTTTTGTGTCTTTCTCCCTTCCCTGAACGAGTTTGTAATAATTGTTTATTTTTATGAATAAATCGGTAAAATTAACGAAAGATGAGTTGTTTTTTAGAATTGTGATATTTTTAATGACGTCTGTCATACTATCGTGATTGTACGACGATACAAAAGTTTGGTTAGTCCTTAAATAATTTAACAAGACAAAAGATTTAGGATTGACTTCGTAGGTACCGGTTGACGGTGTGGTGCTAACTTGGAGTGTGTCTGCTGTGACTTCCTTGCAGATAGAGACACTCTCGATGTTGCAGTAAGTGTTTTCTGGGCATTCTATCAGGAAGGATACATCGGCGGTCATGGTGCCATTAGTGTAGTCAATGCAGTTGCCGAACCGAATTCTGTCGGCGCAGAAGAACCCAAACTCATTGCAAGATATTTCTTGAGCGGTGCAATTCTGCAATGAAATAAATAATCATTATTATTCTCGATATTTCGGTGTAAAATAATCCCAACAACGTCTGGGCTATACACATTGTACTACAATAATAGGGTGGAGGCGAGAAAGTACATTATAGAGGAACTGTACAAACATTTACCTTCAAGGATATTGGGAAACTATTTAGCAAAATCATTCTCAATACACAAATCTTAAATTCTACCCTGAACTACCTATAATCTGTCTACCAGAATAAATGAGCTTGACAATTAAGTTGCGTGTCTTCTTATAAAAGTGATTTGTTTAAATTAATATTTATGTGCCGGCACCATTGAGTCACGTAGACAAAGGAGTCAGTTTCACATTTTTATGTTTGCTGGTGATGACTGGGAGGTAGGGATTTAAATCTACAATGGTGATTTACCTCTTTCTCCACACAAAAACTGATACATTGCCTCTAAATTCTACTTCTCTCATATATATATTAGTGTAAATTTTTGGGTAGCCCGGACAGGATGTTATACAATCAGAGTGAGAAAATAAAATGTATTTTGTTTGCTATGCTGCTTAAAAATTTTGATCAATTATTTTGAAAAAATTACACATGGGCACATAGCTTGATGCTGAAACATTTGGTGTATAGTAATGAATACTAATTAATTATCTTAAGGTGTAGTTATTGATCAATATTTGTTAAGGCTATAATAAAAACGTAATTATTTCAATGTTTTACATAGACACAAGGTTGTTTTTGTAAATTTAATAAAAATATTTCAAATATTTGCCACATGAAGCTTACTTAATTCTAAAACTTACAATTCAGCCAGTCATATGGACGTTGACTAATCCCTGAGAAAGAGCAATCCTAATTTGATCAGTCATAAATTCCAACCTATCACCAAGGGCAACTGACAAAAAATACCTGCCTTATTTATGGTTTAAACAAAATAATAAAATACGAGCTGTAATATTGTCACTATTCTAATATTTAAGTACATAAAAAAGTTTGTGATTATGTTCGTTGGTTAGGTAAAAAATCTGGGTAGACTAATACAACACATTGACAAAGGAAATAGTAAGTATTATTGAGTGTGAGAAGAACTGTGAAAGTGAGTCATCGTTGAAATTATACTGGGAACTATTCATCTGGTAATTCCGAGAACACTTTGCAAATGAGTCTGCAAATAAATAATAATGAAAGGATGGGGAAAGGATATCATCCCCAAACAATTTGCACTTTATAAAAATATACAGCATCAGTGTTAATAATAATAATACTTTCTTATGGATGACTGTATAGTATATAATTTCTATTTACGTTATTAATATGGGTGTCCTATGAAAATAAAAATGTATCAAGGGCACAAACAACCTCCAAATTTCCCCCCTCATTCTTCTCCCAGGGATTGGTCACTATTTAAATACCTTGTGTTTCATTGTTCAAGTTGGAAATGCCTTTATTTTAAAATAATATCGAATTATGTAGTTGGGGTAGCTTAACCTTTCTTCAAACACAGATTTTTAATCCTGCAACTTTATTAAAGAAAGACCAAATCATCTCTGAAATGATCAACGTATGGTTATTGGTGGTGGCACCTTATTTGTATAGGGAAAAGGGGTTAGTTACACAAAAAGCATTTTTAGGAACATGTTTCTCTCCTACCAGGTATAAGAGTTTTGGGGCCATCCCCCGGGAAACTTTTGATAATAATTGTATGCCTTTAAGCTAATGGAGTGGTCCTCACCTGAAAACCTTTTTGAAAATAATATTTTTACTAGCACCGTGTCTTACTAACTATTCGGGTTATACGCACTTACGCCAATGTGATTGTGAGGTTAAATGGAGGATATACAGTTTAAAGTGGGATCCGAACCACGGTGGAGGCCTAGAATTCCTCACATTCACAAGTTGTAATTAATACACGTCTTGTCCGAGGTGAAGGATGGGTTTGGCAATCAGATAAATCTGTATCGGGGCCATGGCTTCAGCGCCGGACCTCCGTCATAGAAGTGGAACATTTGCAATATTTACGGAACATTTTATTTTTGACACTTCTTAAGAATATGTACGCCTGATATCACTTTACAATATTTATTAGTGCAATATCATTGGCATTCTTTTCTTTATAAATCCGGTGCTTAAAATTTCACAAAAACTCATTATTTTCATAACATTCCACAAATAAGTGTCTCTCCCACAACCAATATTTTAGTTTCCACCATTTTGAATTGTCTACTTGCATTAGTAAAGTTGGAAGGTGACCAACTTTTTCAGTTGCAAGTGGACTTGCATGTTAGTAGCTTGCTTGTCTGTTTACACGCTGCAAGTTGTGCGCGCTCAGCCAAATTAGTGGACTTGCATTAGCCAACTAACATTGTGTCAACGGGCCTTTAAGGCAGTGTCTGTAATGGAAGTGACGTAGCGTGTTAGTTGAAGACGTGATGTATTAGTTGACGCTCCACACGTCCATCACAAACACTGCCTTAAATAATTATTGATTATGACTGATATATATATATATATATATATATATATATATACATTATAAAGCCCTTGTGATAGTAATGTTTATTTAAAAATATTAATTTTCTAAAAAATATATATATTATAAAGCCCTGGTAGTAATGATTTTAATTTAAAAACACCAATTTTCTAAAAATTGTACATCATTAAAATTTAATCATTTACAAATTCTTAAAATTAGTATTTCGATAATCCATGTATAATCATTTTTTTCGCCATCGAACCCTTCTGCCCATCCGCCATATGCACGTTCTAGCTACGATAATGTGCCAATTAGAAGAAATTTAACCTCATTTTAATGGCGGAACTGTTTAGGAAAATAATAGCATCAGTACACCCAGCCAGGACTCCAACCCAGATTTCCCAGTCACTGGTAAGTCAGAATTGATGGGACTTTCACATAATTCGCATGCCCACCAAAACGGAACATTTATTTGAATTACAAATTTTGCTCACGGTGTTTTTTTTATCTAAGTGTTTGCTTGCATGTTTGTTTGTGACACGGTGCAAACAAGTTGCATGTTTGAATAATTTAATGTTTAAGGTTTTATTATAACATGTTTCTGACTAACCTTCCGTTTGATATAAGATGAAAATACCCACATTGGTGGTCACGTGGACTAAAAGTCGAGTTCGTCTATTCCGTATTGTTGGAAACGTGACTAGACAAGCTAGAATATCTGGCTGGTGCAGGCCCTAAACCGGTTTGTTTTTTACCAAATGTTTTTCCACACACCTTAAATTTAAATTTGAATACGTTTCCTATAAAATTCTACCTTATTTAGCCATACCCTCTTAGTGTAATAAAATATGAGTAACCTTGATGAATAATAAAATGAGAGGGGAAAACAAAACGAGATACCAAATTTGAGTATTTGAATTCATGTGAGAATGTCTCGTCTTTTATCACATTACCCGCCTCGGTGGCGTAGTTGGCTAACGCGCTAGTCGTGTTGAGCTCGACCGCCGAGGACGGGGAGATCGAGGTTCGAATCTCGGTCGGGTGAACTGGGGGTGGTTTTTCCTAAATGGTTTTCCACTCTCCCTCCACGCAAATGCGGGTTCACTTCCTCTAAATTCAACCTTCCCAATTCCTAATCCATTAGAGTAATTAGTACTTAAGCGTATAACCCGAACGGGTAGTAAGACGCGGTGCTAAATATTATTATTATTATTATTTTATCACATTCAGTTGAGGTCCATAAAAAAGGTGGCACCTGTAAAGGCACAATCTATAAAACCTATGCCATTCACGGACCTCTTCAGTTTAATTATCAAGCGGGGCAATATTACCAAATAGGCCCTATTGTTCCAGTTCTAGGGTAGCCTCGTATTTTAAACAGTGGGATAATACGCTTTAAATCTAAATTAGTGATTATAAATATATAGTATTGACCAGTAATTCTTTTCATTTATTGGAGCTTTTCCCATTAAAGCTCATCCAAAATACGCTACCTACCTATAAGTGCACACTGATATAAGGACTTTAGCCATATATTCATACGTATATATTATAAACAAATATGATCATTATATATATATATATGATATATATGTGTCGCGACCTACCCTCCGTGTGCTTGATTTGTCAGGATAGTCTGTGGTAGGGGTAAGGTGGCAGGCAAGGTAATTGTGTGGGCTCGAAATAATATGTAGGTTTACGAATTTTGGTTTAATGGTAGTCACTAAAAGATAATACAAAATGTGATGTTAGATGGAAGATAAATAAAGATAGAGACTGAACGCCCGCGCTTGTGGAAGAACTGGTTTAACTTATGAATCCTTAAACCGATGAAGTTAAGTGTTTCTACTGGTGACCTTTACATAACTCGATCTCAGTACTCTGGGCTCAACGGATGCCCTCTATGTAGATGTGCTACTGATGACCCGAATATGTTGTCTGATACGCCACGGTGTTGGACAACGTGACCACCTACGATATAGATGGTATTGGGAGAACCCCGTTGCCAAAAAGTAAAGGTATTTTATATCACGCTATGGCCCCTTTCCTGGCCGACTTGTTCAATTATTGTTATGAATTGTCAGTGCTCTCCTGTAACCTTTCTAATATGTTACTTCATACATGCTAAGCCAGTAATTTTGGCGTGTGCATCCACTTCGAGTTATGTAAATCAAAACGAACATTCAAACACTGCTCAGTGGCTATGACATTATATGTTTATATCTATATATGTATATTTCTATATATTTTATAAATCTATTTTTGTATGTACATAAAGAATCTTAGGAAGAAGGAGGATTCAAATATTGGATGACTTGAAGGGAAGAAGAAAATTCTGGGAGTTGAAGGAGGAGGCAGAGGACAGGGCACATAGGTGGTCTAAGTTTACTGGAAAGAGGAATGGACCTGCCGTATGACAGAACACCTAATAATAATAATAATAATAATAGTACCTATATTTATATACCAGGGGATATATTTAGATATATTTAATTATATTAATATTCTGGTAGTAAGAACAGTCTATAAGATACAGACATACTTGTATGTATTTATCATTGAAATCATTTTACTATATTATTAGTAATATTTTGGATATATTAATACATCTATCAAGAGTGACAGCCATAGATGACTTGACGTATGAGTGCTCAAAAGTATTTTTTGTAACTTTTGTAACTGTCAGATACTGCTACTCTTACCATAATCCTAATATACATACAAACGTACATGTAGCTTAGGCCCTATACAATAATATTACTAAACTATGAAAACGAATTTTATTAATTTTTTTGGTAAAATATCGGTTTATTAACATTATTTTCACAAAGTCCACCTAAGGTAAAGTATAACATTTATTATTTTTTATATTGAACATTAGGTTTACTAATGACCTAAACTAAGATATAGGGATGAGTAGAGTTGTTTGGAAAAAGTGCTACTTCATTAGCGTGGGTAAACCATTGGAGAAACTAAGTGATATATTTTACAAAACACCCCAATATTTTACCCTCAAATTACATATATATATCCGGTCTCTTACGACCCCGACATCTTAGTCCACGTGACCACAAATATTGTTAGGGCAGGAGAAGGATCCTGTGACGAGTCAAGACACCAAAGAGGGTAATCCAACCCTTTATAGTACAACATACAATGAGACTGTCACATGAGGGTAGCATATCAAATATTACTAGAACCATTTTCATATATTCATACGTCATATGAGATTTGGCTGTCAATTATTACAGATACTCTCAATGTCTATATGATAATAGTTTCAGGGCATATATATATATATATATGTGTGTGTGTGTGTGTGTTTGTATTGAGCGCAGACAAATTATGTATTGTATCAATTCCACTGTAGCTAGTATATATATATATTTAGGATTAAATGAGATATTTCTCATTTCCAAACTAACCTTGAAATATCATATGAACACGAAACAAAATAAATAATATGGTGCACCACACAGATTTTTTTCTCTCTCTTTTATCTTAAAGTAATTTACTAAAAAATAATAATATTAGTGAAACGAAATAATATACATTGTTGAAGAAACACTCCGCCAATGAACTTAAATCATATAATACACTGTTACAGAAACATTAAGAAAGGATCTCTCTTCACCAAAGAGCATAACGATCGAGTTCATGTTTTAAAGGGCTCCATAAAAAAAAAAGCTTGGCTTACATATCAGAAACTCTTGGTTTTATAAAAATTTATTCCAGATTAAATATTTTGATTTTAATGGTAATACAATAGTAAGCTATTTCGTATCTCAAATAATTGCGGAGATATGATCCATATTGGAAATCTCCGCTTCTTAATGTAATTTTCATGGGGAAATGAGAATCATGATCTGGTTTTCAATTTTTAACAACATCTATAAACAAGATTTAATCAAAATTTTTGGCGTGACTTTTTAGATAATCCATGTTATCTCTTTTTACCCTTCAGTAGATTTACCTTAATTTTGGGGCTGGATATCTAATTCCAAAAACTCCTTGGATAAACCTTATAAAAACCTAATTTTAGACCGATCTTAAAAATTGTTTCAGCTCTAGTCCGAGATCTAGACACAAAGTCAGACGACACCGCTAAAAACCTTATTTTGGGATCAGTGGGTTATGAAATATTGGTATATATAAATTTTTTTTTTGTGTGATCACAACACTTTCTCTATACGAGAGGTCATGAGAAAGTAAGAATATATTATAAATTCACAAAATAAAAAAAGGATTAGCCTTATCTCTTAAATAAATAAGAAATACTCACCACAAAAATATTTAAAAGAACAGCGTAAAACGCTTCCCATTTTTTCGAATTCATGTTCTAGGTAAATCTAGGCTTACGTAGCGAATAGTGATACGCGACGTGCCACAGCTTCAACTGTACTCAAATAAGGAGCACGTCTCACTGTGCTTATCTTTTATTGGACTGATTTACATTATTTGAGGTGCGAAGGAGATAATCGACTAGTTTCCCCTTTCTTTTGATAATGAGACAAAGCAGACGAGATTTGAAAACAAGGTTGGTTAATTTCAAGCTTTCAACGGATCTGGGATTTCAGAATATTTTGTTTCTTTTGCTTGGACAAAAATATATTATTTTTTCTAATGATGCCTGAAACTGCTTTCCCATGATTTTACGCTTACTGTGATCTGTATTAACCACCTAAGTTACACATGAAGACTCCTGGGTACCAAACTACAATGTGATTCCTTACCAGAGCTGTGTTACCTACCTAAGTTAAACATGAAGGCTCCTGGCTACCCCATTACAATGAATTTCCTGGCTAGATTAGTATTAACTACCTAATTTACGCGCTACTCATGATGTGATAACGTTTTTTATTCTCTCAAGCCTATTTTCTCTTGTGTAGTATGCTGACAATAAGTTTGTTTTCAAGCCGGCGGTTAAAATGTTTCTATCAATGGTTCTATGTAAAGCAAATAATTTGTTTTTCCCTTTTGGATGTTTAGTCGATTTCTATGAATAGTAAATGTACAAAATATATTTTCAAGTTATATTAATACCTGCTTAAGGGTTTGTTTGTATGTTTACAGCTCTCAGTAAACAAAAACAAATCTAGCCTGAATGAACAAAACATCCCATAACTTAAATATTGCGTTTGTTTATATTTGTTCAGGTTAAAGTATTAATCCATAAAAAAATAATTGAAATAGTCATTTTTAGAGGCATAAGAAATTTTAGAAAATACAAACATATTTTTTATGGTTAAGATTGAACATATTTTCATGTTTTATTTGTGTTATTTTATAGTTATTAATATATATTAAAAATGACAGCTGCAAATCACTTGACTGGACGTATGCATACTTGAAATTAGTCTAATATATTTTCTAAGCATCAGATAAAGACCAAGCGGCCGCCATATGTTGGTGAAGATTGTGCCAACATTTGCGGATATATGGTGTCACGTGTTCAACAAAAGAACCCTCCATCTATTAATCTCAGTTTTTTTTAGACTGGAGCCGTTACTTCTTTATTCAAGTAGCTCTTCATTTGTCCCACGAGGCTGATTATTCCCGTTCCACAGATAGATCTGGAAGCACTGGGAATCGATTTTGGGTTCTCTGGATCTGTAGTCAGGTTCTCTGACCAAATTGGCGTGGGAATATTACCCGAGATCCTTGGCTCAGCGTGCCAATATTCTACCACAGGGCTATCCACGATTCATCCTGCTATTGGGGTAATTCTTCACTAATATTTTACGTTTGTAATGGACGTGTGGAAATCATCAGCTCATCATCAAGCTATCATTGATACCACAGGCACCAGGTGACTCTGGGGACGGACCTATGGCGCCTGGGACAATTAATTAACATGATTAGTAAGGCTTGGAAGATCAAAATAACTCGCTTCGGTGGCCGCACGGTCTAAGGCGCTATACCCACATTAGACTAGACTGCCGATGATGGAGAGATCGAGATTCGAGTATCAGTCGGGTGTATTGATGATGGTTGTTTTTCCAAAATGGTTTACAATTCTCCCTACACACAAAGGCCGGTACAAGTCCTCTAAATGTAACTTTACTAATCTCTAAAAATCGTTAGAGCAATAAATACATAAGCGTATAGCTCTAACGAGTATTAAGACGCGGTGATAAAAAAATAGAGATCCAATTTTTTTTTATACGGTAATAGCCTCAAAAGGAATATAATATTCCAGGTGTCATTTATATTTTATGAGTATGATAATTGATGTGGATTTATCCGTGTCCTAAAGATAATTTCGATCTTAAAGGCTCAATATTCAAGTACAAATAATTCTACAAGCGTTAGCTTTATTTCATATTTATTAGTTTTTGTAAGACAGATCAGATGTGTTTTCATCTCAAATTAGTTTATCCATTAATCGTAATATGTTTGTCTGTGATTATTGTAACATACATTAATATTCTATCAGCTACAATTTATGAATATATTTATCTGTGATTTATCACTTTTATTTCAAAACTAAATTTTAAATAAGCTATGTACTCATAAGCATTGGTGTAGGCATCGTTTTCCCTTAAAGGTAGTAGCCTTACCATGACATATTACACTATTACCCTATCCTATAATCTACATAATATTGAAACTATGCAAGGTAAGATTGAAACCCTTATGGTCAAACGAAAGGTAGAATAATTGTGTCATTATATCAACTAACCCGAACGGGTAGTAAGACGCGGTGCTAAATATGATTAATTATATCAACTAAACCTACCTGGAAAGTGTACCTTTCCTAGCCTAACATTAATTGGATTGGTTAAGATTTAAATTGTGGTTTATTGTACTTAGACTATTTTTTTCACTATATTAATTACTTATCTCGTTTCAAGCAAATGCTGATGCACGTAATCTTAATTTTACCTACCTACTAGAGAATTTTAAATGCGTATGGTTCTTGTGACTAGAGATATTCTGTGAAAAAAATAAAATGGGGCCATGTAATATTACTTTTAATTTTAGCTATATTATTTAATCATATTTTTGTATTAAAGTTCTATAGTAATTATTATAAATACACCAAGGAATTAAATGCCTATTTTTAAAATTGCAATTATTTACAACTGTTATGTATTCAACATTATCTAATAAAATGTCACAAGTCTTTCCTAAATTTTATGTGACGAACTACTTAATAAAACTATAAAAAGTTTTAATTTAAAAAAGGTTTAAACCAATTGATTACTTACCCATAAAATACAGATTGAAGTTTATGATTGTTTAAAACATTACATTTTGACTATCATCAATCAATCCATTATTTGAGATTTGATGGTTCTAATGTATTTTTTTCCAAATAAAGTGACACAGCAAAAGGTCCTCTCGCTGATTAAAACTATAACTATACTTTTGAACGACACCTTTACGAGGTTGGTACGACTTATTATATTTTCTAGGAGGTTAAGTCTACAACACTCCCATGTACTGTAATATGATTCTACATTCAATAAGCACAATTGGCTAGCTTTTGGGGCTATTCTTAATTTGTTAAATTCTGTGCAAACATTTACACTTAAACAGTAGATTTGAAATATTATGATTTCAATCCTATGTTGTAAACATTTAAGTATGGTCATTCTAAATTCGGTTAAATTTAGTATCCGTGCGTTACACTAGACATATAATGTGTTATGTACTTCGCATTTTATCGTTATATTTTTAATTTATAGGGGATTTGATGTGTAGCTCGGATATGCGGGCGCCCGGACTATGTTTCAATATAATTTTGTCTGGCTTGTCAATGACAAAGCGATCATTATTTGAATCTTATCTGGATGTTTTGAAGGGGTTTTTTCTTAAATGCTTTACAAAACTTCTTTACGCAAATGAGAGTGTATCTACTCTTCATTTTACCTTTCTCATCCCTTCCCAATTAGTGAAATTAGGTATGGCTAAACCAGATGGATATTAAGACGCAATACCAAAAAATGCTCAACCAAATTATTATATCAGCACATGACTGTAAAAACTTATAAAACTAATTTAATTCTAGAACAAACATAGCATTAAGTCTTCTCGTCTAGTTATTTCTAGAGATAAAAAAAACTAACTTAACAATTGATATTTATATTTCCCATGCTGGGAATCGATCCCGCGACAACTAACATTGTAGATAGATTTGTTATTAAATGAGCTGAGGTGTTGGAGAATTTTATTTGTGTTTGTGTTAACCCTTGTCATTCTTTATATATTTCCATGGTTTATTTCTTGTTAGTTCATGTAACTAATTAAGGTAAAAATAAGCCTGCACTAGTGGCAACGGGGTTAAAGTTTCCAGACTAGTATTTTTCTGGTTTTCCAGTGATTTGGAGGTCAGGGCTCTAATCCCGGCTAGTTGTACTTACATAAATATTATTATACTACTCATACATTCTCTCTTTCTTATCCTAACATCAATAGTGTAATTGTATGAGTGTCCCATATGGGTAGTAAGACGTAGAGCACGGCAAATAAATGTTTATCTAATATAAAGGTAATAAGATTAAAAGTGAATGTGTAGAATTAAAATAATGTTAACGAAATATTAAAATTAATATTTGGTAGAAAAAAAGTTAAACTTGGAATAGTGAATGTACCACATTAAGTTATTAAATAGGTAAAATTTAAATATTGATTAAAATGGACGAAATTTGATCTACTACAGAATAAAGAAAGACAATTTGGGGATGTGAAAAAAAAAGGGGGGGAGGATTTTGTATGTTAAAGTCCCCTTGACCCGTGTTCTAATGTTAAATAACATTTCTAGAGATTCTTAAAATTGAAAAATGACACCTGGACACGGGAATCGCGTGTGTCCAGGTGTCATTTTTCAATTTTCAGAATATGATATCTAGGTGGAGTAATCCCCACTAATAAGCATAAATAATAGCTCTGGCTATTAATTCTTTATTTCTAGAGATGTTTTAACAATTCCTGATGATTTTATCCACAATTTAGCAAAGCATCCACACCATATGGAACGCAAGTTTGTATTTTTAAATACATATTGTGTTTATATTTTACTAAGTATACCTAAATTATATATATATATTAGAAGAGAGAGAGAGAAAGAACACAGAGAGAGAGAGATTGATATGTAGATAAATATATGGCCTACTAGAATCCATTCTTTATTAGAGTGGTAGTAGCTGACCGCTAGTAGAATCCTTTTATTTAAAAAATTTGTTCAAATTCTCACATGGTACTAAGAGTATACAAAGTAGATGTTTGCACATTCCCAAGGTGAATCGAGGGAAGGAATGACGTCAGAATCGAGGCTACGGATAGCAAACGCACTGGTTTTTGGCTTTAAAAAAGCATATTTACAATAATTATACTGTACTTACAACTGCAAACATTTTAAAATTATTCAATGATTTGTTGGATATATTAAATTCATCATCTTTTGCTAGCCAAAACATTAATGCAAAAAATCGTATGGGTTGAACAAAAATTAGTAAGTTATTTTATTTTAAAAAATAGCCGAATTTATCATATGAATATTGTATGTACAAAGCTAAATTGGTATTTACAACAAGCCCAGTGGTGACTCTAGAATGGAGATCTGCCCCCTTACTACATAGGCCATAAATAATATTAATTCCGACTTAAAGCATATGAAGTATAACTCAAGTTTAAAGCGCATAACATAGGTTTTTACACTGGATATATTTTAAGGCCAAGATTACGACATGATATTTCAAAGGTATTCTGTTATGCACAATAAAAGCACCCCTAAAATTTCCAATTGAAAAAAATATATATCTTTGATACATAAACCAATAAAATTGTAATTAATACTGCGTTACTGTTTAGATAACTTCAAAATAAAGGTAAAAGACAAATACTTTAACTAGCATTAATATTTCCTATGTTTAAGTATTACAGTTAGTTTTAAGGTTCTTAACATGATCAGGGTTGTTACACTTGGGACTGCACTTAGATAAAACTTCAGAACACCTCACACCACACAAAATTTCACATAATGTGATCTCGACATGAAGGATTTGAACTGACAAAGCTACTAGAGCTGGTTAGTCAACGCAATGAGGCAGAGTGCCATAGGCGTCACTAGCTCTTATTGGAAAAGGGGGAATCAGAGGGGGAGTGGATACACAAAAAGAACTGAAACTATTAAATATTTTCTACTAATTAATCATTTATGCATTGCTCAAAACGTGGATTTTCAAGTTTCTGAATAAAACAATTCACTATTTATTTAAAGGTAGGTACTAAGAGTGTCCCATTTGAGCATATTTTGGTAGGGGTGGGAGTGGATCGACCCTCCCCCCGTATAGCGTCACCTCATATCTCCTGCCTACAAGCACTCAAATAGAGGGTACGCTGTGAAGACAAGCCATACATCGATTATAAATTACTAATTTTTCTCTGGAAAATCAACCCAAACTTATATAAAAACAGCAGACCATAAAGTCATAAATGTCGCATCAGGAGATATTTTCTTAATGGATGCCCAAGGAGGACCTGGAAAAACGTTTTTAACTAACTTAATTTTGGCGAGGATCAGAGGTGATGGCAAAATATCTCTAGGAGCTGCATTCTTGATATAGTACAGTGCTAATCCTCATTTATAGTAGCAGTGCTAATCCTCAGGTATAGTAGCAATGCTAATCCTCAGCGAAAAAACGGCTCATTCTTTGTTCAAAATACCCCGACAATTTTGAGTGTAATAAGAGTGCTGTTTGCGGTACCTCTAGAAACGGTGACAAAGCGAAAGTGTTTGCAGGACTGCGGGTGTGATGAATGTACACTGGCTAACAAAAAACTAGTGGAATCTTTAAGTCAAACATTGCAGGACATACTAAGGGACAGCAGGATCATGGGTGGCATAACTACTGGTTTTCCTGGGACTTACGTCAGACTCTACCTGTGATCACTAGAGGCAGGTGAGCCGACGAGGTGAACGTTTCACTAAACTTTCTATTCTTTGGCCTCAAGTCAACACTGTCTCTTACTTGAATATGAGTAGCTCTACTGGGAGGAGATTCGCTCGCCCTAGAATTTTTAAACGGTTGTTTAAAGTGGGATAACGTACTCTGTCTGAGGTAAACGGTGAAGTAGTATGCCACCTTCAATTTGTAAAACCTTTGCGCCATAGATTTTGAATGATTACCCAGACATGCACAGTTTTTCAAACGAAAGAAAACTCTTGGTTTGGGTACGAGCCATGTTAACTTCCAAAAATGAACAATCTTCTTTGATCAACGGCACCATTTTAGACTTGTTTGTAGTGCCGGAAATGTTGTTTCGGGATTAAATACAGTCGTCGATAAGGACAACCCACGAAATATCAAATATCAATTTTTGAAAAGTTTGACAGCCGCTTGACTTCCCGCAAATAATGTACACGCAGTTTGTGCCCTCCCAAACTCTGCAGAGGAACTCGCTAACAGGTGAAGACTTAGCAGAGAAACGTAATAAAAGCCACAAAAACCGAATGCTGCGGAGGGAAGACTTTATTCATTCCGAGGATTTCCCTAATCCCGAATAATAAACTGTTTGACTTCAGGCGGGTTTAGTTTCCCGTCTGTGCCTGATTTGTAATTACAGTAAATAGGGTCTCAAGGACAGACGTTACGGATGCTGATGTTGACCTACGTACTAGCTTTTTCTCTCGTGGCCAGCTCTAGTAGCTTGCTCAAGATTAGCAATTGTAAAGATCGATTTAATTCCGCTCCTGGAGAAAAGATCCATAACGTTGTGTACAAGGAACCCTTGCTATGACATAATAACAATTATAATGTTCCATTTGTAAAACACGTCAGACCTAGGTCTATATTTTATAAAACTTTGCCACCGCATACGGATATTACCTTTTGTGGCCTTCGCTGTACGTTGCCACCTGTAATCGGGTACCTTACCACAGGTAGTCGTTAATATTAAGTATCATTGACATCTACAATATTTTCTTCGCCTCATACGTGTCTGAAATTGTGATGGTAGATAATCTGACTCACCAGAAAAAATCTAAATAATCCCCAAATTTAAATGCGAGCGTAGCCTAGGCCAAAAGCTAGTGTAAAATAAACACGACTTGTTTACTTATGTGAATACTAAACAACCCATTTAAATATAGTTTCTCTTTGAATTTTAGATTAAAATAAATTCTATAATAATAATATTACTCTTTCGGTTGCAATTTATTTGGCAATTAAGTCAGAGAGAAAAATAATCTACATTAACTAGACAAATAACACATTAATATCGTGGGACAGAATATGTTTAAAAAAACATCAATTTATTTGATGTTATTAAAAAATATATAAGCCTACGTGTTAACCGGACGTCCAAGTTATTTCATTGCGAGATTTCAGCACTTATTTTTTGGTGTTTTTTGTTAATGAGTAACAAAGATCAACTAATATATATATATATATATATATATATATATAGTCAACATAATCACGCCATTCCCTTACGGTGTGGACAAGAAACTGTGAATATAGCTAAAAATAAACAAAATCTTACTTAATCATCATCAAATATCTTTCCCCACACTTCCTTATACTTGCATACACCCTTCGCTCCGACAACATCCATACACCGAGTCATACATGATCTTTTATTACTTTTTTTCTCACATTTTCATCTAAATCTGAACATGTAAATCAAACCCGGAACCTTTGGCTTTGGTTAGATTACCATGTCCAGGTGTCAGATTTCAATGTAAGGAATATGATAATTAGATGTGGCTATAACCTCAACAGCAATATAACAGCTTGGCTATTTAATTTTAGCCATGAATCATTAATACATTTCCCATAGGTCACTCTTAGATTAATAGTAGTTATCTAATTTTATGAACCAGCCTCAAAGATAAATAGAATCTGGTTTTAAGATAGAGTAAAATTAGACTACACTTATTAAACTTGATTGAAGATAACCTTCGCGAATTTAAAACGTAAATGCAAAATTCTTAATTGACAATATATCTTTCTAACATTAAATTATTTTCGTTTTATTTAGAAGTAGATTTGATGATCTTGTAAACATAAAACTTTTAATACCAAACCTAAATAATATGGGTGATTTCCCTTTGTTAACGTGAAGCAGTTAAATCTTTTCATCGACTAGTTCGTTAAGACGTGTTGTTAATTATTTAAATGAACCAATAGTAATTTCGACACTGTCCAAACACACATCTTAATTAACTAATTAATATTTTATTCACATTGTGTGACTAAATTAAGAATTTATCACAAAATTGTACAAAAAAATAAACTCTACTCATATACTTATTTGGCCAAAACTGTGCCACATATTAATTATGTAATTAACTTTGATATTATGGATTTTAGGCTTTCCTGCTGATTGCGTCAATAGTAATAATAATATAGGTGATGAATTTAAGTCCTCAAAAATTGTTTGGGTGGTATCTTAATATTTTCAAGGAAGTCTGTCTTATCTTTATTATAAGTCAATTGTATCCCTTATCTGTGGAACTATCCTATTGTATAGGTCAAATAGGAAATCAGAGTCCCAATAGGTTTGTTTGATTTCCATGGGGTAGTCAAGGTTCGAATCATAGCATGATGATTTAAGAGTTGTATTTTACATATGATTTTCCTATCCCCTCTCTACTAAAATGCTGGAGATTTTTCTCAAAAGTACAGTACCTTACTTATACCTAGCTCATAAATTAAGTCATGATTAATAAGCCTTGTACCCCGCTTCGATGACATCATGGTCTAAGGCTCTACTCTCGAAGTGGATTAAACGACCGATGACAGGGAGTTTGAGGCTCGAATCTCGGTCGGGTGTATTGAAGTTTTTTTTTCCAAAATTATTTTCCACTCTCTCAATACATGCAAATGCGGATACACTTCCTCTAAATATAACCTTCCTAGCCCGTATTAACACATAAGCCCATAACCCGAACGGTTAGTAAGACGCGGTTCAAAATAAATAAATAAGCCTTGTGTAATTTACATCAGTGGAAGCGCTGACTAAATGCCAAACCGACTCTTCTTGTCTGGTTATCTCTTACAAGGGGTTTATTGGGGTTCGTATCCCGGTCAAGTGTTCTGAAGGATGATTTTAGACAAATGTTTACCCCCTTCGCTCCATCTCTCTTTCCATTCAAAGATAGGTACACTTCCTTCTGAAAGATACTTCCTTATTCCATACTAATTAGTTTAAATAAATGCCTGTAATCCAGATGGCTCCCTCGCCGAGGCCCCGACTCCCGCCGGAGACCAACAACGCCGGTACCTTCCGCAAGTACCACGAACGCCACTAATATTCAGTTAATAAACAAGCTTGTATTAAAACGTGCGTAGTAACAAATAAATGGTAAGGCGCATCGCACAGACTTTCACATCAAAATGGAACCATTTGTTTAAATTTCGGAAACTGGAAGGCATCCTTTGCTTACATTGAATGATAGAAAGCTTACCTTTCCTGGTTCAACTATGGTATATCCTATAAGATAGGCACATAATATATTACGTCAAGGTAAGACTGCTGCTATCATTCAAGGAATCAACGAGGTGTGCCTTTCTTGTCCCTATGAATGGAAATACTAATTTTAAAATAAGAAAAGAGAAAAGGAAAAGTGTCATAAATCATTTATATTAAGCAATACATTTAAGATACATAAATGGTATGTTGCACCGCACATACATTCTGTCTTCTTTTTATTCTAAGACGTGCAGTTTGACTTTTATTTTCGCAACAAAACTATATCAAATTAAAACGTGCAACATTCAGCAAATTAAAATTTTTCTTCCATGCCAAATATAAGATTTTATAATAATTTTGAAAATATGTTAAGCTACCACCCCCTTCCCTCCAATCCTTCCTTCACTCTTTCAGTTTCCACATTCCCATCTTGGATTTTTTTTTTACTTCATCTAAAAGTTTTTTCTCTAAGTATAAACCCCAAATTTCCAGGAGTCCCATTTTTAAGTTCACAAATCTTAAATTTGTTTGATTACATGTGACAATTTCACTACCTTCCTGCGAATAATTTTTTTAAGTTTCGAAGCTCAAGTGTTGGGTTGACACCGTTTTGAGTGAGTAGGTGAGACTCACATATTTCTGCCCCTCTCCACCGTCTTAGAAGACGAAATTTGAAAACCTCTCAAAATCTTCTCACCCGATTATAAAAAGGAACCCACATTTTAAATTTCAAGGCTTATGTCCGTTAGTTCAAAGACACATCAGTCAGTTTTTAGAATTTCGAACCCCACTTTTTACCCCTCAGAGGTAAAATCTCGCAAAGGCGAGGCAAAGGCCTAAAATTAACCTTCACGCAATACTTATTATTATTATTAATATTAGCACCGCGTCTTACTATCCGTTCGGGTTATACGCACTTACGCTAATGTGTAATGGTAGGGTGATTGTGAGATGAAATGGAGGACCTACAGTTTAACGTGTAATCCGAACTACGGTGGAGGCCTGACATTCCTCACATTCACAAGTACGTCCTGTCAGAGGTGAAGGAAGGGTTTGGCAATCTGATAAATCTGTGCCGGGACCGAGGATTTAACCCCGGACCCTCAGCACAGAAGTCTGACACCTTACCCCTAGATCACCAGGTCACCTTCACGCAATATTTAAAGCTTCCAGGCGCATTGGTTGGGGAAATACGACGATGAATGAGTGAGTGAGAGAGGGAATGCAAATTAATTTCCCTGAGAAAACGAGAGTTGCAATTTTGTTTGTAACGTTAAACAGTTCCTAGATAATTGAGAAAATAGATTTTTTCTCTTTTAGCCCATCATTTAGCTACCTTTAATTTTAGGGTTATATATATAAAATTTCTTTTTAAATTCCTCGGAGGAATCATATGAAACCCGTGGCTGGATATCAAGTTTTAGCCTGATCAGAAAAATTGTTTCGGTTCTAAGCCAAGATAAAGACAGAAAATTAAAATCGCGAAAAACACATTTTCAGTTTTAGGGGTTCATGAAACTTCGATATTTATCAAAATCTCAAGTTTTTTTTAGATCACAAAACTTCTCTCGCTGAGGGCTTGAGAGAATGTAAAAATTAAGAATTTGAAACAGAACAATACCAATCTTCTGTGTATAGCAATAAACTGGGACCTACTTCAATGGCCGTAGCTTCACTCTCATGTAAGACTGGACTTCTGATGATGGGGAGATCAAGGTTCGAATCCCAGCCGAGTTTACTGAGGGTATTATTTCATAAATGGTTAATCACGCTCCTTCCATGCCGTTTGGGGGAGATTAGCTCCCTTCCTCCTCCCTACCCCATTAGAGTAATTATCATGCATATAGTCTGAACAGGTAGTAAGACGCGGTGATAAAATAGTAATAATAATAAATCCAGGCACAAATTTATCTGATTGCCAAACCCTTCCTTCACCTCTGACAAGATGTGTATTAATCACAACTTGTGAATGTGAGGAATGCCAGGCCTCCACAGTGGTTCGGATTCCACGTTAAACTGTAGGTCCTCCATTTCATCTCACAATCACTCTACCATTGCACATTGGCGTAAGTGCGTATAACCCGAACGGGTAGTAAGACGCGGTGCTAATAATAATAATAATAATAGTAATAAATTGGGTACTTAAACAAACGGAATCCACATACATATCAATTTCTGCCAAAGATAGATCATAATATAGGTGAAATGAACTAATAGATAAGTTTTTAGAGGCATAGCGGTAAAAAGTCATCATATTTCACCAAATATCATACATTAAACAATACACTGTGCAAAAACATAAAATTTGTTGCATGCACCTTAGACACTTCATAGTCCAAAGTTCTCAAATTGTAAATATCCATTTGTGTGAAGTGAACTCTAAGCCATTTTCAAAGAAAAATGATATGCGTCATTTTGTTTGTAATATTAAACAGTGCCTAGATACGAGTTTAAACAAAATAGTTAGAGCCAATTAAATAAAAATTGATCTTTTCATCCTGAAAAAACCACACATAGAAAATAGATGGATAGCTTGGATAAAAATAAACATCTGGGTAACCTTATGAAACCCCTGGATAGTACGTTTTATCCTGATCAGAGTTAGAGAGGATATATTATTATTATTATTATTATTATTATTATTATTATTATTATATTATTATTATTATTATTATTATTATTATTAGCACCGCGTCTTACTACCCGTTCGGGTTATACGCACTTACGCTAATGTGTAATGGTAGCGTGATTGTGAGATGAAATGGAGGACCTACAGTTTAACGTGGAATCAGAACCACGGTAGAGGCCTGGCATTCCTCACATTCACAAGCTGTGATTAATACACATCTTGTCAGAGGTGAAGGAAGGGTTTGGCAATAGAGAGGATATAATGAATGAGAAGAGGACATCAGGGAGAGCTGTTCTATAGGTGTGAAAGAGACCTGTTATGGAGAGCTGTTCTATAGGTGTGTAAGAGACCTGCTATGGAGAGCTGTTATATAGATCTGTAAGAGACCTGTTATGGAGAGTTGTTCTATAGGTGTGTAAGAGACCTGTTATGGAGAGTTGTTCTATAGGTGTGTAAGAGACCTGTTATGGAGAGTTGTTATATAGGTGTGTAAGAGGCCTGCTATGGAGAGTTTTTCTTTAGGTGTGTAAGAGACCTGCTATGGAGAGCTGTTCTATAGGTCTGTAACAGACCTGCTATGGAGAGTTGTTCTATAGGTGTGTAAGAGACCTGCTATGGAGAGCTGTTATATAGATCTGTAAGAGACCTGTTATGGAGAGTTGTTCTATAGGTGTGTAAGAGACCTGTTATGGAGAGTTGTTCTATAGGTCTGTAAGATACCTGCTATGGAGAGTTGTTCTATAGGTGTGTAAGAGACCTGTTATGGAGACTTGTTCTATAGGTCTGTAACAGACCTGCTATGGAGAGTTGTTCTATAGGTGTGTAAGAGACCTGTTATGGAGACTTGTTCTATAGGTGTGTAAGAGACTTGCTATGGAGAGCTGTTCTATAGGTGTGTAAGAGACCTGCTATGAAGAGGAGAAGTGCCCTTGAAGTGTAAGGAAGTACTGTAAAGGGCATACTTTGTTCCCATTGTCACATATGCAGCAGAAACACGGACAATGAATGTAAGAGAGACAAGTAAAATGGAGGTCGTGGGAATGACGTTTGTGAGGATTATGTCACGAGGAGAAAAAAAAATTAGGAATTAGGTTTTCCGGGGAGAATGGCGCTACAGGGAATACATAAGTTAGTATAGAACGCTAGGATGAGATGGTATGAGCACGTGACGAGGATGGAGGAGAAGATGCCAAATAAAATGATGGAAGTGAAGTATGTAGGAGAAAGACCGCAAGAGAGGCCAACAAAGAGATGCGAGGGGGAAGATGACAGAACGTGTGCAAGTGAGAAAACAATGGAAGCAAATAAAGGAGGAAGAATGGTGAAAGGATAAAGGATGAGGGAGTAATTTTACCAAACTGACCCGCTTACAGGCTGGAAACGAAGATGATGAGTAAAATGGTTTTAGCTCTAGTCTGTGTAACAGACATACAGAAAGACAGCGTCTGGCATCGTGAAAACAAGGGGGTCACAAAACGTCGACGTGCATCCAAATCTTTAATTATTATTATTATTATTATTATTATTATTATTATTATTATTATTATTATTATTATTATTATTATTATTATTATTATTATTATTATTATTATTATTATTATTATTATTATTATTATTATTATTATTATTATTATTATTATTATTATTATTATTATTATTATTATTATTATTATTATTGCAACCACACTATTTCTTTTCTATGAGGTGTTGATAAAGAGTAAAAAGGAAATGAGGTCTATAAACGAATCGAAATTATTGATATTAAATAAAAGTCTTAAGGTGTAACGTTTCTTGAAGACTTATTAAAAATACAGACTGAGATAAAGGATTTTTTTTTTGTTTTTACGAGGGAGTAAGATAAGAAGGGTGTGGATTACAAGAGCTTCATGGTCTCTTTAGTTTTTTTTAAGAAGATTCTTAGGAAATATTACTAAGGGAGTCCACCTCTATAAACAGTCTTACTAGCTTAGCATTTTTATCTTTAGATATAGATTTTCAAAGAAATTGGTAGCTATATAATCAATTACTGGCGATCAGAATTTCTAGTTTCTTACCCTTAGCTTTTTTTCCTAATGGATTCTTTGTTGTTGTGTTTTTGTATTGTTTTCTTTATTTTAAAGTAGGCCTAATCTAGGAAAGAGGTAGGCAAATTAAAATTTAGGTTTGTATTTTTTACCTACTGCATTTTTCAAGTGTGCTCTTTATATATTTTTAATTTTTTACTATCACCTCGTCTTACTACCTGTTAATGTTATACGCACATATGATAACTAAACTAATGAGGCCGGGGTGAGGAGGGGACTATTTTAGAAGTAATCTACCCACATTAGTGTGGAAGGAGAGTGTGAAACCATTTAGGTAAACCAAACATAAGTACACCCGACACTTGATAAAAATCCAGCTCACCCCGTCACTGGAAATCCAGATTCCAGTCTAACACTATAGTGATAAGTCAGACAGTGTGAGCACTGATGCCAGTTCTCGCTTGTTTGATCAAAGAGATTAGAATACTAGCTGCCAACAATGTCACTGGTCAGGGATTCAGGAATTTTTTACTTTTATTGACTTCAATAATATAAAGTGACAGTTTTTTTTTATTTATTTCTTCAAAAGACTTTGGCATTGACGCTTTGATATTTAAATCCCATATTTAATTTTATCGCTTCTAGTGAAATTATGATGTTTAGAGTTGTTAACACTGAAACTATTACGACCAAAAAATGTTAGCTCAGAGCTCTAGTCTCATTGTTAGCATAGAGTAGACATAAAAGGTGAATCTTAGAGAATGACACCACATTTTAAAATCATTAGTTATAAGTGAGGCGCTGTCCCACAGTGATCGAATGTTAAAATAGTACTTGAGTATCTGCATTTATATTTTATGTTTGTTTGAGTTTCTCATATTTTATTTTACCAATTTGGTTTTCTTTTTTAAAAATTGTTCACAAATGCGAGTATATTTCCAGGAAGCATATAAAATGTATTTATTTAAAAATGTACTAATTTACCACTTTACCACTAGACACTTTTATTGTGTATTATTTACATTACTTTATGGTTTAGCATATTTTAAGCTAAAATACAGGTAAATTTAGGAAACTTTGATGGCCTACTCCCACAAATCATGTTGTGGCTAAAATAAACCAAATAGGCGTTAGTTGGAATTCTAGGCTTCTGTTAGTGCAACCTCTCGTAGAGAGAAAATATTGGAATCTTAAAAAAAAAAAAAAAAAACTTGAGATTTTTATGGTATCAAAATTTTATGATCCCCTAAGCCCACAGAAGTATTTTCATGCAGCGTAGTCTGTCTATCTGTTACTGGTACTAGAGCCAAAACAATTTTAGCTATCAGGCTAAAACTTGGTATAGAGGATTTTCATAATTTTCTCCAGAGGGTTTCTCGGAATTAGGTATTAACCGTAAAATTAGGGATAGTCTATTTTACTTGAGGGCGAAACATGTAATAATCGATTTTATCAAAATAGGCTTAGATGTTTCTGATTAATATTAGTATCTGGATTAACATAATAAACAAAATTGTGAATAGCATTTTCCCAGGTAAGTTGACCTTACATAAACGTAAATTTCACATTTGGATCGTATCATCACCATTCTTTGAAATGTGAAATAGCTTATCATAGTGAAATTGTAGGACAGTTAAAAATGATGTGAATATTTTATTAAATCTAAAATTTTTGGAGTTACAGGCAAATTATATTTTAAATAAGTTTAGGGAAATGCATAGTTAAAAATGTACAGAACAGTTAATAGTATGATTATTTAACAGTTTTTATTATTTCATGTTTTATCTTTGGTGAAATGCGATATTTTTTCCTCCATTGTGTTTCTATAACAACGTATATTATTTAATTTCATATATTTTATGAACTCTAAGTATAATTTAAATAAAGTAATGAGGAAATGTGTGCTGTGCACCACTATTTGTCAGTTTAAGCTTACCCTGGCTTTTTAATAACGGCGTTTTTATAGTGATTGGTTATTGTGACTGGGCACCTCTGTGGTCTATTGGACAAAGTTTCTGGATATAGATTCAAAGGTCCCGGTTCGATACCCAGCGCTTTCATAATTTCTGAGAAGCAGTGTGTCTAAAATGGGGTCAACTCAGCCTCGCGAAGACAAAAGAGCAGCTACTTGAAAGAAAAAAATAGCAGCTCTGGTCTGGAAAACTGAGATTAATGTCCAGAGGGTTTATTGAATTTACCATATGACTTTTTGTATCCACATTAGTTGGCTCTGTCTTCGCCAACAGTCGGTGGCTTCTTGGTCAGTATGACTCGAATACGGACTGACTCAATTTAACCTTTCTTTAAATTGTATATTTTCTTAATTTTAAAGTAATCTGGGAATGAGGTAGGCAAATTAAAATTTAGTTCTGGATTCTAGTGGCTGTAATTTTACTTTCCAACGGTCTTTAATAGTATTTTCTTGGGTATGAGGTATCTGTCAGTTGGGTATGAAGTATATCTTAGTTGAATTGATTGAACGGCTTAAACTATTATTTTTCAAAAGTATTTATTTGCGTCAGGGATTTGGGCACGTAAATATATTTTGATCATTTATATTATAGTAATACAAGCGACAACACTCCTCAACTCATTTAATGATAAGAATTTTCTCACTCTATACAATATAATGTCTATAATAAATGTACATAGTTCTATTGTTTATAATAATTTATTTACATGTAAAAATTTAATTTTTATTGTTTTTATCAGATTAAAATATGGTTACATTCAACTTTCTTGGTACATCAATCATAAAAAAATATGACTTGAGTATCCAAGCTTCCATTTGTTTCTCTGTCTTTGTACCATGGAAACTACTTCCTTTCCTTTGTGTCAGACCAACTTTCCCTAAACTTTCTCATGTTTTCGTGCATCCCTTTGCGTCCGTCCACCCCTTGGCGTGAATTGTCCGGGTAGCAGTCCGAGAAAAAGACGGGTACGCAGGCCTGTCTACTCGCGCTGAACCCGAAGTGCGGCCTGCACTCTATTATCCGGTCACTCAACCAATACATCTCTCTGCGGCAGTCTCGGAACTGTGTGCAGTCGGTAGGGTCCCCATACTTGCCAACGCCAGGGCATCTGAAAGTATCTGAGCTTGGAAGGTTTCGGTCAATCTCGTTCCTCGTCGCTGTCCTTTCTCCTGGACCATCCTGTCGGGCTTGTGTCTTTGAATTTATAAACTGAAACCAAAATGAGAACAATTTATTTATTTTATTTATTATTTATTTAGCACCGCGTCTTACTACCCGTTCGGGTTATACGCCATGAGAACAATTAATGGGGCTTCAAATATTTTGATAATTTTACTAGTTACACTAACAGAACATAAATTTGGACCATCACGTTTGCAAAAAATAGAGAGAAGAACCCACTTAAGTGTCTTAACAATTCATTCTTTCGAAGGAATTTATTTTGACCTATGAATGCTTACAAAACAAATCAAAATAACTGATTACCAACATGGTTTTTTTTTAGTAAATAAAACAGATCTTTAAGATTAATATAATACCACAATGTATGTTTTTAAATTATGTTATTGTGTCAAGAAACAAATTCAAGTGGAAGAAAATGGACACACATGCTTCCTACTTAACGAGTTATTTCAAATAACTCTCCGTTAGTGAACACAGCTGTTTCCTTAGCTCAGTTGGTAGCCTGTCTGTCTTCTGAGCTAAGGGCCCCAGGTTTGATCTCCGGCATGCCTGAACATTTATCAACGGTGAAATGTGGGTTAACCTTTCACGTTGATAAATAAACGGCCGGGGACTGGGTGTTGTTTGTGCCTGTCCTAGGATTAAGTTATATTATAAGGCAATTAAAGCTACGGTCCTAGCAAGCCGCGAGTGGAAAATATATAGCTTGAATAAAAACTGACCCAGATCATGAGATGGAAACAGTAATTCGGTAGGTTTAGGCGAATGTCTACTGTTTGAATCATTGATTTTGAAATTTTATTGGATCTCCCAAGCTTAAGTCTCGCTGAAAATTAATGAAAACATAATTTGTGGCTTCGAACATTTAGCTGAAAATAACGGTTCACACGCATGAATTGTGGAACAACTCACCCGAGGTTGGTAATACCCTTACAAGAACTGCGGTGTGCAAATTAAATAACAATGAATTTGTTCAAAATGGAAAATGGAGGTTAGGTTAGGCTAGGTTATGCTAGCTTATGTTATGTTAGGTTAGTTTAGGTTAAGTTATGTTAAGTTAGTCTAGGTATGTTAGGTTAGTTTAGGTTAAGTTAGAATAGGCTAGGTTAGGTTAGGAATTAGGAGTTTAATATGATTACAGTTTGTTCCTAAACTCATGTGAACAGGCTGACATGTATACCTTATTCCACAGTTCAAGTGCGCCCTAAATGAATGCCTTCTGACAGGTATATCTTACTCCGCAATTTGAGTGCGCCCGAAAATAATAGTGTCCCTTAGTAGGGTCTACACACAAAACACTTCGTGTTTATTTGTATCCCAAAACACGCGATGCCAAGGAGATATATAATTGGTTTGTTGATCTTTCCAAAGCCTTCGTTACCAAGGCGACTTATAATAAGTGTCGATATTTCCAAACCCCTTGTTGCCTAGGAGACTTAAAAAGAAAATATATACAGTAAACATTATTACATTTGAATCATTACAACAAATTTTAGACACAATTGTAACCACACTAAAAGTGTTTTTTTTACACAGCTTCGCCTGCTGATGAGATACCATGATGGCATATAGCTTATCCTGTATTTTGAAATATAGGGCCTACAACATAGGTAGTTCCATCTCGATCCAATGAATACTTTTTGAATTTACTGGCAACAAATGAATAGACTATCAAAGGCACAAACAGATTTAGAGTTTTATTATGTACATAAATTTGTATTTTATGGGTAGTTATAATATTGATCTAAGACATAGCTTGATATATTAATACGTGAAAGTAAATCTGATAATTTTTACAAAGAGTTTTTTCCTATGAAAATTGGACTCTAAAACTCTTTCTATTGTAAAGTATATATAGTGTATATAAATATTGTATATATAGGTCTGTTTTATATATCAGGTATTGATATATAGATATTTTTTTATAAATATTCAAATCCAATACATTTATAAATATACATAAACATATACATAATATATAATATATGTATATATACATATACATTTTATGTAAATAATTTATTTGGATTTTGGGTACCGATATGCCATTAGTATAAAGCCTATGATTCTAATAATGAAAAAATGGTTATTTTTAAAATTTATCTCATAATAATAAAATTATTTATAACACCAATATTATATTGTGCTGATAACTTTCCCATCCTGAGACTTATGGCTATGTGAATATGGACACATCCATATTGTGGCTATTTTGAATAATAATATTTATTTACAGCCCTATAACGTTTAATAATTAAATAATAACCTCATATAAAATAATAATTTGAGTGTGCTATCACCAAAATCAACACAATATTTATATTTATAATTATTTTATTTCAATTCCACTGATATTATTTAATTTTAAACCTGCTTAGCTAAATAATAAAATAATTTTATTTAAACATCTGGCCTATTACTATATACATATATAGCTATATTATATTAATAACACACGATATGATAAGGTAGAGATTGGAAAGTCCTAGTCGGATGTGCTGGGTTTTTTTTTCTAAATGGTTTTTCACTCTACCCCACGCAACTAAGGCTACATTTTCTCTAAAACCTTAACTTTATCACCATATCTTAATAGAGAAAATCTTTCGGTCTACTCGGATTATCAGATAAGCATTAAAATACGTAATTAGACTATAAGTTTTTTAAATGTAAATGTATGTAATTATTGTATTTAAAGTACATAAACAAGTACATAAACAAAAGTATATAAACAAAAATTAGTAATTAATATAATGATAAAATTAAATACTAACCTTTGATATAAAAATAAATAAAACAAATAAAACGGTATTAGTAATGTTCATATCTGACGTAAATACTTCACCTACGTAGACTGTATTTTACTCGGCTGGCAGCAACTGACGTTTTGTCAAAAGTAGAATTATGTCTCGTCTTGGTTCCTTTTGTTTGATTAGTGATAAAGAAGTCTTTCGGTCACGTTTTAAAACAATGTAGGTAGAGGGGGCGTGGTAGGATTAAAACAGTGCAAATCTCAAACGAGGCTGGTATTTTCATGGTATTACCTTTTCATGTTCCATGAAAAAGTGGAACCAAGGACCAGTAATCCTCCTAGAGATTATTGTTTTCACTTTATAGGTGGCACGTGTTTTGTTTTTTTAATAAATATTGAGACTGATTTTATTTTTGTAAGAAGGAAACTAGAAATGATACAGATCATTATGCTCTTCATAATTAATACTAATATTTATTATTATCATAAATATTTTAAAAATATACTATACAGTTTTTATTTAACCAAATGAAAGTATTTTTATTCGATCAAGAAGACAAAACATGACATTTAAATATAACGAGTCAAATTTGAATTTATTCTTATTTATATTAAAAATTATATTTCCATTGCCCCCACCGAGCCAAAATGACGTTCTTACTGTTTAAGGTACCAGGCTCATAGTATAGTTTATTACTGCCCACAGAAATGTCGTTGTTACTGCTGACCAGCAAATTGAGTTTGGAACTGAGAAAGAAACTGGTGAAATACTAAATTTGGAGCATTGTGCTGTATGGAGCAGAAACATTACTTCTTATAAAGATGGTAAATAAATACTTTGAGAGCTTTGAAATGTGGTGCTGTAGAATACTTGAGAATATCAAGAATTCTACTTTTGACAAAACGTCAGTTGCTGCCAGCCGAGTAAAATACAGTCTGCGTAGGTGAAGTATTTACGTCAGATATGAACATTACTAATACCATTTTATTTGTTTTATTTATTTTTATATCAAAGGTTAGTTTTAATTTTATCATTATATTAATTACTTATATCAGGTGGACATTCTTATACAAATAGAGTCCTAAGAAAAAGTGGGTGAGAAGAGAACCATTTTAGATGTGATTCTTCGGTACAAAGCAAATTGGATCGGACACACCCTTAGGAGGAACTGTCTTCTGCATGACGTCATAAAATATATGTTTCTTAAACTTTTAAGGTGTCATTAAAACGTCACCTCAATACACTGTTAAGATTTTAGTTTATACCAACTATACTTTTATCAATGTAAGTAGGAATGAATAGTCGCTAATTTTATCTAAATTAGTAATGTAAGGTAGAAAATAATTAAATTATTTACAAGTTTTACGTACATATACTTCTTAAACAGTAGTTTATTTACGAAAACTTCTGCCACTGACATCTTAAAACAGGATAGTAACTAGTGACAACAAATAAAGCTCTGTATAATCTAAGGACATTCAACCATCAAAATTGTATTGCACTATTTTTAGTAACTGTGTACTTATAGCCTATAATACTGATTCAATTATATAAAATCATCATAGTTAGCAAGTTATAGGGGGTCAAACTTGCTATTTTATGCTTTTCCCTTACCATTGTTAAGGTAAAGTAATTAATTTATGGAGCTTAAGTTTAGTTTAACTAGATATGATAGAAGGTGTACACAAGGAACTATAGATAATATGTTAAATAAAAATAATTTTTAATGTACAAGCAGTTAAAAAGTGGTAATATTACATAATTTCTAAGCATATATAAATATTTTTCTTTTTATACACCAATAATTAGTTTTTTTCTCATTTTGTAGTACGCAATATCGTTAAAATGAATTAATTTGTTTTTTAGGTTAGTTTACTCGTTAATTCTATTAGTGGGACCGAATTTATCGTTACAAAACTATAGATGAAATGTTTATTTTAAGACATTTCTTGTTTTGACTTTACCTATTGTAGAAACAACTCTGACTAGCAGGACACATAACGTCCGCCCGGCAGGGATCAGGTCGGAACCGAACAAATGACTAAACCAAGAAAACTGTAAACTGGAGAGTGCCGAGGTAATGACATTGATCCAGTACATCTTTTACACTTTTTTTCCTCTCTTTTAATCCTTCCGATAGTCTTTTGGAGCTTGGGAAAATATTCTACTGTATCACTTTTGTACCGGATTTTTTTTTTAAATCTAAGTAGTACAGTTTGCTTCATAAATTTATTAATTTTACCTTTCTTACTGGCTTTAAATTACATTTTAAAAAGGATAGAAAAAACGCAGTCATGCTAAAAATATAATATCTGTATGATATTATCTTATGTCTTATGAGATTGATAGTTAGAAAAGAAAACTTAGATGTTATATTTAATATACATAAAATTTATAAATTCTTCCATGTTAAATAGTCAAATAAAAATATATATTATTAGTATTATATGTAACAATTTTATTGAGGTAATAGAGTAAAAAAATTAATAACAATAAGTTTACAATACATACATTAAGAATTATGTGGTCATAATTGAATTGGTGAATACAAGTGAGTAGCCCATATGCAAAACTCATTAACTCCACTTGAAAGAATTTTTGGATAATCGCAAAAAACTTATAACAACTATCCTGGCAATGATAAATTATAGATACTTTTGGCAACAATTAAAGAAAAATTATTCTGTTTAACTAACAAAAGCTGTATAATATCACTCCAATAAAAATGTAATTATTTTAATTTTAAGTTTGGATTTAACAGGCTTTGCATCAGTACAGTGGAAATAACATGTTTTGCTTCTGTATGATTGGCCATTTGCTTTTAGAATCAAGGTCCAAAACCTGTTTAATCCATGGGAATAGGGTTTTAAATATAAATTTAAATAAAAAAAGGATTTTTCTTAGAACAAAAGACTTTATTAAAACCTAGAAAACATTAAACTTTAATTATTAACCACTATGACATTAATTTTGAAAAAAAATAAAATAAAAATAGGTCCATCATATATTTTTTAACTGAACAAAAATTAGCTGGTTTTGCATTTGTTTATTCTAATTGGCCATGCGGTTTTAATCAATTATAACGGCTTTTGCGAATGTAAACATGAGAATTATTTTAACAGGTTTTGAGTCTGTAAGCTACAACGATTTAACAGATTTTGCCAATGGTCCCACTTTTCTCTTTCATTTTTAAAGCATTTAATGCTGGTTTTGGAACATGAAACCATGTTAAACTAAAAGAATACCAATATCACTATTTCGACAAATTATGGATTTAACGGGTTTTGCATGTGGGCTACTCAAGTACCTTGTAAAGATATCATTTTCTGTGAGAATCTAAAGTTGATGGATTTGAATTCAAAAACACAAATTTATAAAATATTTAAACGTATAGTTTATTTTTGATATTGTATAAGTGCTACATTTGTATAAATATGACTATACTCATTTAGAGCTACGTTACATAGGAGAAAAAGTTAAATGTGAAAACAATTTATTGAAATTGATAATTAAATAAACATGTAACATTTTAAACATAATATGTAGTATGAAGTTTTATTTAGATGAAAGCAAAGCAAATAAAAATATAAATAATAAAATTAAAAGATGCTTACATATAATTAAAGTGTAGTTTTCAGAACAATTTTAAAGGAACTTACGTGAAATTTACCAGGTTAAAAATAATATATTTATAAGTTTTGGCGACATTTAAGTATAATGTTTTTAAATTCTAAGATATAATGTAACTTTATTTTCCACCATACCATGTATTTCCTTATATTTTTTAACTTTGTAAATAGTTTCCAATTTATTTTCGTTTTAAATGATACACTTCAAAGTTCGACCACAGCATAACGCGCTGTGTTGCCGTGCGTGACAAAATAATACTATTTAGCCTACATCCATTCACAATAAAACCGAAGAAGATCGTCTAACACCGTTTAAAATAATTAAAAATAATTAATTTTGAGCTATGGAAGAACAATTTTACCTTTATATTAAACATATTAATTTTCCTTCTAAGACGTTTGTTAACTCTTCTTTATTTATTTTCAATGTCGGCCATTATTTTATTTCAAGGCATGCGCAGATCTGTTAAACAAATGAGTGGCGTGTCTCGTGATTGTAAAAGAAGTAAGAAAAGAAAAAGACGTGATATAAATATCTCTAAACTAGCGCGCATTTCAATTTTGACAGATGTTAATAAACATTTTAATTATTTTAAGAAACATTATTCATATTCATTAACATATATTTCAATCTTTATATTACATTAGAATTTTATTTTATATTCATCCTTAGTCCATAGCCAACATTTTTTCTTTTGTTATAATGTATAGTATTCTCTTTGGACTCGGAAAAAAGCACGTTTTTAAATTTGATTCCTGGAACACTTTTTGAAAAAGATTAGGGTCTTATTCTTTGGCATCCTTAAAGTATGGACCCAAATATGTGTGGTTCCTTAATACATTTATTTTAAAAGTGGAAACTTGTTTTAAAAGTGGGATATTAATATATCAATAAAAAGCTGAGTGTCTAGGGAAGAATTAGAATCTATTGATATCCTAAAACTGTTGTATCATAAAGAATCCAGGATTAAAATAAAATCTTCAGAAACGACTAAATACATTCAGGCACTTTATTAAATCCAAAGCATTAATTAATATTTTACTTTATTTCAAAATATTAATGCCATTATTTTTTTTAACAATACTATCTTTTTTTTTACTGAAAACTCCAATATTATTTATGCTTAGCCTATATTATTCTTTCTTTTAATCTGATATTATAAACTCCTAAATTTAACCATGTTTGGAGATTATTATTTTAATTGAGTAATTTTGTTTAAGAATAGATGTAATACAATGTAAAATTTTTTATCTTGTCATATTAGAATTATATTTACTCGGAATTACATAGGTGGGATTGGGATATGGTAGCAAGGAAACAATAATTATAACACACATTTCAATAATTAGTTTTCTTATTGTGATTTAAAATTAGTACATTTCATTCAGTTATCCATTTTTATTTCAATTGTTCATGTTTTATTATAAGTGTTTTTTATTCAACTCTCGTAGAGATTAACATCACACCATTGTTGTAGTAATGTAGTGTTAGTTATTATTAACATTGTATCAACCAGAAAACGTTCCCGAGCACACCCAGTGGTCTCGAGTGTTAAGAGTCATCGGGCCACTGTCAGAGTTAGCCGAGCTAAAGGTTGTTTATTCTCTCCTAGAAACTAGGAGTGGTGCCCACATATATAATTTTAATAATTTTGACGTTACCTTTCGTTGTGTAAACATTTTTGAAGACAAACTGGTATTTTTAAAAGAATAATTAATTGAAATAAAGGTTATTCATTCCTTATTTGTAGTTTTAGTTGATCCCGTCTCATTATTTAATAAGATGACTACTTACAGTAGGTCATTTATGGTCCTCATTTGACAATTTAACTACATGTTGGTGACCTGGTGGTCTAGGGGTAAGGTGTCTGACTTCTGTGCTAAGGTTCGGGGTTCAATCCTCGATCCCGGCACAGATTTATCTGATTGCCAAACCCTTCCTTCACCTCTGACAAGACGTGTATTAATCACACTTGTGAATGTGAGGAATGCCAGGCCTCCACCGTGGCTCGGATTCCACGTTAAACTGTAGGTCCTCCATTTCAGCTCATAAGCCATAGTTGACATAGAAAGATAAAATTTATCCACTTATAATACAGACCACGGGACATAACCTAAAGGAGCCAGATTCTCGATTTTTTTCTTGATTTAATTAAAAACAAATCATCACTATAATAATCACCCGTTTCTATGTCGAGTCGAAAAACCTTGAAATTTAGAAGATCTAGAAAGCTGAAATTTGGCGGGCAGGTATCCCCTAAATAAATTATATATTTATTAAAGTACTATACATATGTATGAACATATATATTATAAATAAATATATATACAATTTCCTGATATGCGTGTGTCTTTCAACACTCCTGAGAAGCCCTTAGAGGACTTAGAAATCTGAAACTTGGCACCTTATAATATAGATCAGTAGTTCTTAAATTGTGGGTTGCAACCCCTTAAGGGGCCACGACGTATTGACTCTACCTACAAATTGGTACTTGCGAAGTTTCTTTGGCCTAATACAAATAAAAATAATAAATAAATTGTTGAATATTTATATTTGACCAGTCGAGCCATCGTGACCTAAACAGTTCTTAGCCGTATTCTCTTCACAATAATTTCTAGACTTCGAACTTGACTATATATCATATTTTGCTGGTTGTAACTCTGTAATGTTCATCCCTCTAGCTCATCAGCAAGGAGAAGTTTTGAAAAAAAACCGGTCGTAAGCAGTGAACATTCATCGCGTCTGGTATTGTGGGTACAAAAGATGACACGTGGTATGAGCTGGATTGTGAAGGGGGATGAGACGAGGGAGAGTCCGTGTTTCTTCTGTAATCTTAGTTTGCACATAAAAAAACTGTTCTTAAAGTTTCATCCTTCTTTAGCAATTTAAATTTGCCAAATGTATTGTGTTGTTTAATACGAGAGAAGCTGTTGGAAAATGTAGGTTAAATGTAAATATACTTCATTTGAATGTTATTTTTATAAAACCAATAGCTTCTTAGTGGTTAATTAAATAGCAAAGCTATTATATTTTATATTTACGGTAATTAACAAATATAATAGCTTTGCTATTTAATCCGTCATGATATGCGCTACTGTACAGTTGTAATTGTATTATTGGCAGCATCAAACCCTCCCGAGTCAAAGATGGCTGCGTTATCTGATCGCTCGTGATCTCATTTGTTAATTAATAACTATGTAGCTGACGGTTTTCCTACGTCCATCACAAATTCTGCCTTAAAATGTGAGTGAAAAAATATTCTGGACACGGGACGACTACAGGATAGCTCATTGGGATGAGGATTGGCTTACTAAGTCAAAGGCCCCGGATTCGATTCCCTTATCCAAGTTTCATTTTTCAATTTAAAGTCTACAATAGCTTCTTAAATATAAGAAAATAAATTTATATATTTTTTTGATGTCTTTGAAATTAAATTGATTGTTATACTCTTTGATGCTCAGAGATGTTCCTATTTTATCCTTTTTTTTTTTTTTTTTGTAAAAGTGTATATTAATTTATGCTTTTTGGTAGAAAGTTATTTTCTTTTTTTAAATTAATGAATATTCAAAAATGTATATTATTTCGTTTAAGACACATTAAAAGATTGAAGAAAATATCTCAATTCTAGGTTTCTATGCGGTTCACCCTACCATTTATTTTTAAATTATTATTTTCAAGGAAAAATAAAGTCAAATTTTTATTACACCGAGAAAATAGGTTAGATCTAATTTCTTGTTTCCATATGTAAATTAGGTTATTTTAAGGTGTTTCATTTGATAACTATAAAATAATAATAGTATAGTAAATTTAAATCAATATAAGAAGCAAAAAAGTATATATAATCTAATAGTTACAAATCGCAATACAATATTTCTTAACTGCGACATTCTGTAAATTAAAAAAAAAAAAAATATTATATATATATATATATATATTTGAGAGATAGGTGCTTTATGTGGTTTGGTGGCAATTTTTCTTGCATTAATATGAATAATTAAAATAATATTTTCTCATGTGTTTATAAGATTTTCATGATTATTTAAAAAAGTTATATAGTTGATTTCTGTGTCTTATTTTAGATAAGAAATGAATTTCAATGAAAATTTATTTTATTTATTAATAAATAAAATACATATTTTATTAATAAGCTAATATAAATGTATTTAAATATCTTAAACATTTTTACAAAGATAAAAATAAAATAAATATTTTTTACAAATAAATTATAATACGAGCACCATGTTTAAATAAATTACATCCAGTTACATAAAACAAGCTTTTTATTCTGTTCATTTCTAAAACAACATGGAATTTTCATAAGTAACCAATGAAAAAAAGTTATACCTAATTTAGAAGATATCGATTACAAATTTGAATAATTGATAGAATATATCTATCCATCAATAACGAAAAAATTTAATATATATGATTAAATAAATTATAAATTACTATTGAATTAAAATTGGCTTTAATTTTGGGAAATATTTTGAATAGTAAATTTTAATATTATTTTTAAAATATTAAATTTGATTTATTTTCCTTTTTATAATAATGTATCCTTGGATTATATAGATTCATTGGATTCAATAGATTCTATAGATTCTTCAGATTTGATCTTAGGACTATTATTTTTACTATTTAGTTTATTTTCTTTTTTTACCGCCTTCTCCTTCTGTTTTAGTTCCTTTTCCCTTTGTTTTGCCTCAATTTCCTTTTGTTTTAATTCAAATTTTACCAACTTCTTGGATTCTTCAGACTTGCTGCGAGGGATATTGTCTTTACTCTTCAATTTATTTTCCTTTTTTAACTCCTTTTCTTTTTGTTTTAATTCCTTTTCCCTTTGTTTTGCCTCAATTTCCTTTTGTTTTAATTCAGACTTCACCAAATCCTTTGATTCTTCAGACTTAGTGTGAGGGACATTTTCTTTACCATTCAGTTTATTTTCCTCTTTTAACTCATTTTCTTTTATTTTTTAATTCACTTTTCCTTTGTTTTAATTCAACCTCCCTTTGTTTTAATTCAACTTCCCTTTGTTTTAGTTCAAATTCCTTTTGCTTTAATTCAAATTTTACTGATTTTTTGGATTCCTCAGAATTGTTTCTAGAACTAAAATTTTTAATTTTTTCCTCTACTAGCTCCTTTACTTTTAATTGTAATTCTTTCACTTTTAGTTTTAATTCGCTTTTCTTTCCTTTTAATTCGATTACATCACGTTTTAATTCAACAATTTCCTTTTGTTTTAATTCAGTTTCTAGAGTTTCTTTAGATTTTTCAGAAATATTGCTAGTGATCGCTTGTTCCTCTTTCAGTTCTTCTACCTTTTGTTTTAATTTCAATTTTCTTCAATTTTAATTCAACCTCGTTTTGCTTTAATTCAATTTCTTTTTGTTTTAATTCAGATTCTACAAAAACTTTAAATTCTCTATAATTGTTACTAGAGTTATTATTTTTATTCTTAAATTTTTGTTCCTCTATTAGGTCCTCCAACTTTTGTTTTAGTTCAATTCTCTTGTGTTTTAATACAATTTCCTTTTGTTTTATATCGGATTCTATAGATTCTTGGGATTCTACAGACTCTTGGGATTCTACATTCTCTTTAGATTCTTCAGACCTGTCAGTAGAATTATTATCATTATTCCTTAATCGTTTTTCCTCTTTGAGCTCTTTTACCTTTTGTTTGAATTCGAGAACGCTACTGACCTGACAGTCAGACAGAATTAATGGGATACAAGATCTTTTGAGCGAACTATAGCCTAGGTTGGCTGGACACTGAACCTCGCGGTGATAAAAAGAGTATACAATGTCATTACATACATGGAATTTTGTGCAGTCAATAGGGTCCGGAAATGCACCACGCTCTTTACACTCGAATAAACCTGTGTTGGCTGTGGGACTGATTAGGTTATCCTTCGTGGATCTTGGGCCAGTAGCGGTCGCAATTGAAGCTACAGGAACTGCCGCTGTGGCTAACACGTCACCAAGAATCGGCGATCCAGTAAAAGCATTACCGGAAGGAGCTGAGTGATTATACTTTTTAAATTCTATTTCCTTTTGTTTGAACTCAAGAAGACTATGAACATGGCAGTTGGATAGAAATAATGGAATACAAGACTTTTTCAATGAGCTATAGCCTTTGTTCTCTGGACATTGAATCACTCTATGGTGCAATAAAGTTTGTCTTATACTACAAACATGGAATTTTGTACAATCAAGAGGATCAGAAAATATCCCACGTTCTGAACACTCAAACGAATATGGTGTGTTTGTAGAATTGACGAGCCTACCTGAGTCACTAGAAACTTCTTCATTTGTAACCTTGTTTATATCTAATGATGTTACTAACCCTTTAGCACCTACTGCTGAACTTGAGACGTTGTTGGCAGCTTCTGGCGCTGAAACTTCGTAGGCAGTTGATAAATCTTGGACGACGTTGGTAGCTGATGAAGCTGGAGATTTATTAAAAGCTAATGAATCTGAGACTCCGTTAGCATCTGCTGATGCTGGGCCATCGTTGATCGATGCGAATTTGCGACTTCCTTGATGGATACTGAAGCTGTGCTTCGTTGACGGATATTGAAGCTGGGGCTTCATTGATGGTTACTAGAGCTGGGACTTCATTCAGGGTTGCTGAATCTGGTACTTCGTCAATGGGTGCGGAATTTAGAGCCTTGTTGGTGGAATCTGAAGCTGGGACCTCTTTGATCGTTGCTGAAGCTGGGGCATCATTGAGGGTTACTAGAGCTGGGACTTCATTCAGAATTGTTGAATCTGGTACTTCGTTGATGGGTGCGGAATTTGGTGTTTCATTAGTGATTGCTGAGGCTGGTACTTCGTTTATGGGTGCTGAATTTGGAGCTTTGTTGGTGGAATCTGAAGCTGGGACCTCTTTTATGGTTGCTGAAGCTGGGCCTTCATTGAGGGTTACTAGAGCTGGGACTTCATTCAGGATTGTTGAAGCTGGTACTTCGTTGATGGGTGCGGAATTTGGTGTTTCGTTAGTGATTTCTGAGGCTGGTACTTCATTGATGGGTGCTGAATTTGGAGCTTTGTTGGTGGAATCTGAAGCTGGGACCTCTTTGATCGTTGCTGAAGCTGGGCCTTCATTGAGGGTTACTAGAGCTGGGACTTCATTCAGGATTGTTGAAGCTGGTACTTCGTTGATAGGTGCGGAATTTGGTGTTTCGTTAGTGATTGCTGAGGCTGGTACTTCGTTGATGGGTGCTGAATTTGGAGCTTTGTTGGTGGAATCTGAAGCTGGGACCTCTTTGATCGTTGCTGAAGCTGGGCCTTCATTGAGGGTTACTAGAGCTGGGACTTCATTCAGGATTGTCGAAGCTGGTACTTCGTTGATGGGTGCGGAGTTTGGTGTTTCGTTAGTGATTTCTGAGGCTGGTACTTCATTGATGGGTGCTGAATTTGGAGCTTTGTTGGTGGAATCTGAAGCTGGGACCTCTTTGATCGTTGCTGAAGCTGGGCCTTCATTGAGGGTTACTAGAGCTGGGACTTCATTCAGGATTGTTGAAGCTGGTACTTCGTTGATAGGTGCGGAATTTGGTGTTTCGTTAGTGATTGCTGAGGCTGGTACTTCGTTGATGGGTGCTGAATTTGGAGCTTTGTTGGTGGAATCTGAAGCTGGGACCTCTTTGATCGTTGCTGAAGCTGGGCCTTCATTGAGGGTTACTAGAGCTGGGACTTCATTCAGGATTGTCGAAGCTGGTACTTCGTTGATGGGTGCGGAATTTGGTGTTTCGTTAGTGATTTCTGAGGCTGGTACTTCGTTTATGGGTGCTGAATTTGGAGCTTTGTTGGTGGAATCTGAAGCTGGGACCTCTTTGATGGTTGCTGGAGCTGGGGCATCATTGAGGGCTACTAGAGCTGGCACTTCATTTAGGATTGTTGAATCTGGTACTTCGTTGATGAGTGCGGAATTTGGTGTTTCGTTAGTGATTGCTGAGGCTGGTACTTCGTTTATGGGTGTTGAATTTGGAGCTTTGTTGGTGGAATCTGAAGCTGGGACCTCTTTGATGTTTGCTGAAGCTGGGCCTTCATTGAGGGTTACTAGAGCTGGGACTTCATTCAGGATTGTTGAATCTGGTACTTCGTTGATGGGTGCGGAATTTGGTCTTTCGTTAGTGACTGCTGAGGCTGGTATTTCGTTGATGGGTGCTGAATTTGGAGCTTTGTTGGCGGAATCTGAAGCTGAGACCTCTTTGATTGTTGCTGAAGCTGGTACTTCGTTGAGAGGTGCTGAATCAAGGGCTCCATTGGTGGCTACCGAATTAGGGTCATTGTTGATGGATTCTGGTACTGAGATTTCGTTTGCAATTATTGGAGCTGGAACACTGTTGATGTTTGCTGAAGATGGAACTTCATTGATAAACGCAGAAGGCGGATCTTCGTTTGTAAGTGCTGAAGCTGGAATGTCATTAGTAGATGCTACAACTGGGATCTCATAGGCAGGAAAAGAGGCTGGAGCTTCATCATGAGAGCTTAGACCTGAATCTTTATTAGTCGCAGCAGTTGGGGTTTCATTGTCGACTGAAGTTGTTGGGGTCTCGTTTGAAACTGAAAAAGTGGTTACTTTATTAGTAACATCTGAAATTATGACCTCGTTAGTATAATCTGGATCTCTGACCTCGTTGACATAAGTTGATTCTAAGAGCTTGGTTCCAGTTTCTGAGGCTGGAGCTTCGTTTATGGCTGCAAATTCTGGAGATTCGTTTATAACTATAAAGGCTGTGACCTCGTTTGTATCAGCTGATATTGTGATTTCATCAGCAACAACTGAAGCTGTGACTTCATCAGCAACATTTGATGTTATGACTTTGTTAGAAGCAGATGAAGATGTTATTTCGTTTACAGCCGCTGAATCGGTGGCCTTGTTGGTTTCATCTACTGATGTGTCCTCGTTTGTGATTTCTGAAGTTTGACTCTTGCCAGAACCAACTTTTGTTATAACGTCACTGCTAACTACTGAAGTAACTAATTCATTCGCATTCTCCATTGTTGTCTCTTCTCTGATCTCTACAGCGATCTCAGCATCTATGGTATATTCCGAATTCGGCACCTCATTAACAGCTGCTGAATTTGTGACTTCTTCTGTAGATGCTAAGGTAGTGTTGACACTTGTATTTGAATTAAGTGTTGTTTCTTCTGCAACAGATGCAACTGTTGTGGTATCTTCTCTCTCAGCCGAAGCATTAGTAAGGATATAATTGGTTTTCAGAACATTTGTTATATCTGGAGGACCCGTGTCTGTAGAATATATTATAGATGTGGTAGTTTCTTCTGTAAAAACAGAATCATCTGTGACGGGAAGCGCCGCTCCATAAGTTAAACCCTGTAAAAAAAATATATATTTAACCGGTTAGGTATTTTTTAAATAAATATTTTATATTGTGATGAATCCATTAGTATTTTTTTAAATTTCGTATTTGTAAATTACAACGCTTCAATTAAGATATACATTAGTTTTTTCTAGTAAAATAATATAATCTATATAAAATATTATTAAAAAGTCATCATAAAATAAAAAAACTGTGAGGAAAATCTATCTAAAATATCATTGATATGAGTACTCTGGAAATTCAATATTCTTATTGTTTAAACCTAATTCTCAAAATGTAAAACCTTGATTATATACAAGTAGTTCATAGTTATAATTTTAGTTGCATGCTGTATTTGTATTTTTATTATTATAAAATAAAATAACAAATACTACATACAACTAAAAATATAGTTATGATCTTTATCTCCATACTTTTTTTTATTTGCTATAATTGGCTATATGTAGTTTTCATTGTAGAGGTATGTTTCAAATTGTTATTACTGCTAATGAATGGGCTTAATTAATACAAGCGAAATTCTTTGCTAGTTGGAACACCTCTATAGCTCACTCTAGAAATTATTTTTACAAACTTGATAAAGAAAAAGGGCAGATAAATAGATATGTACATATATACTATATTGCAATCTCTGCCTATTAAGAACTTTTTTTAAATTTGAGTAGGCACTATTAACTTTTGTACACATGTAATATATAACGTTAGAGTAACCACATATTTAAAACAACTTTTCTTAAATTGATATATGAAAGGTAATTATTATATGTACATTGTGTTTACTTAAAGATAACTTTCTAAAATTTGTCGTATGTTACATGAGATAATTTCCAGTGTTTGATTGTCCCAGTAAATGCTTAGGGCCTTTAGATCTTGAAACACAAATTAATGAGAATTGTATTGGTCTCTAAGCGTTGGATACACAGAATTAGAATTGTAAAATTGACATCTCTCTAGGGCAATATCTTAAGAACAGATGAATATTTGTATGAATACTTGATGAGAATTTTTATAACATATTGTCTTCCTTTGCTTACAATTGGTAAAAAGCTATATATATATATATATATATATATATATATATATATACTATTTAATTTTTAAAAGTCATTTTTGTAAGATATTTGTTCAATAGATAACAAGTTGAAATATAAATATTTGGTTTTAATAGTAAAATATTACCTACTATTTAAGGGAACGGCGTGATTATATAGGTATCTATAAAATTATTATCTATGTTCCAAAATGTTTAAAGGTTTTTTCTATCCATATGCTCATACTCATGAATTAAGATTTAAGAATATATACATAATTCAGAAGATATCCACATGATCCTAATAAAGTTGAATTTAAGAATATACGATTCAGAGGAAGTGTTCTCACATTTGCGTGGAGTAAGAGTACTAAAATATTTATGAAAAAAAGGTACACTCGGCTGGTAAGCAACCTCCCCGTCATTGGTAAACGAAAAAAAATTGAATTTTATGTTTTTGTCTACATGGCCAATGAGTAGAGGTAGGATTATTGTATTTGACCGGTTATTTAGAAGTTTTGTTAGAATAGTGGAAGTCAAAATAAGGAAACCTGGTAAAAACGGCAATGTCCAATAATATTATAGTGTTTGTATAGTAATAATTTTTACTATTTATTCCCTCACCAATGGGCACATGGTCTAAGGCGTCTTTATCTATATTAACGTGATTGCTGGTAGTTGTAAGCTCGAGTTTCTATCCTTTGAAATATGCACTAGGGACGGCTTTACCCATGTAATTTATTATTGTGCCTTTATAATCCCTCGCCACACTAATATAGGTACACTTCCTTAAATATAATAATTTAAAAAATTACTTTGAATAAGTATAATTATTAGTTTAACTAAATTACTATTGATTTGAAATAAACTTACAAAAAAATATATAATGAAGAGAAGACCAGTGCAGCACTGAACTTGCTTCATCTTGAATCTTGAATAGTACTTAGTTCTTCGATACAACCTTCTTTATAATTTATGTATAATTATATTGTAGTTATATTTGTAGCTTGTTATCGGTGGAAAGCTTTAGCTGTAACTATTAAATTCACGTTGACATTGTTTAGTATTTATAATCAAACTCATTTTTCTATAACGCATCATCACTTTTACAACATGTTTTTAAATAGTTCAGAGTCGTAAATTAGATTAAAAGTAAACACAAGCTATTTAAATGACTTCACTTGTTTTTTTCATCGTCACGAAAATACCTAGAAAGGAACGCGGTAAGAAATGTTTACAAGACGTTTAGCATTGTTCAGTCACTCTAAGTAAGAACTGTTCACTATCTCAACGGAACTGGTACTGATTCCAGGATAAATACCATATTTTTAAGTTGTTATTTTCAATCCAACTTAATTCAATTAAACACTTCTTCCGTTTCCGTGGGTGCGTGCTTATTGTGTCAAAAAAAAGACAAGGGTTATATATTTAATTATTAATATATCCTGCTAGCCACGTGTGTTTCCTCAAGTAGTTGAGTGTTGAAGCAGATACTAAGGTTTAGTGAGGCTATCTTAGGCCAAGGTGGAACATTGTAATTTTAGAGCACTGGTATTGAAACTAAAGTGGTTTTCTATGGTTATTACAGTGACCTCTTAGATAGGAAAATTGTATAGAAAGTTGTCAAATAAATTAATAATTAATAGCCGGAGCTATTATTTATGTTATTAGTGGGAATTACTCCATCTATATATCATATTCTTAAAATTGAAAATTACACCTGGACACGGGAATCGAACCCAGAGTCAGAGGTCCCGGGTTCGATTCCCGTGTCCAGGTGTCTTTTTCAATTTTCAGAATATGAAGTAAAATAAATGTTTTCAATATCAATTATTGCTCATTAATAAAAACAAATGATTGAATTCATTTAGATAAACTAATATAATTGGTAATAGCTACCATAGTATGTAATATAAAGTAAAATAAACTAAAACTACCCATAAAAATAAAATTAAAGATAAAATCAGAAAAAAAAATATAACTTATATCTCGTAATCTTTATGAACTTGAAATTAAATAATCACGATTAGAGCACAAACATATTATGTACTCATTCAAAAATTGTAAAACATTTTTATTGACTTAGGTTCTTAAAATGAGGAGGCACACTATATTTTCAAATTAATACTATTCATCCTTAGGAGGCTCACTAAATGTCTAGTGCTTATTATTATTCAAGTAATTGTATCCATACTCAAAAGTCTGAACAAAATGGCTTCTAACGTAATATAATTAGTACCCACTCAAAAGGCTACCTAAATGTATAGGGCTTATGTTTTCTCAAGTAATGGTAATTAATATCAAGAGGCTCCCTAAATGTCAAGTACTTACGGTTTCTCAAATAATAGTATTAATGGTCAAGAAGCTTAATAAATTTCTAATTTTTATGATTTCTTAGAACATAGTAGTCATGCTCAAGAGGCTTACTAAATTCACAAGGTTTGTGGTTTCTCAAGTAAACCTATTAATTGTCAAGAAGCCTACCACGCTTCTAAAACTTAAGGCTTCTCAAGTTATAGTAGTAAGGTTAAAGAGGCTTAGCAAATGTTTTGTGCTAATGGTTTGTCAAGTTATAGAATTCATGTCAAGAAACTCGCTGAATAATTAGGGTTTTGGTTTCTCAAGAAATAAAACCTATGCTCAAGAGTCTTACATAAGGTCTAGTGCTTATGGTTTGTCAAGCTATAGTATTCCTGTTCATGAGGTTCACTGAGGATCTAGGATTTGGTTTTCAAGACGTAAGATAATTCATGCCCTAGAGGCTTAATATAAAGCTTTAGGGCTTGTAGTTTCTCAAACAATAGTATATATACACTCAAGCGGCTCAATATTTTTAAATATTTTTGGTTTCTCAAGTAATTGTAATCATGCTTATGAGGAACCTTTAAGGTCAAGTGTTTATAACATCTTAAGTAATAATATTCATTTTCCAGTGGGCGTATGTTTTGTCAAGTAATTGTACCATTTCAAGAGGCTCACTGAAGGTTTAGTATGTATGGGTTTTTTAAGAGTACATATAGTATTCCGTATAAAGAGGCTTACCAAGGGTCTAAGACTTATGGTTTTCAAGTAATAGTATCTATTTCTATAGGTTCACTAAATGTTTAGGCCTTAAGGTCTCTAAGGTAATCATATTAATTCTAAGTTCGCTCACTATGGGTCTGGTGTCAGTGGTTTCTAAAATAATGATATTAATTCTAAGATCGCTCACTATGGGTCTGGTGTCAGTGGTTTCTAAAATAATTATATTAATTCTAAGATCGCTCACTATGGGTCTGTACCAGTGGTTTCTAAAATAATGATATTAATTCTAAGATCGCTCACTATGGTCTGGTGTCAGTGGTTTCTAAAATAATGATATTAATTCTAAGTTCGCTCACTATGGTCCGGTGCCGGTGTTTCTAAAATAATGATATTAATTCTAAGATCGCTCACTATGGGTCTGGTGCCAGTGGTTTCTAAAATAATGATATTAATTCTAAGATCGCTCACTATGGGTCTGGTGCCACTGGTTTTAAAATAATGATATTAATTCTAAGCTCACTCACTATGGGTCTGGTGCCAGTGGTCTCTAAAATAATGATATTAATTCTAAGTTCGCTCACTATGGGTCTGGTGCCGGTGGTTTCTAAAATAATGATATTAATTTAAGATCACTCACTATGGGTCTGGTGCCACTGGTCTTTAAAATAATGATATTACATTCTAAGTTCGCTCACTATGGGTCTGGTGCTGGTGGTTTCTAAAATAATGATATTAATTCTAATTCGCTCACTATGGGTCTGGTGCCATGGTTACTAAAGTGATTATATTAACTCAAAGATCACTCACTATGGTCTGGTACCAGTGGTTTCTAAAATAATGATATTAATTCTAAGATCGCTCACTATGGGTCTGGTGTCAGTGGTTTCTAAAATAATGATATTAATTCTAAGTTCGCTCACTATGGTCCGGTGCCGGTGGTTTCTAAAATAATGATATTAATTCTAAGATCGCTCACTAAAGGGTCTGGTGCCAGTGGTTTCTAAAATAATGATATTAATTCTAAGATCGCTCACTATGGGTCTGGTGCCACTGGTTTTAAAATAATGATATTAATTCTAAGCTCACTCACTATGGGTCTGGTGCCAGTGGTCTCTAAAATAATGATATTAATTCTAAGTTCGCTCACTATGGGTCTGGTGCCGGTGGTTTCTAAAATAATGATATTAATTCTAAGATCACTCACTATGGGTCTGGTGCCACTGGTCTCTAAAATAATGATATTAATTCTAAGTTCGCTCACTATGGGTCTGGTGCCGGTGGTTTCTAAAATAATGATATTAATTCTAAGTTCGCTCACTATGGGTCTGGTGCCAGTTGGTTACTAAAGTGATTATATTAACTCAAAGATCATCACTAGTGGTCTGGTACCAGTGGTTTCTAAAATAATGATATTAATTCTAAGATCGCTCACTATGGGTCTGGTGTCAGTGGTTTCTAAAATAATGATATTAATTCTAAGTTCGCTCACTATGGGTCTGGTGCCGTGGTTTCTAAAATAATGATATTAATTCTAAGATCGCTCACTATGGGTCTGGTGCCGTGGTTTCTAAAATAATGATATTAATTCTAAGATCGCTCACTATGGGTCTGGTGCCGTGGTTTCTAAAATAATGATATTAATTCTAAGTCGCTCACTATGGGTCTGGTGCCAGTGGTTCTAAAATAATGATATTAATTCTAAGATCGCTCACTATGGGTCTGGTGCCGGTGGTTTCTAAAATAATGATATTAATTCTAAGATCGCTCACTATGGGTCTGGTGCCACTGGTCTTTAAAATAATGATATTAATTCTAAGTCGTCACTATGGGTCTGGTGCCGGTGGTTTCTAAAATAATGATATTAATTCTAAGTTCGCTCACTATGGGTCTGGTGCCAGTGGTTCTAAATAATGATATTAATTCTAAGATCGCTCACTATGGGTCTGGTGCCAGTGGTTTCTAAAATAATGATATTAATTCTAAGATCGCTCACTATGGATCTGGTATCCAGTGGTTTCTAAAATAATGATATTAATTCTAAGTTCGCTCACTATGGGTCTGGTGCCATGGTCTTCTAAAATAATGATATTAATTCTAATCTCCTACTATGGGTCTGGTGCCAGTGGTCTCTAAAATAATGATATTAATTCTAAGTATCGCTCACTATGGTCTGGTGCCGGTGGTTTCTAAAATAATGATATTAATTCTAAGATCGCTCACTATGGGTCTGGTGCCAGTGGTTCTAAAATAATGATATATTAATCTAAGATCGCTCACTATGGGTCTGGTGCCAGTGGTTTCTAAAATAATGATATTAATTCTAAGATCGCTCACTATGGGTCTGGTGCCGTGGTTTCTAAAATAATGATATTAATTCTAAGATCGCTTCACTATGGGTCTGGTGCCGTCGTTTCTAAAATAATGATATTAATTCTAAGATCGCTCACTATGGGTCTGGTGCCATGGTCTCTAAAATAATGATATTAATTCTAAGATCGTCACTATGGGTCTGGTGCAGTGGTTTCTAAAATAATGATATTAATTCTAAGATCGCTCACTATGGGTCCGGTGCACTGGTCTCTAAAATAATGATATTAATTCTAAGTTCGCTCACTATGGGTCTGGTGCCAGTGGTCTCTAAAATAATGATATTAATTCTATGATCGCTCACTATGGGTCTGGTGCCAGTGGTCTCTAAAATAATGATATTAATTCTAAGATCGTTCACTATGGGTCTGGTGCCGGTGGTTTCTAAAGTAATGATATTAATTCTAAGCTCGTTCACTATGGTCTGGTGTCAGTGGTTTCTAAAATAATGATATTAATTCTAAGATCGCTCACTATGGGTCTGGTGCCACTGGTATTTAAAATAAAGATATTAGTTCTAAGCTCACTCACTATGGGTCTGGTGCCAGTGGTCTCTAAAATAATGATATTAATTCTAAGTTCGCTCACTATGGGTCTGGTGCCGGTGGTTTCTAAAATAATGATATTAATTATAAGATCACTCACTATGGGTCTGGTGCCACTGGTCTCTAAAATAATGATATTAATTCTAAGTTCGCTCACTATGGGTCTGGTGCTGGTGGTTTCTAAAATAATGATATTAATTCTAAGTTCGCTCACTATGGGTCTGGTGCCAGTGGTTACTAAAGTGATTATATTAACTCAAAGATCACTCACTATGGGTCTGGTACCAGTGGTTTCTAAAATAATGATATTAATTCTAAGATCGCTCACTATGGGTCTGGTGTCAGTGGTTTCTAAAATAATGATATTAATTCTAAGTTCGCTCACTATGGGTCCGGTGCCGGTGGTTTCTAAAATAATGATATTAATTCTAAGATCGCTCACTATGGGTCTGGTGCCGGTGGTTTCTAAAATAATGATATTAATTCTAAGATCGCTCACTATGGGTCTGGTGCCACTGGTTTCTAAAATAATGATATTAATTCTAAGTTCGCTCACTATGGGTCTGGTGCCAGTGGTTACTAAAGTGATTATATTAACTCAAAGATCGCTCACTATGGGTCTGGTGTAGTGGTTTCTAAAATAATGATATTAATTCTAAGATCGTTCACTATGGGTCTGGTACCAGTGGTCTCTAAAATAATGATATTAATTCTATGATCGCTCACTATGGGTCTGGTGCCAGTGGTCTCTAAAATAATGATATTAATTCTAAGATCGTTCACTATGGGTCTGGTGCCGGTGGTTTCTAAAGTAATGATATTAATTCTAAGCTCGTTCACTATGGGTCTGGTGTCAGTGGTTTCTAAAATAATGATATTAATTCTAAGATCGCTCACTATGGGTCTGGTGCCACTGGTATTTAAAATAAAGATATTAGTTCTAAGCTCACTCACTATGGGTCTGGTGCCAGTGGTCTCTAAAATAATGATATTAATTCTAAGTTCGCTCACTATGGGTCTGGTGCCGGTGGTTTCTAAAATAATGATATTAATTATAAGATCACTCACTATGGGTCTGGTGCCACTGGTCTCTAAAATAATGATATTAATTCTAAGTTCGCTCACTATGGGTCTGGTGCTGGTGGTTTCTAAAATAATGATATTAATTCTAAGTTCGCTCACTATGGGTCTGGTGCCAGTGGTTACTAAAGTGATTATATTAACTCAAAGATCACTCACTATGGGTCTGGTACCAGTGGTTTCTAAAATAATGATATTAATTCTAAGATCGCTCACTATGGGTCTGGTGTCAGTGGTTTCTAAAATAATGATATTAATTCTAAGTTCGCTCACTATGGGTCCGGTGCCGGTGGTTTCTAAAATAATGATATTAATTCTAAGATCGCTCACTATGGGTCTGGTGCCGGTGGTTTCTAAAATAATGATATTAATTCTAAGATCGCTCACTATGGGTCTGGTGCCACTGGTTTCTAAAATAATGATATTAATTCTAAGATCGCTCACTATGGGTCCGGTGCTACTGGTCTCTAAAATAATGATATTAATTCTAAGTTCGCTCACTATGGGTCTGGTGCCAGTGGTCTCTAAAATAATGATATTAATTCGAAGTTGGCTCACTATAAGTCTGGTGCCGGTGGTTTCTAAAATAATGGTATTAATTCTAAGATCGCTCACTATGGGTCTGGTGCCGGTGGTTTCTAAAATAATGATATTAATTCTAAGTTCGCTCACTATGGGTCTGGTGCCGGTGGTTTCTAAAATAATGATATTAATTCTAAGTTCGCTCAATATGGGTCTGGTGCCGGTGGTTTCTAAAATAATGATATTAATTCTAAGATCGCTCACTATGGGTCTGGTGCCGGTGGTTTCTAAAATAATGATATTAATTCTAAGATCGCTCACTATGGGTCTGGTGGCACTGGTCTTTAAAATAATGATATTAATTCTAAGCTCGTTCACTATGGGTCTGGTGCCAGTGGTCTCTAAAATAATGATATTAATTCTAAGTTCGCTCACTATGGGTCTGGTGTCAGTGGTTTCTAAAATAATGATATTAATTCTAAGATCACTCACTATGGGTCTGGTGCCACTAGTCTCTAAAATAATGATATTAATTCTAAGTTCGCTCACTATGGGTCTGGTGCCAGTGGTTTCTAAAGTAATGATATTAATTCTAAGTTCGCTCACTATGGGTCTGGTGCCGGTCGTTTCTAAAATAATGATATTAAGGCCAGTTTCATAGTCAGACTTAGCATGCCTAAAGTGCGAGTCGATACAAAATACAAAACGTCACCTACCTGAAATTGAATGGAATGGGCCAGTTTGGCATATGAAACTGGCCCATTCCATTCAATTTCAAGTTGGTGACGTCTTGTATTTAGTATAGCACCGCACTTGAGGCGTTTTAAATCTGACTATGAAACTGGCCCTAATTCTAAGTTCGCTCACTATGGATCTGGTGCCAGTGTTTTCTAAAGTTATGATATTCTATTATTCACTTTAAAGAGGGTCTCTAAAGTTCCAATGAGTTTCTTCTCCTTTATCAAAAGTATATGAAAAGACTAGTGCAATATGGTATTGTATGATTGATTTTTATAATTAAAATATGATTATATATCTCTTCTGTCCGAAGTTTTTGTTTTAAAGGTTCCATTAATATCATTTAAGCACTTAATCGGTGGGTATTCGCACCAAAGGCAATCTCTTTTAATCTTTCTCTCCACTGGTGAGATTGTTGGGATTGCAATTTTCTCTAAAAAGATATCCTAGTTGTAAACCGTATATAATCTTGATCTAAAAATACTTATATATTCATGTTTTATAATTATGATAAACTTTGTTCTAGAGCATCCTCTAAATTTCATTTGGAAGTAGTAATTATTGTGACATTCAGTTGAAACAATTCATGCAGCTTGCAAACTGTTTCTCCAAGCCGTAATTTTGAAAGGCGACCTTTGATTCTTTTTATGAGATTATAAATTAAAAAATGGCATTGTAAATAAAACTTGTTGACTCAGTTCTTGAAGCGTACTTAACACGTTAGTATTTTGAACTCTGGTTCAAACACGTCACCACATAAGACTGAACTAGACCTTCAGATAAATTTGAAAATACAGTTATTTCAAAAGCAACAATTGTCCATTATTAACATTTGGGGGAAAAAAAATCGTTCAAATAAATACTTTTATGTCGGCAAAGCTTTATACAGAAAGGGGGGATAGTGGAATTTAGAGAGAGAAAATATATGTTATATATAGGAAGATTCTTCCAGCTCCTTCCGGTTCCATCGTTACTGAGCTCGTTTGACTGAAAATTATTTATTTTCGTAGAAACTATCCAAAGCTTAAGCTTATTTCAGTCATGTAATTTATTGAATTAGTTATATTATAAAATTAAACTTTTTAATTATTATTAACAACTAAAAATTACGTTGGCTGTTGTATGGTCTAAGCCGTCACTCTGACAATAAACTGAGCTGATGAAGACATAAATTTCAGGGTCCAAATCCTGGTCAGGTTTTCTAAGAATGGCTTCTTAGAAATAGCTTTCCACGTAAATGCTGGGATAACTTCGTCAAAATTCAACCTTCAGAATCCGTGATTCATTAGAGATATCACTACATATGTGTGTAACCCGAAACAGTAGTAAGCCATGGTGATAATAATTTATAACTTTTAAATTAAACATTTCCTTAAATTTTTTGGACTAGATCAGATGGTAGATTAAAGATCATGCTGAAAATCATTTGCTAATATAAGAAAACAAATTTTTTTAAAAGGAGTGTAAGGGTGTACAAATGTATCAAAAAGGCAAAAGTATAAAAAGAGCAAACAGTGCAAAAAGGGTAAAATGAGGTACAAAGGTTAAAATGGGCAAAAATTTAAAAGTGCAAAAAGGGAATCTAATAAAAATGATAAAGTGTATATGGTCCATAGGGATTAGAAGTATATAGAAGGAAAAAAGTGCAAAAATGTTCAAAAGTGCATTAAAATCAAATAGTGAATAAAATTCAAAAAGCTTAAAAGGGGTAAATCATGAACAGGGGCTACTGATGTTTAAATTTCAGATCCCTAATTGCGGGGTATATCTTGCAACATTCGTGACAGACAAACTCCTCATTTTATCAGTCAACAGTAAACTACCCCTAAGTTGATGGTTAAGGTCCAAATTGTTTAAAAAAAAACCCAACCTCACCCCACCCCCACCCCCTACCCCCGATATCTCCGGTCCTTTTCATCGCAGAGAACTCCACTTGACCTCATTTTGTTCAACAAATAATTTAGTTTAACGACTGCCTTAAGTATTTTCTCGGTTTATGGCATAGTAAGATTTAAAAAGAGAAAAAAAGTATTTCTACCTCATTTTGGCACTTTTTAATCTAAATTGAACTGTTACATCTCTACTACTAATTACTGTAAAGAGCGTTGAATTGTTTCATCTATATTGTTGGAAAAGCTACAAAATTAAAGGACTCTTATAATATTCTTTAAAATTCTGAATAGTTGCGAAGATTTAGCACAGAAAAATAAATAATATGCCCTATTCTGCATTTTGTATGTTCCCCTTTGAACACATTTATGTAAAATTAAATTCTTCCAATTAACATAAAAATACATCCAATAATGCTATAAAATAACCATCGTTTATTTTTAATTTTTGAAAATTTTGATTTATCTACTAAGCGTATGAACATCACCAATTATTTTTTTTCATAATTTGAAAAATTAGGCATTCACGAATTTACTTTTTATATTAGTTCATTCAACACTTAGGCACTTATCACAATGATCTTAGATCAGGAGGGTAGCTTTAAGGAAAATGACCTGCACTCGCTTGGAGAGCGGATTTAAAACCACCCGTAGTACATCTTGACCTCCAGTCACAGAGAAACCAGACTATTGTGAAGATGATTAATAATATCTTTTGACCACCACTGTAGCCCGCAAATATTTGTATCAACTTTATTACTCAAGCAATGTTATTAGTAAATAGCTTTTATAGTCAAACAATTATTATTAGTGCACTATTTTAATACCGTTTATTTTGTGATACCCCCTTTGTATCATTATATAAGGAAGCATCATTTTAAACTATGTATTAACAATGTTCATATACTTCAACTTTTGATTTGAAAAACATAAAGTTTATTAATTTATTTAAAATGTTTATAAAAGTTCAAATTAAATCTAAAAATTTGCGTAATATAACCTGAATAGGTGGTAAGATGCTGTTCTAATAAATTAAAAAAATTAAAAAATCTTTATTCAGCATATATATATTTGCTCCAAAAGCTGCCAAATAAAATGGTATAATATAAAGGTCTTTGGTTCGATACCCTACATGGTAATAAACTATTCGCTAGAGATTTGGCTAAGTACTGTTATACTGATCGATCAAATAATTGAGTGAGAACAGGTTGCACTGTGTTCTAGTAAGATTAGATGTGTTGCTGAAGCTAAAATACTATTGTGTAAGCCGTACAAATAAAAAACAAAGAGCTACGCTCATTTGAATCAACGACCAATTTAAATCCTTTTATATGTGGACGTCGGTTAAGTTAAATAGTTAGTGCCATCTAGGTTAACAGATGGCTCCACAATAGGAAGAAACATTCTATATCAAGGTTCACCCATTCAAACTTTCAGACACGTCAGCCATCTTGGATGAACATACTTTTAGTAGACAATTATTTATAAGTCAACTTTGCTGGTCTTGGGGTAAGATGCTCATATCAGGACCCTGTGCTCATGGGTTCAAACCAAGCTGAAGTCGAAGGTTTTTCTTGAGCGATATAAATCCATAACACAACTTCCTTTGGAGGGGAATTAAATCCGTCTGTCCTATATTGATATTGGCATGTAAAATAATCCTTGAAGCTAGTCTATGTGAAAAAAAAATTCCTTCAAAATTGTTAGGACCCTCATCGCTCACTTATAGAAATGCAGTTTGGTAGACAACGAGTATCCACCACACTTTCCGAACTCCTCTATTATATAGGATATCTACCAAATGATGCAGGCAGCACTAACGAGCTTAAAGGCTTAATTCGTATCCAACTCCAAATGGATATAAACCACATCAAATCAACCTTTAGATTGTTGACTTAAGATGAATATTCCTTATAATAAATAAAATGTAAAATTCAATTTTAATTAAGTAGGTTATGTATTCTGTTTAATAAAAGTATTGCTATATTCTTTTAAGTGAAAAAACTATATTATGATTACAGCTTCAAATGAAAAATTAGTGATAAACTATGAGTTTATTTTACACAGACTTCAACGTCGTAACATACAGTTCATTTAACAGCACAAATAGTAGACAAGTGACAAATTCGTTAATATACTATCTATGTAAAAAATGTTAAAATTTTTTAATATATTACTAAATTATAAAGTTGGTAAGTAAACAAATGTTAAGAGTATTAACTTTGTATATTATTTGATATGTTAAATGATATTAAATTATTGAATCACTTATTGATAAAAAGAAAGACAATTGTTAAAATAACATAATTCAATTATAAAAAAGGTGGAGAAAATTTGTTTTGTTTATAAAATGTCTTATTATAAACTATTAAGTAACAAACACATATGTAATCATTTGAAAAATCTTGAATTTGAAATAATACTGTAAGTTAAATGGCAATGATTTAGTTATTGTGACATAAAATACACACAAAACATATATAGTTCGTTCATAAATTGGAAAGAACACGTTAAAATAATTAAAAATAATATATTAGAACTTCCAATAGGTTGAAATGCACAGCAAGTTGGCAGGTTTAATAATATATAAAGTTTATAGTATTTGTTATTAAATGTTTGTCAAATATAATAGAAATTTGAAGTCATATGTAAATAAGGAAACAGTAAATGTATTGAAAAAGTATAGTTTGAGAAAATTGTAATTAAATAGAGTTCAATGAAAAATTAAAATTGAATTATTTCTTATCTTAATCCCTTGTTCCTTGGTATTACATTCTTGAGATTTATATGTGTTTCGACATGTTTCGACGCAACTACGGCGTCATTTTCAAGACATGATCGAAGAAAAATGTGAGTTTTCCAACTGATGGCGTGAGGAAGAAGGAAGAGGAAGTCTTCCTCACGCCATCAGTTGGAAAACTCACATTTTTCTTCGATCATGTCTTGAAAATGACGCCGTAGTTGCGTCGAAACATGTCGAAACACATATAAATCTCAAGAATGTAATACCAAGGAACAAGGGATTAAGATAAGAAATAATTCAATTTTAATTTTTCATTGAACTCTATTTAATTACAATTTTCTCAAACTATACTTTTTCAATACATTTACTGTTTCCTTATTTACATATGACTTCAAATTTCTATTATATTTGACAAACATTTAATAACAAATACTATAAACTTTATATATTATTAAACCTGCCAACTTGCTGTGCATTTCAACCTATTGGAAGTTCTAATATATTATTTTTAATTATTTTAACGTGTTCTTTCCAATTTATGAACGAACTATATATGTTTTGTGTGTATTTTATGTCACAATAACTAAATCATTGCCATTTAACTTACAGTATTATTTCAAATTCAAGATTTTTCAAATGATTACATATGTGTTTGTTACTTAATAGTTTATAATAAGACATTTTATAAACAAAACAAATTTTCTCCACCTTTTTTATAATTGAATTATGTTATTTTAACAATTGTCTTTCTTTTTATCAATAAGTGATTCAAAAATTTAATATCATTTAACATATTAAATAATATACAAAGTTAATACTCTTAACATTTGTTTACTTACCAACTTTATAATTTAGTAATATATTAAAAAAATTTAACATTTTTTTACATAGATAGTATATTAACGAATTTGTCACTTGTCTACTATTTGTGCTGTTAAATGAACTGTATGTTACGACGTTGAAGTCTGTGTAAAATAAACTTATAGTTTATCACTAATTTTTCATTTGAAGCTGTAATCATAATATAGTTTTTTCACTTAAAAGAATATAGCAATACTTTTATTAAACAGAATACATAACCTACTTAATTAAAATTGAATTTCACATTTTATTTATATAAGTGTTCCTTACTAAACAATCTCTAAAAATGTTTTTCAAAATTCCTTATAATGTTAAAATTTACCAAAAAGAACAGTTAATCTATCATATTTTTTCCTCTTGTAAAAATTACAATGATTATCACAATAATTCTTCCTAGTAATATTCGGCAATTTAACACAAATGTAAGATCTAGTGTTAAAATACTATAGTTTATTTTATAATGATTTGCTACTAAGAGTCCATCTCAACCCTAGGATTATAGAGATTTATACATATAATAAACTCTAAGCTCTGTCTATACATTCGAATTTTGGTAAAGTCTCCAATTTTTCTGGATAATATACATGATAGGACAAACAAATAAACCATTTTTAATACTTTTGTCCTTCTATTTGTTTGTTTCCTGTAAGCGTAAGACTTACTCATCGGGTCAAGACGAGACTTTTTATCTTGTTGGCTACTCCTTATGTTTCCTGAAACAGGGTATCTCATCAGGGAGTGAAGGATTGTCGAAAAAATTGGGTGTAAGTATTAGATAAATTATACGTCATGGCTGGTGCTTGGTACTTATAAAACAGGATAATTTGTCTTGTGTGTGTTAGGGAATTGCCTATATAGTAACGCTTTAATTGAATTTATTTTTGTTTCTTAGATATTACATTTAAATTATTTCATTTGTTGTTCATTACAAAAATGCCTCCAAGAAAGAGAGCCATTGTTAGCGTGCTTGTTTTTGTCTTAAATATAAGTCCTTTTAAAGTTAATTTATGGTGTATTACATTTTATTTTTTAGATAGTGCATTTAAACTATTTCTTTTGGTATTTATTTTTCGTTTTTAAGAGTATTAAAATGAAATTACAATTAAAAATGAATTTAAAGAAGGATTTTGATGACAAGATTAACATAAGAGTTTTAGGTTTCTTACAGAAATGATAAACAACATCATAGAGAAAAAACATTTTCAAATATTTCCCTTCTCAATGACCAAAGCATATTTATTATATTTCTGAATACTTTTAAAACTATCTCATGATTTCAAAACTATTTTACAAACACAAAAGAAAATCAATATTACAACATCAATCAAGAGATTACAATATAAAAATTGGACCAAATCTGAAATTTATAAACAAATAAAAAATGAACAAAATTTTAAATTCGTAAACAATATATTTTTTGTCCTTACTAAAATTTTTTACCATATAATGCCTTTGCGAAAACGTCAGTGGTTTGATCCACAGTGATAAAATAATACTTAAGTTTTACTATTTTTTCAGAAAAAAATGTTATTGATAACATGAAATCGCACGTTTATTGGCCTACCCTTTCTATTAAACGGTTAGTTTTCAATCACTTTCATTGGTCTTTCACTGTCAACATGTAATTTTATATTCAAAGTTTGGTTTGTAAGCTCATCGATATGGGATTTTAATCAAATAACTTCTTTACATCTCTTCAGCTGCAGCAATTTATTTTTCTATCATGAGCTTTGGATTAATTTAAATACCTCAACGTTTTATCTTTGTTTGAAGATTTGCTCTCCTTAAATAATGACATTTTCAGTATCATTCCATCTGGTCCTCTCAAGGCATCTTCTTAACTCAGCATTACACATTCTTCATATTGTTGTGGTTTTCTTCTAATGTCTAATGAACTAAAGTCTCAGTCTATGTTTTTGTTTTCCAAGTCAAATGGTTTCCGATTGTATCCATAGCATTTGTGTTCAATGCAGCGTGTTTTTCATACGTTGTGGGTGGAGATTAATACTATGTAAAAGAAGCATGAAAGTTTGCAGACTGTGCTTTGCTTGCTGTGCTTAAATTGAGGAAGATAACCTGAGGCCTGTACATAATTGCATGGCATTTTAAAATACACTCAACAAAGAAGATCTCTCTGGTTATAGTCAAAATAATAACTTTTTTACGGACATTAAGAGATCACGAGTAATAAACGAACAAGTCATTACACGAGTCGTAAGTGCTATGGCAGATCAAGCTAGCCTAAATATCATAAATGCCACTTATCATGCGTGACCTGACCTAGGTTGTAAAATATAAAATTACTTGATATAAATTAATAAAGTAACCTACAAACTATTATTAGCATTGAAAAAGAGCAATATAAGCAGAATGCATAAGCATAACTTAATCTTTAGTAAAAAGATACTCATTAAGAAAGACATAACATAGAATATATTGTAATGGTAAAAAAAAAATATATTATTATGTATATATGTTTATTTATTTATTTATTTACTATTATTTATTTTTATTAATTTTGGAATGAATATACGAATGAATTTAATTTATATAATATCTAATATAATATATTATAATATATAAAATAATATTGGGCGCCAACTACCAACCCCTTTTATTTTGTGAGGTAGGTAGATTTTTAATTATTGAATAAATTTATCCCCATAAACTGCTCAGCGGTAATACGAAAACCCTTTTTCTCAAGACCCCTGGACTTTACCTAAAGTTTAGACTTAAGTTGGACACTTACAACCGAAGACTTCCTGGTGCAGATTATTATTCTTGGTCTGACCAATCCAATCTACTGAGCATCGCTATACATGGGATGTAAGTTCAAAAGAAAATACAATGTACATTGATGTAAATAAAAATAAAACAATTAAATTTAAATAGTGATTTTTAATTATTGTAGTTAATGATATCCTTAAATAAACCCTACCTATTAAGGCATGCCTCTTAAGTTATAAAAATTAATATAAGTATTGTTAAGCAATACTTGAAATTGTTTAAACTCTCACTTGAATTGTGAGTATAATTGAATATATATATTTCTTTAAGCAAATAACAGGATTTTAACAACAAAATTTATTCTTTATAACCTGTAACAATAAGGCTATGATTCTTTAATAAACAAAAAAAAAATTGTTCTGAGGTGGACAAAAGGTATTAATTCTGGTTTGAGAACTGAAATTATTTGTCCTTCTTTAGTAATTTAAAGGATTATGCTTAATTATTTACATCCATGCCAGGATGATTACTAATGGATTTGATCTCACCCGAAAATGTCCTTACTCTGGTAAATGTTGACCCAAAGCTCCGTCAATATTTAACTCTCCGGCCTTAAATTTCCATAAAATCTTCCTTGAAAACTTCCACTCAACCTTCTTCAGAAGTTAATACATCCTTTTCTTCAAGTTTTGGATGATAAAATTTATCAGGAACCAATAAACAATATAATCGAAGGATCCCCAGATCGGGTCCTTCCTTTCACTTTCGAAGCCAATTTAAGAGTCACAAAAAAAAAAGACAAAACATAAACACGTTCTTTTTGTTTTAAAATAAACAATCACCGGCCTAAGAGAAAATATTCACCGGGATTTATAAGCAAGAATAAAACAAACAATCTTAACTATTTAAATATTGGGGTATTACTATAAAGATAATTATAATTTTACATATGAACTTAAGTCATCTTTAGAATTAATTTAAACTTGGCACCAAACAAAAAAACCAAACGATAATAATAATATCTTCCGCTAGGGGATATTATTGTTTCAAGAGACAGCCAGATGCTATAAGCGTCCAAAAACATAAAAATAAACTAATCGAATAGTTCCGAAATAAACCACTCTCTGGAGCAGATAGCGTTAAAATCACCTACCAACAAAATTAATAAACATGGCGGGTTGGCAGTTTATGAAAAAATAAAGAAAAATGTTTTAATATAGTGAAATAAAAGTAAGTAGATTATATGTATAACATATATTTTAATTGTAAATGAATAAATAATAAATATTCAAAACTTTAGGAGTTTTGAATGAAATTTAAAACAAATAAACAGTAAAATTGTCAACGATATATTATATTTGAAGAATTTAGTCAACTGATTATTAGATTTCTACAATAAGTAACTCTTTTAACCAAAAATAACATCACAATATGTGTCTCAGATTCATAGGTGGGTTCAGATGTTCATTATGGTGTACATAATACGTAACGTCTCTCGCAGGGAGGGGAGGGGAGGATTAGAAGAGGGGCGGTAAGGAAAAAAATTTAAAGAATAAATAAAATTTAATTGTAATGATAACGACAAGTTTAATCAAACCTATAGGCCTATATTTGTTCTAATCAACTAATAAAGCTTACTTCAAAAATACAAACTTAAAGTTTGAGATATAAAAATGAACTTATAATAATTGACTAAATCATAATAATTAAGAATATTCTATATTATTCAATTCAGAGTTTAGTGAGTAATACATGTAATATTTGTTTTGAATAAACATAAATTAAAACACACAAACACGTCTATAGATATTAGTGTGTGCTTAAGCACGCCTGTTTTCACATAAGTTACATATTATTTCTGTGAATATATAATCACATTTAGGAAAAAAATAAAAAACTACAAACAATTAAAAATATTTAATAAAACTGTGTGATACATTTTTCTTAACGTCACTAGAATTTAATAATTGCATTTATATTTTTGAGGGATTTAACGTTCACTTTCTGATTTCTGAAACGACTGATTATATAAATACACGACTTATAAACTAACTTAAATTAGGAGCAGCTACAACATCCAGCCTACGGCCTTTAATTCATAATTGTGGAAAGAAAAACCCACATTTAATCAATGCACTTTTTGGCCATGCCAGGAATCGAACATGGGACTCATAGCTCAGTAAATAGACACGTTACCAACTGAGATAAGGTGTCGGACTTTAAAATGGCAAAACAAAATGTGAACATTTTTATTGTTGCTATTTTTTGTATTTATATCAGCCTTTAAAAAAAACTCTTATAGAGATGGAAAAATATTTTTTTTCCAAACTGATACTGGATCGTGATTATAGCTTTATGATGAGTGGTTTTTTTTTCCAATATTTGATTGTTTAAATCAAAGAAAATATTTTTTTAAGAGGGAAACAATTTATTTACCGATTGAGAATAGAATCAAAGACACATTTTATGATACGAATTTTAGCTTGACAAAGTATGACATTGTTTCAGGGATTCTCGATGGAAAACTGTCTAAATAAAATAATAATTTTTTGACATGATTGTTAGTACCTAAAACGCTAAAAGAATTTTTTTTTTTTACTTTATGTTCTAAAAAGATAGTATACACTTTATATTATAATTTTGCTATTATATAAAGTATAGTTTTCTTATGACAACTAAACTACTGGGATGTCAGTAATTTATTTTAATATGGTTTTATTATGATAATATATTAATCGAATACATTAAATTTGGGTGAATTCTTTGCTATTTATGATCTGAAATTTTTTTATGTTAGTACTGTACAGTCCATACAAACCAACAAACCACTGCACAGGAAAATCTTCCTTTACGTCTTTGACTTCGCGGTTAAGTTCAATCAAATACAATTTAATAGATATAATGATCGCATTCTGATCTTTCAGGAAATATTAACGTGTATGTGGGTTGTAAAATTATTTGGAAAAGTTTAATTTATTTTTTTAATGTACTCAGGCAAGAATTCATTGAGTTAGAGTTTTTAGAACTACCCCAAAAAAGAAAATTTTCTCCGCGTTTCAATAATTCAATTAATATAAGTTATATGGCACATATTTATAAACATTAATGGTTATGGTGTTGTTAACTTTATTATTTTACCGACATTGGTGGGCACGTGGCCTAACCGTCAGATTCGTCCAGTTTTTTTTTTTTTACGCCAATGGGTAGGGAGTGGTCATTAATCCTGGTGGTATTCAATGAGGGCATTTTCCTCCCGGAAATTTCTACCCATTATCCAAGCACACAAAGGGAGTTACATTTTCTATTAATTATAAATTAAATTAATTAGAAAATAATAGACTGAACGGGTAGTAATACTTTTTAAACGAAACCTTACTGCAACTAAATTAGATCATAACTGAATACCATAAGCTATTTTAAGTCTGGTATTAAATATTAATCTACACATAAATAAACTGAGTAAAAGTAATCCGTGTGTTTTCAGCTCCGAGAATGAATGTAGACCTTGATGCAGCTATATAAACAAAGGCGGTACATTATACACACTAGTTCTAATAATGTGAATAAACAAAGCTATTAAACTCTTATTCGTGTTGGGTGTATAGACATTTAAAGAGGCCTTGAAATATGTACTATTTAAATGCGTGAGCTTCTTGAACTACCATAAGAAACTAGATCTGTTTCAGTCATAAGTTTAAAAAAAATGAGGATGAATTGTCATCAGCAATATTTTTATTGTTCTGTGGGTGAGTTTTAGAGTATCAACCAACCTATTTATAATCACTATTAAATACATATTTTTGCCAAATAAAGCTTTATTGTCGTAGTGTGTATCCTATACTTATTTAGAGTTTGACTTAGTGTTAAGGGTAGAGGGAAACGGGCTAAATACTCATATATTAAAAAATATGGCAACCTGTATAAATGTTTTCTTGTTTTGCTTAAATGAACCAGTCAACACAGTAGGAATGGTTACATTACACACCACTAATTTCGCTGGTTGTATCCGACACAAAATAATTTGGATGGATGTATGACTCATACAAATGTCTCGTAATAATTTTTCATCGATACAATGATTTACGGCTCTAATATTTAATGAAATCTATTTAAAATGTGCGTTTTAATTCAATTTTTAATCAAAAGTGTTTTTGGTTGAAATTTTGGTTCGTGAAAGGAAGTGATAGACATCCATAGATTCGCACCCAATTTTAGATACGTCCGTGGTGTGCGCCTAAAATAACTGTATACCTTTACCAAACTATCACGATACTAAATGTCATATATAGTTGAAACCAACTTCTACAAAGTAGTATACTTACTTAAAAAATATCTTATTAGATAAAATTCATCTAGTTCTTGTTTTAATTCTACCATTTGGCATTTCGCCTATCTGACCAACTGGTTGTTTGTTCAGCAATACGTGTAGAATGTGCCGATCAATTTTAAAGAAAATTAACAGGCTCATTTTTGAACTTATATCAAGTGATGTATATAGGCTGTACATAGTTTTTCAATCTGGTTTCAATAAAGTGGTTAAAAAGCTTTTCGTTTAATAGTTCATCTCAACTGATTTTAATTCAAAATAACAATTTTCAATCGAGTATTTATTAGGTGGCGTATATATAATTAGACTACTGACTTTTTAAACTTAATTAAAAACGGCTATTATCTATGAATATATTGTAGTCTACAATTTTTTTTAAATAGCCACTTATTTTATGTCTAACTTGATCAACAAGGAAGGATTTTAACTTGGATCCAAAGAGAAACATTAAGACTCTAATAGCAATGTTATTATGTGTTCTGTCTTACAAAAGGCCCATTCCTTTTGTCAGTGATCCTGTCCTCTGTCTCCTCCTTGAGATCCCATCATTTTCTTCTTTCCTTCAAGTCATGTAGGATTTGAATCATTCTTCTTACTAAACTCCTCTTTCCCTAAACCTTTCCTTCAATGACGTCGTGCAGATGACAGTTCCTCCTATGGATGTGTCCGATCCAGTTTGCTTTGTACCGAAGAACCACATCCAAATTGGTTCTATACTCACCCAATATTCTTAGGACATCTTTATAAAATAAATGTTTGAATATAGTGAGTTCTAATGTTCACAAAAACTACTGATCTTTAAACTATCTCTAAAACGTAGACTTAACACATAAAAGGGAAGATTAAAATTAAATGTTTAGTTTATAGTGAACTACATATAGCAAGTATCACCCTTAGTTTCATATCATGGTAATACTCTATTTAAACCCCATTTGAATTTTGAACAAAATATAATAAAGGTTGGTAACGGGGGAGGGTGCTATAATAATCTGATTTTCTCCAACAGAATGGGCATTTTTTCAATACAGTGAATTATTCCTAAAAGTAGTTCAAATTTTTTTATAAACATAGTTGAAGTTATAAGTTTTATGAGTTTCATAAGACTCCAATGAGTGACAAGTCTAAGCATTGGGCAGGAATAAAAACATACAACATTTATTATACTTTCAAGAGAGGTGAAGAAGGGCTAGCAATTTCAAACCCCCACCCTTGGTCCTGTAATGAAATAAATAAATATATTTAATGTAATGTGGAATGTAAGAATACCTACCTAATTTTGAATACATTTTAGCAAATCACTAAATGACTTTCTGAGATGAAATTACAAGTTTAAATGTATATCTATTTAAGTGTTCTTAATGTTATTTTCACCTTTTATTTATAACTAACAAAATTTTAAGTCTAGTTTATAAACCGATTTTTTAGTGATTTTAAATGAATAACTATTTTTAGGAAATAAAATTAAGTATATATAGATAAAACTACTTTTCTAGTTTAATTGCTCTCGTTTAGATAACATATTAAAATGTTAAATTATGAATTATTCAACATAGCATACACCTGGTATGTATTTCATATTATTTTATTATTAAGTGATCTGTCTTACGACAAGCCCTTTCCTTTGTCAGTGAACGAAAGTATCCACATTATTGTGTAGAGGGGATGGAAAAATTACAGTTTTTTATAAAATGTGAAAAACTACCAACAGCGCAACATCTGAGATTTGAGCTCATACATTCCCGTCACCGTGAAATCAGTCTAATGATTGCCTGACGCCTTAGAGCAGAGCCTGTAGCCCTTATCTAGAGTTTGCACCTAATCTGTCTATAATATTCAGAAAAATTCCTTCGTGTGTCCATAAGAATTTAAGTAGAACAATGGCCTCGTATAGTATTACATAGTCATTAATATTGCATTTTAATTATAGAGTATTATTATGATTTATTGATAATTTATTATAGATAATGCTTTTTAGTTATTTTCGAATAAATAAGACGAACAAAATTTAACATTATTTATAAGTACTTTGTAACATAAATAAGGAATCACCAAATAGTTTGAAGAAAATATAATAATCATTTGACCTAATAAATTAATTGAAATCACACATTAGATTAAATAAACTTTGGACAGCAATGAATACCATGTGCCAAGTTACCTTATTGCGTGCTTACAGGTTAGCCAGACCTGCCATATATCACGTGACCAAGGGTGTGGGTAGCTTACGTTAAAATAATAAAGCGGTGGGCAAGATAATAATTATGTTTTTTCTCAAAAACCATTCATTATTCTGATCAATCTTCTCCCGTCCATTCAGGCGCTAGCAGGAGTACAGGTGGCACTAGCTCAGAACTGCACTTCAGCAGGTCGCATCGCCGTGACGGGTACCTGCAACCAATACTACCTGTGCGTGGCCAACGGCACTTCCTTCATACAGGTGGAGTACACGTGTCCGGGCAGTTCCGTGTTCAACACGGCAACCAGTCTCTGCACAACCTCCATCACGTGCTCCACCTCCACCTCCACGTCCACCATCGCTACCACCACCGTGGCCACCTGCAACGACGCTGGTTTCATCTGCGCTAACTCAACCTCGTTCATCCTCTGCGTGGATGGTGTGGCCTCGGGTGACGCGCAGACCTGCACCACGGGGACCTCATGTAGCTCCGACTGCTCCTTGGAGTGTTCGGCGACGACCCCTTGTAGTAGCACCACCACAGTGTCAACCACCACAGTTTCAGCCACCACTTTATCGTCTATCACCACCACGGAGGCCTTCTCCTGTTCGTCAGCCGGTCGGTTCGGGGTGTCCAGCAACTGCTCCTTGTACTACTTCTGCGTGGCAAACACAACCTCCGGGACTTACACCCAGGTTCTCTACACCTGCCCTGGTAGCTCGCTGTTCAACACAGCCACTAGTCTCTGCACCACGGGGACTGCAACTTGCGCATGATATGGCTGATTTTTTTTTATTAATTACTATGTTTAACATAATGGCCATTTCTTATTTTTTTTTCTTCATCGTGTCTTAGTAAACATCAAGGGCTATATGAATTTAGATATATTAAAGAAGTAGGTTTGAGGTAAATAGCATATTAGATTAAATATTCCCGCATTGGTATAGTAGGAAGTGCTAGAAGCCATTTGGGGAAAAAAATAACCTTAAGTTCACTGAGTTTTATTGAATCCTCTAATTCTCTGTATCCGAGAAGCCAGTATAGATGATCCTGAGACATAGTCAGCGTTCCCACTGGTAGGAGTGGGTGCCTTAGTTACTAACTGTTTAATTTTATGAGCAAGTCATGGGGAAATTATGTTAGAGAATGTGTACCCGCATTATCGTCTAAAGGGGTTGATAAAACATGGGTGAAAAACCCAATCAATGTGTCTGACCAAAATAATAATAATAATAATAATATTTAGCACCGCGTCTTACTACCCGTTCGGGTTATACGCTTAAGTATTAATTACTCTAATGGATTAGGAATTGGGAGGGTTGAATTTAGAGGAAGTGAACCCGCATTTGCGTGGAGGGAGAGTGGAAAACCATTTAGGAAAAACCACACCCAGTTCACCCGACCGAGATTCGAACCTCGATCTCCCCGTCCGCGGTGGTCGAGCTCAACACGACTAGCGCGTTAGCCAACTACGCCACCGAGGCGGGTTCTGACCAAAATGTTGATCTGAAAATCCTTATCACTAGTAATGCATTAAATCAGGATACTGACTGACACCTTGAGTTCGATGGTCACTGATAGAGAGAAAATAACTCCCACGCCATTTTACCACTTTTAATAGTTCATAAAAGTGAATTATTATTTAAAATAATATAAACAATAATTTTTATGTTGTTATCTGACTTATAAATATTTGCAACACAAGGGATGCTTTCTTGAAAACATTGGCGTGCGAGTTCAGATATTTTAAAAAGTGACAGGAGAGTACATTTGAAGTAACCAATTTTGGTAATAATATTTGATTAGCCTAAGTATTTTAATGACATAGGAATATGTTTCCGAATAGGTATATATATTATATCAAGTTTTAAAGTTGAATATATATTATTACGATTATATAGTTGTAGTGACTAATTGAAAGTTGGGGGGGGGGATTCCATTATTCACGGTTGAAGAAAGTGTAAGAATGTGACTGGGAAGTTCGAGGTAGAAAAGCTTTGGGACTGGTTGAGAACAGGGATGCGGCTCAAGGACACTCGAAGTGAAGGACGGCAAGGGTGCGGCTCAAGGAGACTTGAAGTAAAGGACGGCAAGGATGCAGCTCGAGGACGCTCGAAGTAAAGGATGGCAAGGGTGCGGCTCGAGGACACTCGAAGTAAAGGATGGCGAGGGTGCTGCTCGAGGACGGCAAGGGTACGGCTCGAGGACACTTGAAGTAAAGGAAGGAAAGGGTGCGGCTCGAGGACACTCGAAGTAAAGGATGGCGAGGGTGCTGCTCGAGGACACTCGAAGTAAAGGATGGCAAGGGTACGGCTCGAGGACACTTGAAGTAAAGGAAGGAAAGGGTGCTGTTCGAGGACACTCGAAGTGAAGGATGGCAAGGGTGCGGCTCGAGGACACTTGAAGTAAAGGATGGCAAGGGTGCGGCTCGAGGGCACTCGAAGTAAAGGATGGCAAGGGTGCGGCTCGAGGGCACTCGAAGTAAAGGATGGCAAGGGTGCGGCTCGAGGACACTCGAAGTAAAGTACGGCAAGGATGCGGACGTGTTGGGTAGTGAGTCACCTAGTAACTTTAATAAGTTCACGTGGATACACATAAAGTAGAAATATTGTTAGTTAAAATAAATATATATATATATATATATATATTAAATGTGTCTATTTGTTTTTGTTAAAGCAATGCAAGGAATATATTGATCATGTGCCAATTAATATGTCATATTTGACTAATATCAGACCCACAAAAATAATATAATTATTAATTAAGTTGAGACACAACACATTTCAATGAAGGTCATCGAATTATCCTCTTTCAACTAAATACATTATTTATTATCTACTCATCGTTCTATAAAACATATAACCGCTTTTCTTATTCATTAAAGTTACTTCTTTTTCGATAATCTAAAGTCGGGTCAATAGTCGTGTAGTATAAAGTATAGTATCTATAGTTTTGTTGTTTAATTAATTTGTATTAAATATATATTAAAAATTCTCTCTTTATTTGAAAACTTGTTAGTAAAATTAAATATAACTAATTAGAACCCTTGAAAATTGGACAAATAAACCACTTTTTTTATTGAAAATTGGGAGCATATTGTGACACACTCGCTGGTGGGATCGTGTATAAAGGCGTCGATCTCGTATTGTCTAGTTTGCCGATGAATGGGTGGTCAGATCTATAATCTTGGCTCTTTGTATTGAGATGTTTCTACTTCAGTGGTTGCCCAATCTATCTACATGCAAGCACCAGTACACTTCCTTCTGATCTATTATTATTTTAAATAATTAGACTAATACAGTTTAGTAAATACTTCAGTTAACCAGATAACTCCTAAAATAACGAATTTAGTAAGACTTTTAATGGAATGAATAATTTATGAACAGCCTATGTGTTTGAATTATAATTCGTTAATGGTATGCAGAATTCAATAACAAAAACTAAATATTATAATGGGATCAATGTTAATTAATCAGTGATATCAATTCAAAAAACAGCACTCAGGAAAATACTAGCTACCTAATTGAATAAAAACTATATTATATATTAAAATCTAGCTACATTTAAAAATATGTATTTAAATTTCAATGGAATAGTAATAAAAATTTGATAAATCACTCTCCACTTTTATTCTTGAAACTTTATTACAAGTTTTACAGATAATGAATTACAAAATAGCAAACTGATCTTGAAATAATTCATTTAAATGCTGAAAAAAAAAATATTTCATTGTAATTCCTTAAAAACCTCATATATAAATTCATACGAGTATAAATAAATGGCTTTTATCTTAAAATGGATACATTTACTAAAAACAAGTAATATTTGTGAAACGAAATAATATGTATTGTTACAGAAACACTACACCAAAATCATAAATGAAAAGCACTGTTACAGAAACATTGAGATAATAGAAAGCTCAGCATAGCAATCAATTTAAATTTCAAGTGCTCCATAAAATAGTTCTTACTTATATCTCAGACACATTTGGTTTTATAAAAATATATTTCAAATAAAATATTTGTATCGGTAATAGTATATCTATACAATGATAAGTTTTTTTCGTATCTGAAATAGTCGCAGGCATACGATCAAAATTTTTAATTTCAGCTTATTTAAACTATCTTTAAGGTAAGTGATAAGAAAACGAGACTAACCATTTTGTTTGTAATGTTGAAAAAAAACCTCGACACAAATTTTACTTAAAATTTTTGAAGCTGATTTAGAGAGAATCAATCTTATTTCATTTTACTCTTCAGTAAACTCTCCTTAATTTTAAATAACACAATTACAAAAATTACAATAAAAAATCCCTCGAAGGTTGGATATCACAATCAAAAATCCCTCGAGGGTTAGATATCATAATCAACAATCACTTGAGGGTTGTATATCACAATCAAAAATCCCTCGAGGGAAGCTGATGAAAATCCTCGATACCAAGTTTTAGCCCGATTGGCAAATTAGTTTAGACTCTAGTTTGATATATAGACACACAGACGGCATCGTGAAAACCACTCTTTCGTTTTCAGAGGGTCATGAAACATCGAGATTTTTAAAAACCTCGCTTTTTTTTTTTACAATCAATACTTCTCTCTCCAAGCTGTGGAGAAAAATTAAAATTTGAAAATAATAGAAAAAAATTAAAATATATAGTTAATATATTCAAATTATAGTTAATCACAAAACTACATATCTATTTTTTTAAATACACTCTGCTAACCAATAAGTTCTGATTTTCATAAATATAATTAAAATAAAATCTTATTCAATATGCTTTTAAATTTATTTAGTTTTAATGTAGATAGTTCACCTTAACTCTAATTTTGGCACTTACAGCCAAACAATTTGGTTTCGTCACTTCTTATTATTGATTCAAGCCCAACTGGAATCGATATACTGTCCTTTTTGGACCCAAATCTACGAGGGTTGTCTGACTGTTTTAATAAAACCTCAGATTCGGTTAGCAAACCCTTTTCGTAAAGTATTTGTTCAAGTTTCCTAAACGCTGGGCCAACAAGTCTTCGTCTCATTCCAAATTTTCCGAAAGCTTTAAAACGCGTTGGCCTTTTCATCGACCTTGAATTTTCATCCCAAACTCTTTCTTCACTTGGTCTTAACGGTATGGATAAAATAGGTCGTTCTGTTCTTCCTAACAATACTCTGTGATTGTCTTTGAAGTAAGAAAGACGAGGCCTAGGTAATACTTTGATAGGTTTGATAATCTCTAATTCGTCTTCATCATCCTCATCGCCGGTGTTGTCTTCCTGAGAAGTTGTATTTTGGCTGTCCAACTTATTCTCTCTTTCCATGTCTGTTTCTTTAGGTTTTAACTCAGCCTTTATATTCTCTTTGCTGGAATAGCTTACTGATGTGTCTGGTTCAAATCCTACTTGCGCGAACTTTTCATTAGTTTGCTTTTCACAAGACTCTTTCCTTAATGCCTGTGATCCTTTTTTGGTCTTTAACTCGTCCTCCATTTCTTCTTCGTTGAAACTGATATTGTATTTCATTTTTAATAGCTGGTATCTAGTTTTATTCATTTTTATTTGGTTCTATAATTGTATATTTATCATCTATTTCTTGTTTTTTTTCCCTTTGTATTGGATCTACTTCTTCTTTGGTGTAATTTGTATTCCCTTTATCTTGTATTATCATGTATACACTACCAACTTCAGTTAAATTTTCCTTTATTTTATCTACCGTTATATTATCTTTGTTATTTTCTTTAGAACTTATTTTATCTCCATTTTCTTGTTTTAAATAATATTTTTTTTCTTCCTCAATAATGCCTTTATTTTTAAATATATTTTTTACTTTATTGTTATAATCATTGGTGTAATTTGTTTCCACATTAACATGATTTAAAACATCTTTGTTATGTTCTTTGGATAACTTTGCCTTTTCTTTATAATATTTCATTTCATCTTTGTTGTCCTTGCTATGATTTGAGATCTTTTCATTTTGTTTCTCTTTATCTTTTCTGTCTTCCCTGCTAGAATTTGTAATCATTTTATTATTTTTCACATTATATGTATTGTATTCATTGCTAGAATCTGCCACTACTTTGTTTTGTTTTATTTTGTTGTTTGTTGTGTTTTTATGTATTTTGTCTTGTTCTACTCCGTCATTGCTGTCCTTTATGTTAGAGTTTGTATTTTCTTTATCTTGTTTCACCCTTTCTTTGCTGAATTCTTTCAATAAATATGATTTTTCTTTTTCTTGTTTCACTCCATCATTGCTATATTCTTCGTTAAGCTCAATATTTATTTTATCTTTTCTAATTCTATATTTGTTTTCATTTTTGTTAGAATTTGTATTTCTTTTACCATTCATACCTTCTTCTTTGCTGTCTTCTTTAGTAGAGTCTGTTTTTTCTTTAATTTGTTTCACTACATCTGTGCTGTCTTTCTTTGATAACGTTTGTTTTTATCTTATCTTGACTATATAAATCTTTGTTGTCTTCATTGTTAGGGTTTGTATTTTCTTTATCTTGTTTCCCTCCAACTTTGGTATATTTTTTAGATATATTTATTAGTCCTTTATCTTGTTTCACACTATCTTTGTTATCTTCTTTCGTAAGGCTAATTTTCCCTTCAACTTTATCCACTCCATCTTTGAAGTATACTTTCGATACGTTTGTTCTTTCTTTATCTTCTTTCTCTCCATAATTTTTAGCTTCTTTGCTAGAAAATATATTTATTTTTTCTTGTTTATTTACATCTTTGTTTTCCTCTTTGCTAGTTTTCATAATTATTTTCTCTTGTAGTACAGTTCCATATTTGTTGTCTTCCTTAGTAGAATTTGTATTTATTCTTTTTGGTTCCACTTTTTCTTTTTTTTCCTTTTTAGTATAATTAATATTTATTCTATCTTGTTTCACTCCATATTTTTGGTCTTCTTTTATACTATTCGTATTTATTTTATCTTGCTTCATTCCATCTGTTTTATCTTCATTACTAGAATTTGGTATTCTTTTATCTATCTTCCCTATATTTTTAATGTATTCTTTATTAGAGTTTGTATTTATTTTATTTTGTATCTCTTCATCTTTGATGTCTTCTTTGGTAGAGTTTGTATGTTCTTTATTTTGATTTACTCTATCTATGTTGTCTTCTTTGCTAGAATTTGTAATTACTTGAGCTTGTTTTACTTGATCTTTTTGCCTTCTTTAGTGAAATTTGTGTTTAATCCATATGGTTCCCCTTCTGTTTTTTTGTGTTTTTTAGTAGAATTTGTGTTTATTATATCTGTTTTCAATTTATCTTTTTTTTCCTTTTTAGTAAAATTTATATTTAATCCATCCTGATTCACTCCATATTTTCTGTCTTCTTCTTTTTTATCATTTTTATTTAATTTATTATGCTTAACTACATCTTTGTTATCATTTGTATTTATTTTATCTTGCTTAGTTACATCTTTATTTTCTTCTTTGCTAGAATATGTTATTCTTTTATCTTTCGTAATTATATTTTTAACGTCTCCTTTACTAGAGTTTGTATTTATTTTATCATATAAATTGCCATCTGATTTGTCTTCTTTATTGAGGTATGTCTGTTCATTATCTTGTTTTGCTCCAACTTTTTTGTCTTCTTTACTAGAATTTGTAGCTACTTTTTCTTGTTTTACTTCATCATTTTCACCTTCATTAGTGAGACTTGTGTTTATTATATCTGATTTCCATTTATCTTTTTTTTCCTTTTTAATGTAATTTATATTTCTTCTCTCTTGATTTACTTTATATGGTTTGTCTTCATTTTTATAATTTGTATTTATTTTATCTTGTTTTATTCCATCTTTGTTATCTTCTTTACTAGAATTTGTAATTAGTTTATAATTCTTCACTATATTTTTAATTTCCGTTTTATTAGAACTCGTCTTTATTTCACTTTTTATCTCTTCATCTTTATTGTCTTTTTTAGTAAAGTTTGTATGTCGCTTGTCTTGTTTTACTCCAGCTTTGTTGTCTTCTTTGCTAGAATTTTTAAATACTTTATCTGGTTTTACTTCGTATTTTTTGCCTTTTCTAGTGAGATTTGCGTTTAATACATCTGTTTTCACTTCAGCTTTTTTGTCTCGACTAATAGAATTTGTGTTTATTATATTTGGTTTAAGTTTATCTTTTTTTTCATTTTTAGTAAAATTTATATTAATTCTATCTCGATTCACTCCAAATTTTTTGTCTTCTTTTTTATTAATTGTATTCATTTTATCTTGCTTCTTCCAATTTTTGTTGTCTTCTTTACTAGAATTTTTTATTCTTTTATCTTTCATCATTATATTTTTACTATCTTCTTTACTAGAGTTTGTATTTATTTTATCATATAAATCTTCAAATTTTTTGTCTTCTTTATTGGCGTATGTATGTTCGTTATCTTGTTTTGTTCCATCTATGTTGTATTCTCTAGTTGATGTTTCCTTCACATTTAGAGTTTTTACTTTGTTTTTGGTAGAATTTTTGTTTCCTTTGTCAGGTCTTAGAATGTCTTTGTTTTCCTTTTCGGATGAATTATTCTGGGTATCTTCTTTCAGATTATGTTTGTTATCTTTTTTGGTAAAATATTTTATTCCTTTCTCATTTTTTAACGCAATTTTGTTGTATAAATTGGTGTAATTTTCATTTTCATGTTCTTGTTTTATATACTCTTCCTGACCTATTTCGTTATAGTTTGTATTTTTATTATCTTGTATCAGCTTAGTTTTTTTGATTTCTTTAGCAGAACTATTGTTTCCTTCGTTTATCGTATATTCTTTTGGTAGCTTACCTTCGAATCTACCTATTACTAAATCGTTTTTTTTCTCGTCATCTCTTATTTCAATTTTCTTTGACTTGTCTTCTTTTATTTGAATATCATGTGAATTGAGCCCATCCCTGAATTCCACTTCTTTTTTTCCAATTCCACTTTCAGTTATCACAGGTAAAGATCTTCTTGAATACGATATTCTTGGAGCCTTATAAGATCTTTTAACTATATTATGATCTACAGCTTGAAAATCCCAAATATATGAATATTCTTTTAATATATTTTGTGCAATATATTTCTTTGTTGATATTTTATCATTCTCAATATTATTATTATCACTTTCACTATTTGTCAAGTTTTGAGAAGGCATTTGTAATTTTAACACAGAACCTATATAGTTTTTATTTTTATAAAGTACGTTTGAGTTTTGTGTTGTGTTTGGTCTTACAGCATCATGATATATTTTAAGATTATTTGGATATGTGAAGCTATTATTTGTTGAATTCTTTAAAGTTGTGTTTTGGTCTATGTATATCACATCCATCTTATCATTTTTTATTAATAATTTCTGGTCAACTAGAGGGGTATTTTGTATATGTATCTCAGATGTAGCAGCTGTGCCACCAAATTTGGTCAAAAGTATATTATCTATTGTGTGGGTCCTCTGAATATCATGGTTACCCCGAGATCTCTTTTTGTCTAAAGTCATTTTGGCGTCGTCTTCTATGGTCATCAAGTTTCTTCTTTCCTCTTCCAAATTTGTTTCATCTCTTCTTTTTTCTTCGGCGTTTCCTTTTTGTGAAATCCTTGATGTTATAAAACTAGATCGCTTTAATTCCAGAGAATTGTCTTTGTAATACCCATTTCCTGTCTGTGCTAAGTCCCTTAATGCTCGGGAACTCCACCAGGTTTCGATTCTTTCTGTGGTTATGGTTTGGCCACTATCCAACGGGGGATGGAGATAAAAATTCCCGATGTCTTTTCTGATTGATTTGTGTTCACATGCCTGTCTTCCACCCAACGACACATACTGAAATCATACATATGCTCTCAAGGATATATTTTTATTAGGTAGACATACATTTCAATATATGTGATATTATTTTCGTAATCTAAAGATTATGGATCAAAAGAGTATTTTATAGAAAATATATTCAAATTAACCCTGGGGGAGTAATGAAAAATCATAATGACAAATTACATGGGTAGGAGAACTAACCACTTAACGAATTGGCAAATATTATCGCCTCAACCTTCAGTATATGGTCAACAAATTCAATATCAATAAATTGTCTTAGTAGACCACACGAACATCAGTGTTTGTATATTAGTTTATATATAAATTATTTTAACTATAATATGTTTTTTTCTATACACGGATTTGATTCAACACATGACTTAAAATCAAATTTAAAAATGTATACTTTATATAAAAATAAGCTGCTAGCCCTAGTACTAAAAATTTTCTATTTGATTATTAAATAATTTAAGCTGAGGACATATTTTAAATTAGGTTTAAAATTGTCCAAAGTGAATCTATTGTCCTTTAGATCTAACTCAAACGAATATACTTTGGGTATTCAAATGTGTTTTTATGACTATTAATATAATATGATATATTAAAACATACGTAACTAGACTATATTTGGCTGAGTATTATAGATTTAAAACTATTCTAACATATTTAGCCACTGTCCTACATGAGGAATCGAGCACAAGTGGTGCGGGTGGTGCGGAGGGAAAATATCAAATGCCTTGTCGCGATGCAAGTGTCCTACGTTAAGAGAAGCCGAAATTCAAGCGGTTAATGCGATCAAGTATTTTGATATTTTTTGTAAACAACGCTTTGTTCACTTCATAACCGTTGCTTCGTGCATTCAGACAAAGGGAGTGTTTATCTTCACAGCTTCTGTTCCAAGTATACACGGGCAGCGCTTATTGGAATTATTTTGGTTAGGCCAAATTACATCTAGCTTGTTGATTAAAATGTCAGAGAATGGGTTGAATTAGTAAACAGTGAAGTAAAATAATATGCTAAACACAAATTAAGTACTGTATTCATATAAACCAACTAAATTAATAAATATGATATTTATATCATATGTAATAGTAATCTCATCATAAAACATTAGTAGGATATGTAGATACTTGATGCTCGAATACAGTACAAGGTATTTTAGAAGGTAACTGGTTAAACGGAGTGAAAAATAATTTACTAAGAAGGAAAATATGTTGTATGAGCCCACGCTTATATTATTGCTTATGAAAGGACTACCTTTTCAAGTAGTTATCATTTGATTGAAATATTTACCGTCTACCGTTTTTCAGTTTATTATTAACCAATAACATTTTTAGAAATACACTTTCATAACGTAAGTGTTCACGTTTCTTTGACGATGACATTATGGATAATGATTTGAACTCATGTCGCTTGCTTCTTGTACGTATTTGCTCACGCAGGGCAATTGCATCAAATCACTCGCTTCACGCCACAACGCTCGCATCACTCGCGTTCGATCACTCACGTAGGACTGTACCTTATAGTAAACAAAGGTTTGATCAGTCATGTAGGAGAGTGTCTTATAGTAAACAGAGGTTTGATCAGTCACTTAGGACAGTGCCTTATAACAAACAAAGGTTTGGTCAGTCGTGTAGGACAGTGTCTTATAGCAAACAAATGTTTGATCAGTCATGTAGGACTGTACCTTATAGTAAACAAAGGTTTGATCAGTCATGTAGGACTTTACCTTATAGTAAACAAAGGTTTGATCAGTCATGTAGGACTGTACCTTATAGTAAACAAAGGTTTGATCAGTCATGTAGGAGAGTGTCTTATAGCAAACAGAGGTTTGATCAGTCACTTAGGACAGTGCCTTATAGCAAACAAAGGTTTGGTCAGTCGTGTAGGACAGTGTCTTATAGCAAACAAATGTTTGATCAGTCATGTAGGACTGTACCTTATAGTAAACAAAGGTTTGATCAGTCATGTAGGAGAGTGTCTTATAGTAAACAGAGGTTTTATCAGTCACTTAGGACAGTGCCTTATAACAAACAAAGGTTTGGTCAGTCGTGAAGGACAGTGTCTTATAGCAAACAAAGGTTTGATCAGTCGTGTAGGACTGTACCTTATAGTAGACAAAGGTTTGATCAGTCATTTAGGACAGTGTCTTATAGCAAACAAAGGTTTGATCAGTCATGTAGGACTGTACCTTATAGTAAACAAAGGTTTGATCAGTCATGTAGGAGAGTGTCTTATAGTAAACAAAGGCTTGATCAGTCATGTAGGAGAGTGTATTATAGCAAACAAAAGTTTGATCAGTCATGTAGGACTGTACCTTATAGTAAACAAAGGTTTGATCAGTCCTGTAGGACTGTACCTTTTAGTAAACAAAGGTTTGATCAGTCATGTAGGAGAGTGTCTTATAGCAAACAAAAGTTTGATCAGTCATGTAGGACTGTACCTTATAGTGAACAAAGGTTTGATCAGTCATGTAGGAGAGTGTCTTATAGCAAACAAAGGTTTGATCAGTCATGTAGGACTGTACCTTATAGTAAACAAAGGTTTGATCAGTCATGTAGGAGAGTGTCTTATAGGAAACAAAGGTTTGATCAGTCATGTAGGACTGTACCTTATAATAAACAAATGTTTGATCACGCATGTAGGAGAGTGACTTATAGCAAACAGAAGAAAATAGCCTTTAGTTATACTAATAATGTGTGAGCTTCATCGATGGACATGTGAACTATAGCATAAAGCTCGACTAGACTAGTTTCCCAATGACGTTTAGTCCAAACGGCCAATGATGCTGGTACTAAGAATTAAATCTCAAGACAAGAACGGAGAGAAATTACAATTTGGAAATATCGATGCTTTTAAAATAGAGGGATTAAAAGAATACTCCAGAGAGTAACAAGTTTTATATAAAAAAAAATTTCACAAATATTTGAATAATGTGTAGTGTGTATGTAGTCTATACAACAAAAAATCTTCCAAATATATAAAATAAGTGTGGAGGACTCCGTTTCATAAGTTGGCTGATTATCAATTCAATCTTATTAGATGATTTATATAAAAATAAGCAAAATATTATAAAAGATTTTACTATGCTTAAAATCAACGTCTACATCTGTAGCCTTAGGGTAAGAATCTCACCTCACGACTCGAGGTTTGAGAGCTCAAAACAGCCGAGAGCGACGTATTTTGAGCAAGCGATAAAAATCCGTTGCACAACATCCTTCGGAGAGAAAATTAAGCCATCAATTCTATGTCAATTGAGGTATGTAGAATATTCATAAAAGCTGTTGTTTGAGATATATTTTGGCAACATTTATTCTGTAGGCACTTTCTCACCCTTTCATAGTAATTAAACGCGTTAAGGCAATAGGAAACTACCTCAATTATTCACGACTTCCCTAGTACGTGTGTTTTATCCCGAATGGGGCGAGCAGGTGACACTAATCAGCCAAATGAATGAGTGCGTGAACTTCTAACTATGAATCATTACGTACATCAAACTAACCCAAGGGTTACAAACTTTCGACCAATCAACTAAATAAATCGCTTGTATTTTATACTTCAGGTATACTACATTTAGTTTAACAGGTTTATGTGTTAATATGGGGAGGTGTGTCTTAATATAAAACAGGCAACATCTGGTCCCCAAGCTAGTTTTTTGTGGCCCCCAAATTAAATTGAAATAGTTTAGAGAGCAAAAATTAAACAACAAACTAGGCTCTTTAAGTTGACGTAAATGCCAGCTAATTTCCATAAAGTTTCCAGAATCTTAAGTACAGTAGCCCCATGGCTTCTTTGGTGCTGAGTGACAGCTCAAAGCTGAGAGCTGACGGCTTTGAAAAGTTACCAGACCAAATTATATATACCTACGCCGAACCATATGATCTGCAAAACATGTGTTTAGCAGCTGTCAACTTCTGACAGTCAAAATTTAGGTATATACCTAAATGTTGACTGTCAGAAGTCAGCTGTGAACTGTCAGTCAGCACCAAAGAAGCCACCGGGCTAATACTGTATTATGTTTATATGTATGGATATAGTTGTTATTAAATAATTACTTATTCTTTCATGTGTTTAATATATTTGGGCATTATGTCCTATAAATTCATGAATATTCCCCGGACAGTTCCTAAAAAACGTATGTAGCTCTCAATCATGGAAAGGTTGGACATGCCTTTCATAGAAAAATATTATAGATATCACCTAAAATATTTATCTATTAAAAGAACACTCATTTTAAGGGAAATAATCTTAAATTAATTATTAGTTTTCTGAAATATTTTAATAAGAGGTATATTATTCTAAAATTTAAATTTCTTCATTCTATTCCCAGTAGTTTAGTTAAATATAAAATAAGGTGGACGGCTAATTAAGGCGAAATGAGGAGAAAAAAAGTACTTGTGTCATTTTAATTATTTACATTTTAAAACAATTATTACTATTTTAGGTTTTATATTAATAAATTGTTTCCCATATTTACGAAATATACAACTCGTAATGAAAAGTATTCTACCCACATAAACCAAAATTAACTGTTGACTCACTCCTGAAACAAATTTTGTGTCTAAAAATATGTTCTTTTTATTTGATAGAACAAACCATATTTTTAAAATATGTTTTTTTTCTAACTTTAAATTATATTTGTACTAGGAGATGATTTTTGCTGTATTTATTTTTTTATATAAAAGAGAGAATTTTTACTCTAACACTCTTCCCCCTCTCAACTTAACTGAGGCCTAATATTCGGTAAGAATAGCTTGTACAATTTCACTTTGCTAGTTATATCTTATTTTCATTTCTCTCTTCCAGAAAACTATTTGCATGTTTCAATTGATTTATTACACTCTTTATCAATTGATGACTCTATTCTTCTTTAATATAAGGACTAGATGAAATAATAAAATAAGCAATTATGATCATTTTTAATATAAATACAGAACGAGGAATTCAAGATTATATAAAATAAAATTATTTTTTAATATTGCCTTTGATTTTTCCGCCTTTTCTTATTTCCGGTGTATAGACAAATTATGTAATCTTATTGATAGGTATCACTGATTTATACAACCAACTAATATCCCTGCTGCATTTTATAAATCACACTGCAGATGCTGGCTAACACCTGAAACTGTTTTATCACCAGATAATATATATGCCTTATAAATAAGGATGTTATGTAGAAGCCTAATACATTCTTAAGTTTCACGTGTTTTTAGTTCATAGTTTGAATAAAATGTCTTCATTGGTATTCAATATATGTGTTTTTTCCTTTTATATAATTTCAAATGGATTATCCTGTACATTCTATTAAGATTGACATATAAATTATATCTAGGAACTCTAGATGAAAATAATATACCTACATAGAACTATAAGAATTTTATAAACACATAAACAAAGTAAAGTGAAATAACCTTAATTAAAAACTTTATTTGTAATTAACTTACCCATACAGCAATCAAGCTTATCAACCGCATAGCTTTTTCACAAAAACTGTAAATATTGAAGAAGAGAGATATAGATTTAATATATTTCAAAAGTTAATTAAAATATTTCATTTCTAAAGTTACATGGTAGCTAAACTATTTTGAAATTATTTAGTTGTAACCAATATAGCATTTTTTATGACAAAATATTCTTCTCAGTGTTATGGTTAATTCAAATAATTTCAAACTTATTAAACTATTTTGAAGTATACTGCTGAAATATTTTATTAATATTAAATTTATACCACTGAGAAATCTGAAATTTCGTAGCTGATAGATTAGTTTACAGACAACTAAATACTTATACATGGGAAGATGTTGTTTTAATATATTTTTATATTTAAATGAGAGTATTTTCCAATAAACGAGCTGCTTTTAGTTGTAAATGTGTCTTGAGCTTTAATTTCTAATATATTATTTATTATAGTCTAAATAATTCTTCCGTTAAAAGTGCTTTGATATAGTAAGAAAAGTAAAATTACTGAATTTTTGTAACAATGCGTCGTTCAAACTTTAGAAGTATTTATATAAAAAAGTTAAACTATTGTAAACGTGTTTCGCACAATCAGTTACTTTCAAGAGTATCACTGAATAAGTTTGTTATGTTTAAAATTTATTCTGAAATGATATAACAAAAATATTATAGTACACCATTCATTAAATTTGCTTAATATTCTTCTATTTAACTCGAGCACAAAAGTTAGTTTTAGTCATTAGCAATGAACAATAGAAAATTGAAATAAAAAAAGTATTGTGAATGTTTGTGATGCACTGTTAATACAAAACAAACAATTTCATTGCTAAGTCTATATTTTTTACTGCTTTGGTTTATTATTCGTTTCTTAATGTTGGGTAACGTTGTGCTTAAGAGAGAAGCTCCCTTTCGATATATTTTAATAATTGATTTTTTTTTTGTAATGTAACCCTGAATTTAAGTAATATTTTTATTTTGAAAGGAAGATATTTACACTGTTCACTAATATAGATTATATTATGTAATATACTATATTGTATAACATGACTGATTCACATAAAACAAAGAATACGTAATTTATTCTTGTACATTGGAATGGATGAAATTACAGAAAGTTTTAACATTATCATAATATTAGAATACAGATTTTAACTATTTTTAAGATTGTATTTAAAATTAAATATAATCATTTGTAGGCCCCTTGTCAACTATTAGGTTAGTGAGGTTAATAACATTATTTTTATTTCAAACTAGTCCAAATAATATAAAATATTATTTCGCTTTTATTTAGTTTACCAAAAATATAATTCAATTTTATATCAGAGAACCATTTCCGAAACTAAAAATATTTAGAAACAAATGTATACATATTTTTACATTTTAAATTTATAGTATAAAGTAATGTATTTATAAAATAGCTTTAAATTTTTAATACTAGGGCAATTTAACGCCTTAACCTAAACCGTGCTTCCACTGAAGCAGGTACGAACTATAAATAAAATATTGATAAAAGCTTCATTTCATATAGAGTACACTATACTAAATTAAGAAAAATTGAATTTTGATATGTGATCTGCTTGTTTGTCTGGAAATATATATTTTATAAAATCCAAACTGTTAGCCTTTAAAAAAAAAAAAAACTATTTTATTGTTGACATGAACTGATTTAGAATATTATATTGGTGATGAGGGGGGTCTGAGACATAAATAACACTCATTATTTGCTCTGAGTTCAATTGATACGAATTTTGACTAAGATATGCGTAGGGATTAATAAGGTAGAATCTAGCTGAAATACACTCACATTTACATGGAGAGATACTGGAAAACTTTTGGAAAGAATCACCTTCATTGCACCTTGCCAAGATTTGAACCCTGACCTCCCCGTAATCAGTAAACCAAGATTACATAGTCTTAACATTATAGTACACGTTTCAGTGGTATAAATAATAACACTTAGCTAGCATTTTTAAAGCAGTGTAGTGTGATTGTCACCTATGTGGTATTATTAATAATTTTAATAATGAATAAGCAAATAAAATATCTAAAAATATTTTAGTTACTCTATGGCACTAGGAACTAGAAAGTTCATTGCCACACTGACAAAAGTATGTCATCTTGATCAAGTTCAATCCAGTCCATCTCATTACACCCTATCTCTTTTAGGTCCATTTTAATGTTATGCTCCCATCTGCGTCTAAGTGATCCCAATGGTCTTTTCCCATTGGGTTTGGCAGTCAGTATCCTGAACATGGCTCTAGAGTCTACCATTCACTCTGCATATCCTCCCCACCGAGATCTATGAGGCTTGATATTCCTAACAATGTGTTATGATGAGTATACTCATTCGCGGGAGAATTACCTCTGAAAGGTCTTTTTTCCTACCAATATCCTACTATATATAGCTTTCTGGTAGGAAAAAGGCCTTTTAGAAACATTCTACGGTGAACGACTTTTATATGTAACTTAATATGTAACCTGCTCAACTTTCAGTACCTATCCCTTTTGAGCCCAAATATCTTCCTAATAACATTGTTTTCTAACACCCTAAATTTGTTTTCATCATTGAAGGTAAGAGACCAAAGTTTCACTCCCATAGAGAACAATTGGTAAAATTGTTTTGCATATTCTGCGTTTTACATTCCTTGAAGGCAGGCAAGATGTCAACAACTTACTGACTGAGTTATAGCGTGCATTTCCTGACTGTATTATTTTTCTAATTTCCGATCTAAGAATATTAAAACACTAAAATGGTTTTATTTTGTGTTTACATGCTTTTACCCAAACTTTGGAATAAACTGTTACCAACCAAGAAAATAAAGTAATACCAGTCACTAACTGGCAAAAAAAAAAATCCCAATCATAATTATCAAAGTAGGTAGCGAAAAAAAAAAGTTTGATCAAACTTAATATATCTTTTAAAATGTAAAATCAGCATTTCCTACAAAGTTTGTGAGTGAATTCCTCCAGAACTTCCATTTAAAGAACTTCCACGCTTTGGTGAACATTCACCATCGTTAATATATTTTATTCGTGTCTCAATCATGTTTAACGTAAGTATGTTTATCCTTCCTTAGTTTATACTCATATTAAGAGTAGGCCTAGAAAAAGACATACATATTACAATCAAATTCATTAATAGTACAAAGAAACCTAGAGTCTTAGACATAAATTATTTATAATACTGATAAAAATAAATATTCAACACACTTCTTTATACAAGCCCTCAAACAAATAGATCCGATATAATATAGACTAGAACTATGGTGACCAACCTCGCGTACTCCAAGATATATAATGATTTCTCTTCGACATTGTACCCACACAGTTTTTGGTGCATTCTAGTACAAGCTATCAAGGGCGTAGAAGGACAGGGTTGGAGAAGTCCTCTACCCACCCCCCCAAACTTGATTTAATATGCGTGCTCGTGGGGCAATTAATAAACCCCTCTATTGGGAGGTCCATACATACGTATACAAACTATTTGATAAAGGTATTGCCCTATTTTAAAGTTGAACCAAGGGCGTAAAATTCTAATTTTTCTAGGCTGGGTGTGGAGAGAGGGGGCAATCAACTAGAAATGTTTGATATTTCTTTACCCACGGACGTCTTGCCTTAGCTAATTTATTTATTTATTATTTGACACCGCGTCTTACCACCCATTCAATTTATATGCTTAAGTACTAATTACGCTGATGGGTTAGTAATTGTAAAGTTTGAATTTATAGGAATTGAACCGGCATTTGCATGAAGGGAGAGTGGAAAACCATTTGGGGAAAATCATCCCAGTTCACCCGCGTGAAATTATAACCTTGACCTCCCCGTCCTCGGCATCTAGCTCATCACTAAACTAGCGTGTTAACTAACTACGCCAACGAGGCTCATCTAGTTAAAGCTTTATTATGCATATTTGAAAGGGTGGGTCCATCAAATTCTGAAGGTGGACACTACCTACCCCTCTTATTCTGTGCCTTTAAGTGGAGCCCCTCTAGAAAAATAGGGTTTCCACGCTCCAAAAGCTATAGGCCTACATCTTCTATAATCTATTTATATATATTTATTTAAAAAAGTACGTACCCGCTAATATGTCTTTGCGTAACCTTGGGGGTACGCATACACCAGGATGAATCCCACTGGACCTAAAGTATAGTACTCTTTTATGTGTCAAGGCCTGTTTTAGAATAGAGGACATCAACATTAAGAAAAGTCAGGGATTTAAAAATGTTATTAATTACTTGCGTTTTCTTTCCAAAAAATTTAATTTCAATTAGTATTTTGTATTAATTTTCTAGCTACCACTGATCTCGGGCATGATAAATATTAATACAAAATAGCAAAGCGTAAATTGGTATCCGAAGCAATAATTACTAAAAATGTATATATTCGAAAACTCCTCCAAAGTTTATAATTGAATTTCCTTTATTTATTCAAAGTAGTGTTTAATTGGTCACATGTATCAATTCAAAAAATAAAATGCCATTCAGAAAATCTTTAATTTCTTAAAAACACAATTATATAAAATGATGATTTATTTTCCTCAAATTAAATGTTTTTTTTTGTATATACAATTTATAATGTGTATTTAAGATATATAATTAAACACAAAAATATTAGTTTAAAAAAATATATCCAACGATATTGACTAAATTTGGATGATTTAATTGAAGTACTGTAGATTACATTCCGTTTACACTGATAGATAGCAAGCCTATCTTAATGAATACACTTTGGTGCAGAGACTTTAATCGGTTACTTGCCTCGGTGGCGTGTGTTGTCTAACGCACTGGTTCGTGTTGAGCGTCCCGATGATGGGAGATCGAGGTTTGAATCTCAGTCGGGTGAACGGGGGCGTTTATTTCTAAATGGCTTTCCACTCTTCCTCCACACAAATGTGGGTTCACTTCCTCTAAATTAAACCTTTCAGATTACTAACACATTAGTGTAATTAGTACTTAAGAGTATAACCCGAACGGGTAGTAAGACGCGGTGCTAATATTATATTATTGTAATCGGTCGAGGTAAGACGGGGAGAGCTCGCTGTATTAAGAGATAGCTCTAATATAAAGGTGGTGTTCAAAGGTATTAATAAATCTGTGAAAGTGCGAAATAAATAAAATTATTACAAAATTTTTTGTACCTGATAACGATATATGATTGTATTTACCATAGACCATTTAATTATTTTAAATGTTTGTACTTAACGTTTAATTGTAGTTGTTACTTAAAGCAACACAGCCTGAAAGATAAACACTAGTATATTTTAACAACACATATTCCACCGTGTACTTTATGTGGCACATGTATATTTTTTACGTGGTTAGATTTTAAAATGTTCACTAAAGGTACTCGAGCAAACTAAAATCAACATTGCCGAGAGCCAAAATCAAACGCGTAGTCTAGGTTTCTACTTCATCTAGAATTTATTTCTCTTTCTCTCTATTTTACCAAGAAGCACACAGTGTTCTTTATGGATTATATTTAGCAGCCGAACCACGTAACATTCTATGGAGGGTAAAAAAAAAAGTGTCCACCATTCAGAACTATTTCCCCTCCCCACCCATCCCTCGTTCAGTAAAAAATCGTGCTGAGAATCGACGATGCAGGTAGCAAACAAATGAACGTAGCACACACCTAGAGGGTAGGGTCAAAGAAAGTCAGGGAAAGGTAAGTCGGTAAAAACCAGAGACGTTGCTGCCAAAATGAAAGTGGTTTTGTAAGAAAGGTTTGGAAATAGAAATTAGTGGAATTTTTTTTTTTTATTAATCTGAATTGTCATTTTACCCACAAATCATGAATGAGTAATCTAAATTCAAATCTAAGAAAGCATAATATATAAATATAATTAATAAAAAAAAGTATATATTCAACTCATTTTTATTTCCAAACCCTTCTTCTAAAACCACTTTTATTTTGACAGAAACGTCTCTGGTTGTTACACATACATATGTATACGCCTACATACACACATGTATACATATATATACAGTATATTTATAAGTGTGTACCTATTTAAACATATATATTAAATTCGAAAATACGTACTGTGTAAGACCAGGATATAAAACATAGCCTTCCCATCATTGATAGATCAGACAAGATGAGTTTGACGCTTAGAATGCGTGCCCAAAGATGTAAATTCCATAATATAAAATACTAGAATATTGAGAAATCAAGAGTAAGATTTGATAATATTATCAATACACTTACAAAATAATGTGGTAACATATTTTTCAAATGAATTAAATATACTTAGAAAATGCTCCCAGATACGTCTTTCATACAATCTAAGGAAATTAAAACAATCCCATTGGATAAATAATTTAAATCATTTTAAGAATATATTTGTTTATGTAATAGTATAGCCACGATCAACTAAATGCTTATTACTATTTCAAAATACGAATTATTCTACGAGTGTTTATTTTTATTAAGGCCATATTTAGATTTTTGAATTTGCGAAATTATTATTCAAAGAAAGTTTGAAAACATAAAATTCTATTATAATAAAATATTATAGATTTGACTTTCAATTATTATTAATTAGTAATTATTAGTAATTCATAATTTCACTTTTTTTCCTAGGTTTGTGACGGGCTGGTATGTTTAAAAATCAACAAAAATAGGGAAAAGGTACCAAATATATTAAATAATAAAATAAAAACGTGCATCAGTCAGTTTTGTTTCGTCTTATCTACTTGTCCTAGTTTCTGTAGGGTATATTGAGATTGTTTTTCGTAAATGGATTTTACCCATACCTTCATTAAAATGTGTGGACATATCTTCTAAATTTATACCTTCTCCCTGCTTTGCCCATTACTATAGCTATATGAATATCCTGAACGGTTGGTAAGAAATGAGAGTCTATAAATCAATGCTAACTAAAATCAAAATCTTAATTACTTCCCTTTTTACAACCTAACGAATTTAATTACCATTTGGGAATATTTTGATTAAGTTACTTAGATTTTGTGTTTAAGTAATTAACTAAAGGTTCAGGCTCTTAGCTAGTTATCAACTATAAATCTTAGGATATATATCTGTAGCAAAGTTGGAGAGGATCTATGTGTTAGTTTTATAAACGTAAGCCAACAATGCTCCACTTAAAATGTTAGTACATTGTGAAACCTTCTAATTTAATCTTGGTATATTACATTAGAGCAGAGTTAATCTATAGGGAAATATTAATGTATTGAAATAGAAAATATACGACCTAGACTTCTAGAAAATATCAAAATTTTGGGGACAGTCTCCTAAATAAGGCTTGTCCCTGTGCTTGAACTTGTACTCGATTTCTTAGGTAAATTAATAACTATTTGGTTATTTATGTAATAATAATAATAATAATAATAATAATAATATAGTCATAATAGTAGTAATAATGTTAATAAAAATATAATGTAATGCAAGTATTTTAACAACATGTCTCATTACACGTTCGGTCTATTGGCATTATTAACTTATTTTCCTGATGTGTTAGGGGTAGGGAAGGTTGAATTAATTTCAATTTAGAGAGACTGTGTCCGCATTTGCGTGGAGAAAAAAAAAGGGAAACCTTTTAATACAGACCACCTTAATTACACCCGACCGTGATTAGAACCTTGATCTTTCCGTAATAGGTGGTTAGACATATTGCAGGTGATGACTTAAACCCATGGCATTCAACCATATTAAATTTTTGTTCGCATACTCGCAGGTATAATTTCTCTATGTATTCGTACCACCAAAGTTGTTGGTGCATATTGCAAGTTCTACGTATTATATAATAATATATCTAGGAAGGTGAGGGAAAGAAAAAAAAACAGAGCTACCAGATTGTATGTACTTACGTCCCGGTCTCTTGTGGCTAACCCTGATTATTCAGTTTTTATCATGAATTAATAGTATATATATTAAAATTTTACGTACGTTACGTAAAAACGAGCATAAAAAGTAAAAAAGGGCAAAATGGGTAAAAAGGTTAAACAAGATAAATGCGATTAAAAAATGCTAAAATAATTTTTATTGGGTTTAATTACAACCAGATATTTATACTGTGAAACTCTTCTTTCTGTTTTAATTAGTACTTACCAACAGGCAAGAGTTCAAAGTATTGTGTTTAGAGATGTTATAAATTTACCTTCAATAAAAATGTCAGCTTTAAAACATGTCCAGACTTTATCTCTACTTTGACATTGTGTATAAGTCAGCCTACTTTCGAGTTTTGTATCACAATTTAAATTAATAAAAGTTAATATTTATACATAATTTAAGATTTGGCTACTATTCTTTATGGTTTGTTTTATATACTAAAAATAACTAAATCACTTGATAGTTTACTCGTGCAAAGAACGAGTACACCAGCTAGTTTATATATAAAAAACTTAACAGATTCCCATTTTGAACAAAGTCGCTAAACTATTATTTTAAATATGCAAGTACAACTTTGACCACTAAGTCACCCTTAGACAAATTTCCCCCGAAAAAAAGTAAATTGTTTTATCTGATATGTCAAATACTCCACAGATATATATTTTAAACAAAATCATTGGAGAACTCTTTGAAATATTTTGAATTCTCGAAAATCACTCATCAGTAACTACTCTTTGATTAAATTTTCACCCACAAACCAAGTATTCAGTGTTATTTGGTACATAAAACACGCCTTAAATATCAATTTTAAACAAAATCGTTAGAGCCATTTTCTAAAAATATAGAAATAAGTAAATCACTGATCAGTAAGCTACCTTAGTTTGAGGGCCAGAATCAAAATCAACAAAAGTGTCGTGAGGTATTTTCCTATAACACCTAGATATCGAGTTTGAAATTAAATTCATCAAACCATCTCAGATCTGTGGCTAGAGATAGATATAAATACAGTTATGGAGGCATACAAAATGGTAAAATCCATTCTTATTGGGTTCAGACACATAAAATGCAAAGATAAAGCCAGAGGTATAAGATTTTCACTTTATAAAAAAACTTATTAATAAAAAGCTTTTGATATAAATAATTGAAGCCATTACTTACATAATCAATGTGACGTCATTTTGTTTCGTAAAGCTTTCATATCACATATAATGTTAATTTTCAAAAAATAGCTGTTTATTATAAAGGTGCTGTATATTTTACGGTTTTTTTCAGAAACAAGAAAATATTAAATATACTTAAGTGCTTTTTGTGAGACAATAAAATTTCTAGACCTCTGTTTATGAAGATAGTAAATCTCTTTTTGGAAACGAAAGGGAAAAAGTCTTAAAAGTATCTGAAGTCAATATAAAACTAATTAGAGCACAAGCAGAATGAAAATAAAAGATTAATGACCTCAGAAGCATAAAATGAAATAACTAAATTTAAGGCTGTCATTTAAAACATGTATTGTTTATATCCATAATTAAGTTGTTTTAACTGAAAATATGTGATAGAAATACAAATTTTGGATGGTGTAGACAGTTACTATGAATCTTGAACATTAATTTATAAATGATGTATCTAATTACAAATCATATTAAATCATTAGTGACTTTGTACTGGATTATGTGCTAGATAAAATAATTTTTTTTTAATGCTAGTACGTAGTTCTATGAACAGTATACCTTATTTCCCCCCATTCATTAAATACTAAGTGCGTCATGTTTAAAAATTATCTCATGTTCTTATATTAATTCAAATTTCATATTTAACTTTGGAGAAATATCTCTTTAAATTTCAAGTTGAAATATATCCTATAATAACTTTTTGAAATTAAAGTTGATAATAATTTTTTATGATCGGATTAAACAAAAAACAAATGAATACTATATTTAATTTTACATTCCATTCATAGAGAATAAATCTTGTTCACATTGTTTAAAAATTCGTTGTCGCAATATATGCTAACATTTAAAACAGTTACATATTATACACGCTTCGTTTGGCCTTAGTTCAAAGAATATCCATGCCAAATTTTGATAAAACTGGTCCACGCATTTGGCGATAGTAGCTGAATAAGAAAGCAGACAGGTAGACAAATAGACAACAGAGAGATGAAATGTTAAACCATTAAGTGAAAACAGAGCTTTTTCTATAATAGTTCAATTAATTTAAAATCTCATATATTCCTGGATGAGTAGTAAGAGTAATCACAGATAAACAATATGTAAACTTCACGTTTAATACAACGTGACTACCAATAAGTATGTAAAAAAATCTACTAAGGTAAGTGCTCCAAATAAGGCCATGCAAAGGATTGATTCATTGATAATTGATTTTTGCTGAACCGATCTTTTTCAAATTAAACATACGTACAAATTGATTCATGGGAAAAGGAAAATATAAAACTTTAGTTGAAAAATTAGTTATTTTTTTATTTTATTTTTTATTAAAAGGCAAACTGGCCAATTGGGGTTCCAACTAAGCCCAGCTCCAAGTTTTTTTATTATTTTTAAAGAGATCAAAAGGTGACTAGGGTTTTAAATCAATGAAACAAGTGATTTAATACAAATTGTTTACTAAATAAAACCAAAGAAAACAATAATACTAATATTTAAAAACTGGCTTATACAGTTTAAATGAAGCAAAATGTTTTTAAAAAAATCTTAACTTAATCATCGTTAAATCCTGGACACTAAACATGTAAACGTTTGTCTTGTTTTGCGATTCTGACATAAAATGATCTTCAGTCATAGAATTCTTCTTTTTGGTGCCATTTTTATAATCTGAGAGCACACAATAAATAAAACAAAAATAAATAAGAAATGTTAAATCAAATCACTTGATAAGACAATGGTCCTTTCAAGCTATCAATGTAAAAATATATCAAATATTAAGCTTGGTGCAGTAAATATAAGTATATATGTTTATGTAGGACTATGTATATAATATATTCTGATAAGAACTTATTATTTTATATTAAAGATAATTTGCACAGTGACTCATAGTCTTCACGTTAAATTTAAATTAGTGATAACTTTTTTTGAATACCGAAGTTGCACTAAACTTAAGAATTAGTTGTTTATTTTTAAAACTCAGTTTTTGCTTTATTCTAGTTCGTAGAGATATCATGCAGCCTTGTTTATTATGTGAATCTTAAATTATGTAAACGAGTTTAGAACTTTTTATAAAACTTATTTACCAACTTTATTTAACGAATTCTCTCTTCATCTTGTTGTGGCAACGGATATGTAATTATAATGGTATAGTGATAATGTTCTGTATGATTAGAACTGTAGTTTTGTCACACTTTTGCTGTTTATAAAACCAAAGTGATATTTAATCATCTTTTCAAATATTAGTTTCAATATATTTCTTGGAATATTATTTTTATTTAAATAAATCAAGGGAAGTGGTTAGAATTACATAAAAGTTTTTGAGATTATTTCACCTCCACTTAAAATACAATTAAAAGTTTAGATGTCACCTCCACGTAAAATACAATTAAAAGCAAATACATTGTTTGGAATGAATTAAAATAAAGATAGTAGATTGGTCTAGGAAAATATTAAATCTCATAATATATATTTTTTTAAATATGGATCTGATCTTTCAATATCATTTAACAAACAATATTATGTTATTCTAATGTACATTTCAAAAATTCTTAAGAAAATACAGTCGAAATTGAGTGTAAAATGTAGGTTTGGATGTTGAAATGCGCTTTGTTATGTAAACCAAAAATAGTGGCACACAACCTTAAAATGCGTCAACTTTACTGACCTAAATAAGCCGCTTTCTATTTTTTTTCTGCCTATTTCTTGTATTCCCTTTCAAATACTATCTAAAGTCTCAGGTAACAACAATCTGTCCTTGATGGACCCTTCAGAAATGTGGTCAGAACTGTGCCCTTCATCTCTCCTTGAACTTTTTTTATATATCCTACCTTTAGTTTATTTCCCTGCATAACTGCTAAATTCATTGGAGGTTGGACCAAAGGACATAACTTAGAATTCTTTCCCGACCTTTATACTACAGGACAGGGTTCTTATTTGACCTTACGTTTGGGAGGAATGGAATGCCAGCTAAGATACGTAGTTTTGGGTTGTTTTACTACCAAAAAAAAACAGTTTTCGACAAAACAAATCAAATAGTAACTCAGAAGATAGGTTAACTTTGATTTTCGACGTATTGTAATCTCAACAATTCTTGAATGTGTGTCATGGACATTGCAGAATTTGACCGGATTATTCTCTGATTAGAAAAACTTTCTGTTCAGATGCCACCAGGCCACTATGTTCATGAGTAGGATTCAGATTTGGATGTCATATTCATCTTGTTTCTTTGGTACATCACAGACAATGCTTATGTGCACATAAACGCCACTTAATATTCGCATGGTAGAAATGCATATTTTACAGATATTTTTTTTGTCATTTTGCGTGTTTAGGTTTCTTTTTTACAGTACCGCGTCTTACTATACCTGTTCAGGTTACACACATTTACCGCTATTATTTATTGGTTTATAATGTTTATGCATTTATGATTAATAATATCGAGTTTATTAAATTCATGGATTCTCAAACATAAGAATTTTTACCGTATATTTGGTCAGATTTACATGAAAATATTAGGTTTCAAGTAAACTTTGTACACTTTACTTTTGTGGTTGTAGAAACCACATTCCTGGTCAAGCACTGCAACTGAACTGTGCTTATTTAATTTTTATTTAGCACCGCGTCTTACTACCCGTTCGGGCTGTACGCTTAAGTAATAATTACGCTAAAGGGTTAGGAATTGGGAAGGTTGAATTTAGATTAAGTTAGCCCACATCTGCGTGGAGGGAGAGAGGAAAAACCCCTAGTTCACCAGACCGGGATTCGAACCTCAATCTCCCCATCTTTGGCAGTCTAGCTCAAAATGAAACTAGTGCTTTAGCGAACTACATCACTGAGGTTGGTTAACTGAACTGTAAATATGTTTGTGGGGCGAGGTGGGTATTGTTGCTTACGCGCATTTTTTAAAATCAATGTTTATAATTAGCGAACATTAATTGTATATTTCTTGAAAGTTTTTCGCTACATTCCGATCGATTTTAGTTTTCATTTGTTAAAGACTTGTTTGATGTATTCGTATCCACTTTTTTCGAGATTTCGTTTATACTTTAAATTACCCCTCCAGAAAATATATCAAATAAATGTACTTATTACAATTATTTTCTATAGTCATTAGAGGTTGGTTTAAAATTAATTCTCTAGCTTACGAAGGACGTGTATTATTAAGATTAAAATTAGCCTCTAAACCTAATTAAATTTATTTTACATGTAAAGCCAAAAATGAATGTATAAATATTTTAGCTTAGACAAAACGTTCACAAACATCACATGTCATTTTGGTTAAATTTATCGGCAGTTTAGTCGTAAAGATAAAAATAAAACATTACAGATAACACAATATTTTTATTCTGAAATTGAAAAATGACACCTGGACACGGAATCGAACCCGTGTCCAGGTGTCATTTTTCAATTTTCAGAATATGATATCTAGATGGAGTAATTCCCATTAATAAGCAAAATAATAACTCTGGCTATTAATTCACAATATTTTTAGTTTAAAAAAAACACAGCCTTCTTATAATAGGTCAAACTTAGGTTAACTTGAAGAAGAAAAATACCATTATTAAATTATTTTTAGGTACCCGTAATAAATATGCCACTTTAACCCTGGGACCATAGACAAGGTATACACAGACCCACAGCTTCCAGGCTAAAATGGCTGCGCTCTATGAGAGAGCTTGAGTCCTGCATCACAAGTATCGCTTGCTAGGTGCTATACAAGAGCATTTTTTTTTTAAAAAAAAGCTCATTTTAAACATGGTTTTACTAGAGAGAGCGCAAAAATATACTTCTCAAGTCAATCGGCCAGCTTTCACAAAGTTAGGTTCAGGTAAAGACCCAACCCCTTCTTCACATATTCCTACCTCACAAAGTGTTTACGCCAACTGTCCATTATGATTACAATGTTCCCTCTATGATAAACTTGTTAAACGTGGATCGTTTAACAAATGCACATTTGGAAGTGCTTTTATCACTGAGAATTGACACTAGTGTTATGGACTCACTCAAGAAACGCAGCGAAACTTCAGTAAGGCTGAGGATCTGGTATATCCTTGTCTGTACCTTGTGAATACTCGTACCACAGGTTGAAAACTACTTCTGACTAGGTGGAGGAAGTATATCTCAACAATTTTAATTAAATATAATCTTATTAATCTTTCTTGTAGACCTGAAATTGAAAATATAATATTTTATTAATTGAAGGTAAATGCGATACTTCTAACGACTCGAAAATGGTTATAAGAAATAGTTGGATAGTGATTCAAGATAATAGATTAATGTAGTATGGAGAGTTATAAATTAATTTAGCTTCTTCATTTACAAATAAATTGAGCTGAAAGAAGCAGTATAGTATTTACATTCCAAGCTTGAATATTCAATAAATAAACATGTAACACAAAATATGCTAAATATACGTTATGAGATTTTAGAATTTACATTGAAAGAAATACAATAAATATTTGGTAAATGATTTATTTTAGTGAGTATAGATGCTACAATATGGTATACAAATTTTAATACATTTTATTTATTCAATTTTGAAGTGCTAAAAATTAAATAAAACACCTATTATTCTATCGATTGCTTAAAATGAGAAACTAAAATCATTTTAGATGCCCTACTAAGAAAAAACCCATTTGAATGGCCACCATTTTAAAATTAATACAGTTTGAAAAACCATATATTGTACAGTACATACATCATTAGGCCTAGTTTAAGGAATTTCCTGGCCAATTTCGTAAAAATTGGTCAACGCATTGGTAGTAATAGTGGATTAAAGAGACATAAAGAGTTTTGAGCGGACACCATTTTGAAACAGGATCCAAACACCATGTAATATAAATACATTGGTTGGCCCAAGCTCAAAGAATTTTCACGTCAAATTTAGTTAAAATTAGTTCATGCATTTGAAAGTTATCACTGAAACAATATTTGGACAAATGGACAAACAGACAGACAAAATGGTAAATGGTCATGTTAAAACTACACATCACAGTTTTTGAATATCTGTCAAGGTCATTCTAGAATTTAATTAAATAATTCTTAAATGAATGAAAGATGTTCATAAAATTACCTAGCAAACATTAAAGAACTGTTAAGCTAGCTTTTTTTTTTTTTTTGTAAAAGATTTAATTAAAAGTTTCTAGTAAAGTGATATTTTATTTAATGAGTACTAAAAAAATCTCATAAAAGTTTTATAAATACTAGCCTAACTTAGACTTCCGTTCCATCCCACCTTAATCACGTTGCATCAAAATCGAAAAGCTTTCACACAAACAAACGTGACTTATGCATTTTGTAACAATAAAAGGAGATTTTTGTAAAGTCGTGTAGGACTGGTTGAATGACCAGGTTTGAATGCCGGTCCAATGGTCTATGTCATTATTATTGGCTACATAATCTAGAGTCCGGCTTAGAATCTGATAGTGCATAGGTATTTTTTCCGAAGGGGAGTATTGTTCCTATGATGGCCATAGTCTGGTTAATTAGACTTAAGTTAGGTTTAATACCTCTACTAACACCACATAATCATCATCACTATCATCACCATCATCTCATCGGGATGAAGTAATCGCACCCAATAGTGCCCCAACATCAGAAGACGGTTACAATTCCGCCACTGCCGGTAGAAGACCAGGAATGTAAATCTAACAAACCCTGGAGTCATTAAATAAAAAATATATATATATATAAAATTGTTTGAATAATTTTCTCAAGCTAACCTCCCAAATATTATTGTTCTACACTTATACACTTTACACTTATACACTTATAATAATTATAAATTTATGTTTTGAATTTATGGGTTTGACTGTACTAGAAAGGTTTAGACTTTAGACCTCTATTTAGTTGGACATTTTTTACCATTAGGTAGATGACTTGTAGTGTTGTAAAATGATAACACTCTTTAAAATTTTCCCTTTCTTTCTAACGAAAGAACTATCATAATATTTTTTTTTTTTTTTCATTTTTGTCATTTATTTGGTCCGCTTCCATTAGTGCTGAAGATACGAGCTCATAAATGTTGAAAGGAAAAAGGGAAACATTTATCTAATGTCCCTTTGCGTTATATTCCAAGGTTTTTCTTTTATCTTACATTTCATAATATTTTGGAAGTCAGCCTTTATACAAAATCCAAGCAAGAGAAATTAGGATCACGATTCAAAAAATGTAGTAGCCATAATAAAAAAATTATCTCACATTTCTTTCGTTCACCCATATGTATAATTAATAGTTTGAAAAAAATTGAACCTATTTTTATTATTGTAGGCCTACAAAAACTTGTATTTATATAGGACGATTCACTTTGGTGGCCACATATTCTAAGACGCTACTCTCGTAGTAGATTAGTTTGCCAATGACGAGTATATCCAGGTTCGAATATCAGTCGGATGCACTAAGGGTAGTTTTCCAAAATGTATTTCAACTCTTACTCCACGCAAATGCGGGTACACTTCCGCTTAATATAACCTTCTTAATCCCTAAAACCATTAGCGTAATTAGTGCATAAGCACACTGGTCGGAAAAGTTTCGCCATTCCTGCTCTATCAATAAGATTGTTTAGTGAGTAGATCAGGCGTAGGTACTCTCCTAGCTTAGCTTAGTTAGTAAGTTGTGCTACGGTTTAATCTGTCAACAACAGTAGTCATGTCATAGCTTAAGACATCATCTTGAAATATGATATATTGTCTACCACGTGGCTTTCTATGTTCGAATCTAGGCAGCGTGTACTGGGAGAGGCTTTCTACATAAAAAAATAATAAGCACAGAGATTTTTTCACCAGCTGTCAGTGATAATGCTCATGCAATTTATTCTAAATGACCTTCCTCATCCCATATACCTTTCTGATATTTTTTCACCACGTCATACTACCTGTTCAACTTATACAGATATTTATTAATTACGCCAAAGAGTTAGGGAGAAGGAAGGTTTAATTTAGAGAAGTGTGTTCGCATTTTCAAGGAGGGAAAGGTAAAACCATTCTGGAGACTCCCCTCCCCTCTCAATCCACCCGACCAGTATTTGAACCCGATCTCCCTGTCCTCAGGTTTCTATTCCAATACGAGAGTGACGCCTTAGATAACGTAGCCACTGAGCAGGTCTCCTTAGATTAAACTTCTAAAACCACTCGTACTAATCAAATAGATGGGCACGCGGACCATTTAGTCGGGATCATTTAGTCTGATTTACCGATGGAGGAGAGTTCAAGGTTCTATTCCCGGCAAAGTGTACTGACTTGGTGTTTTACAGTATGGTTACCCACTCTCTGTACATACTAATGAGAGTACATTTCTTCTAAATTCCGCATTCTTGATCTCTACCGCATTTTAGTTTAGCTATTTGGATAAACAACTAAGGGATTAAGACACGATGAAAAAACAAACAAAAAAATTTGGTAATAATATTAATAATAATGATGATGATAATAATAATAATAATAATAATAATAATAATAATAACCAACTTCAGTGGTCGCATGGTCTAAGGCGCTACTCTCGCAGTAGACTAGACTGTCAATGATGGGGAGATAGAGGTTTGAAATTCGGTCGGGTATACTAAGGTTGCTTTTTCCAAAATTGTTTTCCACTCTCCTTCCACGCAAATGAGAGTAAACGTCCTCTAAATATAGCCTTCCTAGTCCCTTAAAAATGACTAGCGTAAATTAGTACATAAGCGTATAACGTGAACGGGTAGTAAGACTCGTTTCTAAAAAAAAATTATAATAAAGTAATAACAGTCATATTTAAAATTAAATATCAGTGGAATATAATCCCTTGAAAGTAATATAACGAATGGAAGTGGGCCAATATTACCACCCAGCGACGGGTACATATGAGAGCGCTGTGAAGAAAAAATAAATGAAGCATTGTGTAATTTATAAATTACTTCTACACCCATTACTCGTGTAGGCAAGACTACAACTGCGACTGAAAATTAAGCGTAATTAATATTGAATAGTAATTATATTATTTACACTTCGCGAGATGATATTATGTTGCTTGTTGGAGGATATCCTTTTGTTCGGAGTGCATGGTTAAATAAGTCATGAAATAAGAGCGGGAGTAATTAAGAAATGAGTTGTGGTGGGAAAACTACCTACGAGCCCCCATCTACCGCCCATCCGGGCTATACAATTTCAAACATAGCCCAACTTTCACACAAAGAGCCTAAACTAACAGATATAAAAGTTTTTTTTTTTTTACCACAACGTATTACTACCCGTATGGGCTATACGTCCTAGAAAAGTTACTAGAGCTACTTTCAAGTAATCATACAGCGTCAGGTAATTAATATGGTCATTTCCTGTCACTTTAGATGGATCGGATTATGTATTATAAATAAAATAACAGTTCTAATAATAGTATTTCGGAGCAAATAATATGTTGTATTTTCTAAAGGTTTCTTTCAAACAAATCTATTTTACACGCTAACTAGTTTTTAAGCCTTTCTATGACGGGCTGATGTCAATATTACCTAACCTAACAAAACCAAACCTTCAATTTATAGATGAATGATAGGTTAGGTGTCACTATTGCAATGGATTTTACTTCCGATTACGGGTAGATAAGCGTTTGAATCCCAATTGATTGAAATACATGTTTTTTAAATTGTTTTCCACTCTCCCTTAACGCAAATAGGGGTACACTACATATAAAATTCAACCTCTCTCATCTCTAATACATTATAGTAATTACTATATAAAGGTATTAACCAAACGCATAGTAAAATGCGGTGCTGTTAAGTTTTGGAGTTCTAACGTTAACACGTCATATATCTACACTAACCAACAATCAGACATTGGTTTTATTTATAAAGTTATGTCATTTGTTACATTCATTACAATGTTAGCTGCCTTTTAATAATCATAGTAATAGTCAGTTTGTAAGAATATATATATAAGCTATGTAAATGTAAGCACAAATTAAGAAAATATTTTTAGCGTCACCTCTAGAATTTTCATTGATAAAAGAAATACATTTTGCTAACTAATATAAATACAAATCAACCAAACCATAAACACAGGTCACTGTAATATAATCTAAAGTTTATCTTTAGATTTGAGATTGGAATATATATTCTGGGTTCTACTTTCTTTTAAATGCAAACGACATATCGACGAAATTAAATGATTAGATAAATCAATGTTTTATTTTCAATAATCTTTATTTTCAATCACTTTTCAAGTTTGAAAAATGTGTGAACCTCTGAGTAGTTCCTTTACGTTTATACTAAATTTCATTTATCTATTTTATTGAGAAGTACTACCAATTTGTTGAACAGTTATACATACATATATTCAGACATCATTTGACTTTTTTAAATATAAATAGAGTATGGATGAAGAAAGTGAAATTTAAATCAAGTGTATCCATATTTGAATATAAAAAGAGAGAGGTGAACTATTATTGAATAGATTCCCTCAAAATACCTGACCTTCTAATCAATGGCGAACCAGAATAGATAAGCCTGACATTTAGTCCGCATGCCCACAGATGTGAGTCAATCATATTTATTTTATCGTTAAATAAAAGTTTTGCTAAATTATAATTTTAAAGAATAGATAAAAATAATATTGTTTAGGAATATTTAACCTGAACACACACGGATACATGCAATTTCGACACTTTAGATCAGTCGGTAGCTTGTCCATCTCCTGAGTTAAAGGTCTCGGGTTCGATTCCTAGCATGGACGAAAAATGTATCATTGGTGAAATGAAGGTTATCCTTTTCACAGTGATGAATTAACAGCCGGGGACTGGATGTTGTGTGCGATTTAGATTTTAGTTAGTTAATAAACTGTGGTCTGATATAATCAGTTGGTTTAGAAAGTGCACATTAAATATCTAAAATGGAATAAAATAAAAAATTGATATGAAAATCAAAGAATAAGTCACATGTTGAATATCTAATCTAGTTTTTTTAACACCACGTTTTACTAACCGTTCAGGATCCACGCATAATATGAACTAATTACACTATTGTGTTAGGGATGTGGAAGGATGAATTTAGAGGAATTGTATACGCAATTGCGTGAATTGAAAACCATTTAGGAAAAGCTACTCTCAATACATCCGACTGGGTTTCAAGCCGTGATCTCCCCGTCATCGACAGTCTAGTATATTGCTAGTGTGACTCCTTAGACCACGAGACCACCGAAGCGGGTAATACTTTAGTTCACCCTGCCTAGTTCTAAAACCAAACTTCCGTCAACGACAAACAATCATAATGCAGGTCTAACACCTTAGATTGTTCGGTGACCACAACTGGTGTGAGGCTACTTAGTACCGATTGGATGGTCTTTAATTAGATGACTACTTAGCCAGGCCAACGCTAAGAACAATTTATTGTATTGGCGTGTGATTATTCTCCAATAACGATCCCAAAGACCAGAATGCATACCACTTATTTATCTTTTAATCAAAGGAACAAACTGTATGCTTACAGTTTTTAAACGTGCTAATAGTTACGTGGACAAGGGGTCATTTTAATCAGGTATAACGGTGGCAGGAAATTTCAAATTGAGCCCCACCGCATTAATTAGATGATTTTCTCTAAATGTTTTCTTACTCTTCAAAAGTGTGTACATTTTCTTTCCATTTCACCTTTCTCATCATTACCCTATTAGTCTTATTAATTCGAATAGCTCATATGGGCAGTATGACGGCCCCGAAAAAGAATATAAATACATTTTTAGCCTTCTTTAGGACTTTAAAATGGTGTATTTATGTCAAAATACAGCTGAGATTTTAACTCAGCCTAAATATTGAACTGCTGAATAGAGTTTACCAATTTACGTTCAGCTCCATCCTGTTTCCCAGAGCGCTAGTTATTATATGTTTCAAGTTTGGTCTGCAGGAGTAAATCTGTTGCGTAGATCATGGTCATGGTAAGTGGGTTTGAGTATAGTCATGTTATCACAAAAAGAACCATATCAGACAGTTCAAGAAACTATTACATTTACTTTTATGTACCCATACATCAAGAAATGTCTTTCAAAATCGTAATTGTTGACAAATGATTTTACTGCTGATGCAAAATAACAAATGGTAGCATTGAATAAACTTTCAAATAACTGAAACTTGATTTTTATATTCTTTAAAAGGCTCTTCGTATGGCGTTCTGACTATAGATATAAAATAAAATATCTATCAGCTATAGGTGTCGAGTGTTAGTCACCAGAAAGTGTGGTGTTACTGTAAAAACGCACTTTAATAATACCGTAATAATAATAATAATAATAATAATAATAATAATAATAATAATAATAATAATAATAATAATAATAATGGTAATAATAACTAAAATGAGGTTCCCCCTTACCTCTCCGGCCCCTACCGTGGGATCACATGACCTTGTTCCTGCGGGAATCTGGCCATACTTGCTTACTCTTGCCGATTCCTCTCTACACTGACGAGCCACCGGTGTATGCTGGGAACCACTGGAGTGGCATGCAACAGCCACATAAAAACCACATTTTCTTTAATAATTGTTTTAGACGACAGAGGGCGTTAGAAACAATATTTACGCGTGAGCGTGCTATTTTTTTAAATGTAACAGTTCATGAAAAATCTGTACCATTTAAGGCTTCACTTAAGAAGATGAATTATTAGATTTTATAAGGATTTAATTTGAAACGAGTTATCAAGACTGCCAATGCACATAAGTTCACAGTAATAATGTTAATACGGGTGACCTGGTGGTCTAGGGGTAAGGTGTCAGACTTCTGTACTGAGGGTCCGGGGCTCAATCCTCGGTCCCGGCACAGAATTATCTGATTGCCAAACCCTTCCTTCACCTCTGACAAGATGTGTATTAATCACAACTTGTGAATGTGAGGAATGCCAGGCCTCCACCGTGGTTTGGATTACACGTTAAACTGTAGGTCCTCCATTTCATCTCACAATCACCCTACCATTGCACATTAGCGTAAGTGCGTATAACCCGAACGGGTAGTAAGACGCGGTGCTAATAATAATAATAATAATAATAATAATAATATAATAATAATAATAATAATGTTGATACAATGACGTAGCTATAGTTCAACCTTGTCTTAAAATATTAAGATATTATAATCATAACTTGCCACTAATTGTACTATTAATTGCAGCTCTCCACTTATGCCTATCGTGAGAAAATTATTTTATATGTTTATAATTGATATTTACAACAACTTCCACCATCTAATAAAATTCATGTATCCTATCATTAGTCTTCCTATTGCAGATTTTCTTTGGATGTATCTTTAGAAAGAACTATCTTCTGAACGACGTCATAGAAGGAAAGGTTGAGGGAAAAGCTTAGGAAGAAGTAGGACTCAAATATTAGATGACTTGAAGGAAATAAAATTCCGAGAGCTCAAGGAGGCAAAGGACAGGGCACATTGGCGGTCTAAGTTCACTGATAAGGAATGAACCCGTCGTAAGACAAATCACCTAATAATAAACAATCCTTCTACGAGTAACTTCATTAAACTCTTATGTCTAAGTATGTGGCCAATAATAATTATAACCCTTTCATTCATTCTTCTACTTGTAGTTACTATAGGCAGATCTATTCCAAACAAATATAATAAGAAAACATTTGACCTTATTTTTATAATAATTAATACCAAATTAAATAAATAAACCTTGAGTATACGGCACGTTGATGACCCGTTGATATTAGATAGGTATGCAACTATAATAATGAATTATCCATAAGGTGTTTGGATAGTGGTATCTCAAAGTTTATAAAAAGAAAACAACTGAATGATTGAAATAAATCATGACGAAATCGAGTTTTTAAGAAAATATTTGATTCAACATATATATATTTCAATTTTTGATTTGGTATTTTTGTTCAAACTAATTAAATCCTTCAGTTTTTGTTATGAACAACCTTTAGAAAATTCTACAGTTTCATCTATTATTATTATTGATGCTTTCATTTAGTTTCACACATTGATGTGAACTTATTTGTCTACATGTTATGGCTTCTGCTTAGCCGTCCGTAACGACAGTCTTTAACAAAGTTAAAGTTGGTCTAACTTCTACTGAGTGCTACTTTCTTACGGATCGGAACTCTTTAGACATAGGATCCTATCAATTTTTTCATATGGATTACAGATTTTAGGATCTGTAATCTTTGGACATAGCAAGCTGTTACTGTGAAGTCAATCCCACAATTCAACTACAAACTACACGTACAGAGTAGACTACTCTTCTTTACCACAAGCTTTATTCTTAAAGAGGTGAGTAAATGTGAAACGTATTGGAAGGAGAAAAAAGAGGAGGGGAAATATCAAGAATTTGTTGTTGTTGTTGTTGTTGTTGTTGGGGGTAGGGGTTTCCTAAGATAGCTCTTGAGGGGGGGAAAAGCGATACGATCCAGGAATATGAGGGAAAAACAACATAAAAATGCAACTTTCCGTTCATCCCCTCTTTCAGTACAGCACGTCATAAATTTATTCTAAGGTCTTGTTGAAAAATATAATGTTTGTAAGGAACGTATAAACGACTAAAAAACACATGTGCTCGATACATATTAAGCTTAAAATGGCATGAACATATTTCTATGTATTTTATATAAACTGAGCTGGCTAAAAATAAATGAAAGGCAAAAGTTACACTTATTAGTATTGCATCACAAAATATTACCAACATTTCAGTCCTAATACTATCCTCGTGGTTCCTATTTCTGAAGGATAAACACAGCCGAGCTACTAAAACAGAATCCACTCTACAGATGTCTATTCCCATACATAATCTCAAACATGTGCTCGTTCTTTTACTGTCCTGGCATCACAGGCTTGGAACAGACTAGATAACTCCACTCGTCACATAACACCTAAAACTCCCTTCAAGCGTGCAGTCACGCAATATATCTTATATAACAAGCAAAACTGAGTTCTTAAAACTACTTGAGATTTAAATGAGCATGGGAATTGTTTTCTACTTATTTTAATTTTCCTCTATTAAAATTTGTTTGTTTTCCAATAAATGTAGTATCGTATGTTTTATTCAACGCTGGTTGAGGCAAACGCTATAACTTCACTAGACAAATAGAGGTCATTATTATTATTACTACGATTATTAACATGTAAAAGAAAAGGTTAAAAATAAAGTAATAATTTTTCTCCTAGCTTCCATATTACATAGGTACACAGTTCTTTCAGATGTCAAAATCTCTAAATTGAAAGTATTAAGCTAATTAACTACTAGAGATACAAAACATATAGAAAAATCCCTTAAATATTAAGATATTATTTACTTGAGGAAATACTTCTTTTTTTTTTATTTAGCATCACGTATTATTACCCATTTGGCTAATACGCTTATGTACTATTTACGCTATTGAGTTAGGGAGTAGGAAAGTTGAATTTAGAGAAGTGTAGCCGCATTTTTGTGGAGAGAGGGTGAGAAACCATGTAGTGAAAACCACCGTTCAGTACACCTGACCAAGATTCGAATCACGATCTCCCCGTCGTTGGTATCTATGCTATTCTGAAAGTGACGCCTTACTTAGACCATGAGGCCACCGAAGCTGGTTTTAGGTTGAACTGTTAGATTAGTAAGTGCTTGTATCTAATAATGAAAAATCAAAGCGTTCACAACATAAATGAGCAAATTAATAAAATATTAATTCGGACAAAACCTGTTTTGAAATAAGATTAATTTGGTGTATTATAACACCGGTGTTCTACAGATAAAACGTGACAAATGAACTGGTTTTGATTGGTACTTCATTAAATAGGCCGTATTTAACTAGATTTTATATTATTTAATTTCCAATCCTGTGATTTAGATAATTGTATGTAATGAAGCCTTTTATTGCACCTATTGTATTACCTGTCCAGGATATATACATTTAATTGTGCTAATGAGGTAGGTAAATGAAGGTGGAATTTTGAAGAAATATTCCTGCAATCCGGGTGTTTGAATGCCTTTTCCCACATCACTGGAAAACCAGACTGGGTGAGATTGATGTTAATTATTCCACGTGCCCACTAGTTTTATGACCCGTACACACGGGCAACGGCTGCGTTCATAATTCAATATTGAATTCAATACAGGTCAACTATTATTGTGTGAAAGATTAACTGTAATTGTGACTATTTGCAAAATCAGTAACTATTATAGAAAGTTGTGCGTAATTTAATAGTAGTGTAGACTATAGCTATAATTTATATTTCAGTACAAAAGCAATCGCAGTAGATATACTAGTTACATTTGCAAATTAAACCGTGATTCCCATGTCTTTTAAGCAAAAGTAAACCAAAATATCCATATTTTGAAAAATATATTTTACGAACTACTTTTAGGAATTATATGTGTTCAAAATATATCTAAGAGTGAGTATCAAATTATGTTTCTAAAGGTTATAAAGTAGTGAAATAATCATACATATATATGTTAAAATAAATTAATAATATCCTTATAAATAATTTCAAAATATATACTAAATAATGATATTATAATAATATAAGTTTTAATTTAATTTTTTTTTTAATATTTCGGTTTGTTTCTAAAGATACAATAAGCTTTTGATGCATACAAACACTTTTTTTTTAAATAATCAAAACTGTATTGTTAAATTTAACTATTTTCAAAACAAGGATGAACACAATGATCTGTGACAATGCGTCATAGTTTCCATAGAAATCACTTCACTGGTCGTGATGTTTGCCATAGTTATTTGACTATAAGTTTTTCTACCAAACTAAATATAAAACATCACCGTTTATATAGATTATTGGACAATATTATGTTACATACTTGAAACACACGCCTGAGGCCTTAAGAAGTCTAGCTTACAGGATAATAAATTCCCAATGACGGGAAAGGTCGAGTTTCAATTCTCAGTTGGGTCGCACTGAAGGGGGGAAGGGGGAGGGAGTTTCCACACGTGATTTATCACGTTGGTTTTTATACCCTTAATCCATGCTAATGCTGGTATTCTTTTTCTAAACCACCCTCCTCATAATCTATATCTTGGCTTAAGTCATTATTAATAACAATTTTTTGACCCACTTCGGTAGCCACGCGGTTTAACGCGCTACTCTAGTGTTGGACTAGACTGCCGAAGATGGGGAGATCAGGGCTCGATCCTGGTCGGGTGAATTGAGGGTGGTTTTCCTAAAATTGTTTCCACTCTCCCTACAAGTAAATGCGGACACTTCCTCTAAATTAAGGTTACCTAGTCCCTAACCCATTAGTGTAGTCAGTACATAGGCGTATAACCTGAACAGGTAAGACGCGGTGCTAGAAAATAAATAAAAATTAACAATTTTTGTATGCACACTGCATTTAATTAGTCATTTGGCTATTAATATAATTACACACTAATAGAGTAGAGATTAAAAAGGTAGAATTTAGATCAAATGTACCCATATTGCGTGGAAAGATAGTGTAAAACCATTTAGGATAAATACTCTCGATACACACGTCCGGTATTTGAATCCCAGCTTCTCCATCACTGGCAAACCAGATTATATATTACTGATGCTTTTGTATACGTACTCATCAGTGAGTATAGTGTTAAAGATGATAAAAAAAAGGTGTAAAAATTACAAACAACTTTAACTTGAGCACATGTTTTGTCTAAACCACAAATTCTATCACAGGAAAGTCACATTTTGCTCCGATATTAGCGCTGGCACGCTTGCGGATCTCTCTAAGTAACAAATATGCCAACCTTGACGACTGAATTTTGACCCCGTCAGATCTTGGTCTTCCCGGTTGTGGCTTCACATCGTCTAAAAAACCTTATTATCCTGATCATGACTGAGATATAATTAACATCATGGCACCTAAGTATTCCTTATTTGTACCTCAACTTAATGTTTACTCAAGCTCTTGTTAGTTAATTAAAAACGAGGACTATTTTAGTCCAGCGATTTGTTTTGTTTATTGGACAGTTAATAAAAATATAATTGCTTTGAGGTAAACGAATACTTAATTTGTTAGCTGTGCTTCATTCTTGCTCGCTCATTCAAAACAAGTGCTGGAACTGGTCATTGCTTTGTCATAATATACTCTGTGTAGCTATTAAACCCAGTCATGTCTTCCTCTTTTCTTTACTCCTCATTTCTTTCATCTAATGTTGCTTTAATGACTCCACCACATTTTTAAACTTTTCTGTATTCTTCTTTCTCTTCTTAAGAGCCCATCTCATGCCACGGATAGCAACTAGCTTAGGTAAGTAACAAAGCTCGAACAAATCATCGCATGTTGGAGTGGTTTTCTGTATTCTACTTTTAAAAACAGTGAAACAGCTCCACCACTTTTAAAAAAATAGAACCAATTTAAAATCAATTATTATAAAATAAATAAGTTGTAAAAACTTTCTCGATTTCTTTGTTGTCGAATAAAGGATTCAGAAAGCAGCAATTCGATAAATTGTTCTGGTTCGACCGTAATCTTGTATTTAATAGCATTTAATAGCACGGATAAACGGCTGTGTGATGGGTTCTTAATGGAGAGAAAAAGCGTTATTAAGAAGGTGATGTTGCAATAAATTGAATTTTTATATTATTACTGGAATTACTGAGATTTTTAACACTACCACGTGTTTACTACCCGTATTCGCAGGATATTCATACCTTTAATCACCCCTATTCCGATTTAGTAACCACGTGGTCTGGCACGTCACTCTTGCAACAGAGTGGGCCGCCTATTATAGGGAGATTGGTGTTCGTATCTCGTTTGGGTGATTTTTCCTCAATTATTTTCATCCTCCCTCCATGAAATTTCGGGTCCACTTTTTCATTATTCATTCGACATTACTCATCCCTAACACATTAGCATAACTAGTGACAGACAGTCTCCCTTAGCCAAAACATATCTTAAAAGGGGCCACGTAATGTGTTCTTAATTTATCCTTAAATGAAACCTCACACAACCACAACATTCCTAGTTGTTCTACTGCTCAATATAATCATAATGTCTTGGAGGTAATTTTTTCTGGAAAGATTTCAAGGGGTACCCCCTACCCGAAGATAGGCCCAGCAGTTTCGAAGATGCGTCCAGAAAAGGGGGAAATGGAGGAGGTGACAATTTTTACTTCCTGTAAAAATTGTTGCAATTTTAATAGCGGTCACATATCTTAAGGACAACACATATCTAGTCCTCAGTTGTCAATTTAAACCCATAACATAGGTCAATATTGGGTTTGACAAGGATATACACTTTCGTATTAAAAAAGACAGTATAATTTTGTGTAGATGTGGTTAATTTGTATCTTCGCTGCGTTTTAGTATCATTCGTATTATACGTATACACTAATTAAGTCAATACTCGTTTTAGTGGTGAAATGGTCTAAGGCCTAAAGGCCATTTCACACTGGCATCCGCGGTGTCCGTGGAATCCATGGCTGGACGTTTTGTAGAAATCGCTTCCCAGCTTATCAAATGGAGCAATTCACATTGGCGTCCACGGTGTCACAGAACGACCAAGGTGTCCGTGGTACGGACGTTTTCAGATCACTCTCCGAGCGATCGGTATAGGGCGTCCACATGGAATATTTTGGACTGACTATGTGCAGTGGCGTTTGGAAGAGCACGTGGTCACCTACACTATACTGCAGTATAGCAACTCAAGTTTCTAGGTATCCAAAATGTCCGCGGACGTTTGGTTGCAGTGTGAATTGGCACGTCCATTGACATTTATTTCGTCCGTGGTTGCCGTGGACACCGTGGATGCCAGTATGAAATAGCCTTAAGGTGTCATTCTCTTAATAGATTGGACAGCTGATGACGCAGATATTGGAGTTTTAATTCTAGTTGGGCGTACTTAAGGCTTTTTTTTTCTAAATGTTTTTCCACTTTTCTTCTAAATAATTTAGCTACCAAGAGTTCAAACTTCCTCAACCTCATCAATATGTTTATTATTATTTGTGTTTAGAGGCCCATTGACACAATGAGGTAATTAGTGATTTAAAATTGCCTTAACATATCATACTAACGTGATTATTAAATATATGAATAACCTTAACAGGTAGTGAAACGAGGTGAATAAAGAAAAAAAAACGGGAATATATTTTTAGGAGGATCTTATTTTAGAGGAAATGTACAAGCATTTGCGTTGAATAATAGAGGGTAGCTACTTAAGTAAAACATTCCTCAGTACAGCCAACTAGAGTTATTACCCAAATCCCTCCTTAACCCACTATCCGGTCTAACATAAGATAAACGCGTTAGACAATGCGACCACCGATGTGGGCTGTATTTAGTCGAAAGGGGTGTTTTTAAAAGTGTTAGATATTAGTTTTTGTCTCACTTCATATACACTTGTCAAACATGTTCTATGTAAAAATATAATTCTCTTTATATTAAAGTGACAAGCCAATCATTAACATATAGCCCCTATACATGAACTTTGGTGACTTCAACGCATGGCTGGAACATGCGTATCATTTTATGACTACTTTCATTCGACCTTTGAGGCGTTAAATTACTAGATCATGTCGACACATCTTAATTTTCAATGGAAACTGGTTCTTATTATATACAGATTTAAAATTTTGAAATACTTGTTTTATAATGAACTGGCTGTTTGGCCCGTTCTTCTCATGGGTAAGCGGGTAAGACGCATTAAACTATATCAAATTAAGACGTTCAACCTCCAGCAACCAACAGTATTAAAATTTCTTCTCGTATAATATTGAACTATGGCAATCTCAAGGCAATTATTGCAATCAATAAATTAAAATAAATTAAATTTTTAAGAAAATCTTACATAATACCCAAACTGAGTGCACAAACAAACGCAATACTATCCTTAGCGCGTTAATTTTGATTTTCTATTATTTTAGCAATTTAGAGGCCATCACTCACCCCTCCCCCAACATTAATACATTTCTTTGACACTTAGAATGAGACTTCACACTTTACATTTTTGATGTTATCATTGGGTGATCGTTTTAACAATTTGCCTAAATTTAAATTTTCTTCCACACTGAAAGGTAGATTTTCTTTTAGCTTTGGAAGGATTTTATTCTACTCTACACCCGTCCCCCAACTATTCTCTATTTTCATATTCTAATTTTGAAATTTTAGGATTAATTTGGTTATATGATATGGTTTTATGTTACTGTAAAATTTCAATTTTCAAACAAACCAAAAATAATTGTATCGATTTCAAGCTCTTACACTTACTGGTTTTCAATTTTGAAACTTCATTTATTCAGACATAGTTTGGCAATCCACTTAGGTAAATTTACTTACATGCCAAGTTTCAATTTTATTCGACATTGATACCTTTTTTTAATGGTTAATAAACTGTGAACTCCCCATTTCTTAAACTGATATTAAAGTTTCCAATTTATATTATTTTTTTATCTTTGGTCATTTGGGATGATAGTATTAATTACTTGAAAGCATTTAAATTTGCTAACAAACTTAGAAGGGTTTTTATTTGAGTTTTTTAAATTCCTAGCTAAAATTCAATACAAATCTTAATACAAAATTTAAAAAAAAAACCATACTTTTGTAATTACCTGATAGTTTTCTATTTTCTTCCATATCAAAAAATTGTGTTTTCTATAAGTGTTTGAAATTTATTCCACCCACCATTTCACTACCATCCCCCATTTTTTATTTCAAATTTTAAACATGTTTGACTTTTGGGGTGTTCTCTTTACCACCTCACAATTTGATTTTTTCATCCCACTGATAAGGGGTTAGTTAATTAATTAGGGGGGAGGGTTTCCAGCTTCGACCATTTCCCACAGTCCAAATTAAATTTTAAGTGTTCAAAATCTTCTTGTTATTTTTGTTTTTTCCTTTAGATTTAATACAAATTTTAAATTATCTCCTTTACTGTTTTATATTGTTGTAATTATTGAAGGGAACACCTTTTATTTTCTGACTATTATTTTGAAATTTACGAATGTTTCATTGCAGCTTTGGGAAGTATATATACAGTACATGCTTGACAAATTTCAATCTTCTACCACACTGATAATTAATTTATTCTTTTAGCTATGGGCATTTTAAAGCCACCCCATTTCACCATCCCCCACTTATAAATAGAGAATATAGCACTAGTTTTGTTATTTGGAGTAATCTCACTAGATTACTGGTAAATGTAATTATATACCTACCCTAAAAGTTTTTTCTACTTATATACCACCCCCTATACCCATCATCCAGAGCTACATTTTGAAATCTAAAATATTTAGATTTTAAAATTTATTTTAGGTCCTAATAGTCCCTAAGTTCGCTTGCCAAATTTTAGCCCTATCCAATAAAGAAAAGTAGATTTTATATTAGTTTTGGAAATTTGCCTCCTCCTCCTTTCTCCTCAGCATTTCACCAATACCCTCTTAGAAATGTATCTTTCTATCTGAGTGGCAATTTTAAATGTTCTAATCCACCTACATGTATTTTTTCTTATAGATCAACCCCCTTTACCTTATTTCATGGGGTTCCATTACAATTTTTGAGACTCTTCTAGTTATTTTAAGTGGTCCCTTTACATTTCCTCCAAATTTTGTTTTTCTACTACACAGAGAAGAAGCTGTTTTAATTAATTTGGGAAATTTTGAACCCCTTGGCCCTTCCAAATCCCCTCCTTCCCTCCACCCATATCTCCATATTCAATTAGAAATTTCAAATTTTTTGACTTGTTTGGTTATCTGGAGGTGTCCTTCTACCTTCCTGCAAAATCTAGATATTTTTTACAGCAGTTATTAGCAATTTTTTTGACTATATCCTCCTCCTATTTCCCAGAGCTACATCAAAAAATTTAAGGTTTTCAGACTTTTATAATTATTTAGATTTTCCCTTTAACTTCTTGGCAAATTTTAATCTTCAACCTCAACTAAAGAAAATTCTAATTATAACCCTAACCCCATTTTTAAATGTCCTGTTTTTAGATCTTTCTAGTTATGTAGGGCAACGACACTACCTTCCTGACAAATTTCAATTTTCCAAATCATATGGAATCATCTGGGCAGATCTACTCTCAGATTTATAAATAGAGAGATAGAAAAGTAGCTCATATACGTTTATTTAATGACAGGTAGGTTTATCTTAACACAACGTTAAAAGAAGTTACAGCACTATGAGAAACTTAAAAATGTTGGTTTCCAGAGGCGTTATTGCAGCCTACAGATATATGGCAATATTTAAAAAGTTTATACACTCAATTAAGGAATCATTCAAATATCAGTTAGGCTATTAAAATATTTATCAGACTCATTGAGTCATTAAATCTCTCCATCCTTTATCAAAATGAGAAACAACTTCTTGGTGTTCTAGTGTCCTGAAATTCTTAGTATCCCAGTATATTCAGCACAAAAAATGGTGTTAGTATAAAATTTTAAGATCCATAATATGTATTGTAAATTTGTTTGTATACAAAAATATTGTATAATTTGAGGACCCTCAAAAAATATGTTAACAAATAATAAATTAAAGTTAGAGTTTTATTATAAATAATGTAATAGCTTTAATTTTTAACAAAATATCGGTTAGTCAATTCTCTAGTTTTAAGCAAACTTACATAAGTACAGATATTCTTCTTTATATAATGGATATCATTGAAAATATTTATAGCAAGAAATCATTAGTAAAAACAGTATCTGACAGCTCTATAGAATAATTAAAACAATTTAATAACATCAAATCATTAAATTAATATTTTATAACTAATGTAAATACTGATAAAATAATAGAATTAATACAATTATCGTAAAATATTATCTTTTTTAAGCACAGCGTCATACTACCCTTTCCTACTATACGAGTACTCATATTTATTGACTACGCTAATGTGTTAAGGATAAAAAAGGTTGAATTTTTTAGGAAGTGTACCTGAATTGGCGTGGAGGGAGCGTATAAAATAATTTAGTAAAACCCACATTCAGTATCCTCGACAGAGATTCGAACCCCAATCTCCCCATCATCGGCAGTTTAGTCTATTGCAAGTATGACGTCTTGGCTTGGAAATGCAGCCATTTATATAGGTTTATGGTGTAATCAATGTTTCCATAAAAAGTGTATATATATATATATATATATATAATAGTGATTTTACTATTATTGTGATCGTACTGTGTCGTCAAAGTACAAGTTTAGATTAGCTCCTACTATCCATCAGACCGGCCATGCCGCTATCAACAAAGTGTCTTATCCATGTGGTGAGCTTGTCTGATGAGACGGAAACAGTAGGTTTCATTGGGTATGGTCTTATTTCTGTTAGTCAATCAGACATCACAACTACACGATCCTCCTGCAAGTGGGGGACCCGCTTAACATGGGAAAGTGATCTGTCGAACACAAGACAAAGACACGTTAGATAGTGGGACTACTTTCCCTTTGTCCGGGCCAGTAAACTCTTCTAACACACTCAGACACTCATCGACCGACCGATTAACCAGGATATTAGATGACAAGATTAATCTAGAAAAAGAAAAAGCATCGAAGTTTGGTTTTCTTTATTCTTCACGACTACAATAGTTATTTTATATTTAAATAAACGTATTCTATTTTGGTTATTTTGTCTAAATGTGATAAAATAATTTGACGGGATCTGAAATTTCCACTGTCTTACAAAAAGAGCTACACAAAACCGCTTACGATTCGACGCCTAGTTTGAACTTCATAATCCTAAGCCACGCGTTGTCTGTATGTTCTTTAATATCCCGTGTCGGTGACCTGGTGGTCTAGGGTAAGGTGTCAGACTTCTGTGCTGAGGGTCCGGGGTTCAATCCTCGGTACCGGAACATATTTATTGATTGCCAAACCTTCCTTCACCTACTGACAAGGTGTGTATTAATCACAGCTTGTGAATGTGAGGAATGCAGGCCTCCACCGTGGTTCGGATTCCACGTTAAACTGTAGGTCCTCATTTCATCTCACAATCACCCTACCATTACACTTAGCGTAAGTGCGTATAACCGAACGGGTAGTAAGACGCGGTGTAATAATAATAATAATAATAATAAAATTATAATAATAATATCGTGTCAAGCTTCAGAAAACCTTAGCTTAGGTGGTAAAAATTGTGAAATGCACGTAAAATCTTGGTTCTTTTCTGTACTATACTTTAAGAACAATCCCATTTATATTTTAAACATTTAATTTTAAAACTACAACAAAATTGGGAAGTAGTTATGTTAAAATTTAAAAACCACTAAACTAATGTCAATTTCGTTTTTGTTAAATGTAGAATGCAAAAACTTCACTTTGATGCGGTCCTGATTTGATCCTTGTATTGTATCAAATATTATCGGTTAATTGACCTAGAGGTTGTGCTTCAAGCTAAACTTCTTGGTTTTTTCCTTTATATATAGTATATTTCTTGCAGGTTCACTTTTCCAAATATTGTGTTATGGTAAATTTATGTGGCATTAGAATCGAGGGAACTTTTCTCCACAAGGAAGAATTTCTTCCTGGAAGACTCCTCTATAGAAGATTTATTTCTTTCTCCTCTGATATTACTTGAATATGAAGCTGAATCAAATTCAATTAGCTTATAAAGATATTTAATTTTCAAAATATTCTCCAACTGAACACCCTCTAAATAGATACTTGCGCCATAAAAATTTTCCAACATCTGCCAGTGTACCCGTATTTGTGTGGAGGGCTAGTGGAAATCTAACTAGGAAAAAACACCCTCGGTATACCTGGCCAGGATTCGAATTCCCAATATTCCTGTTTTCGCAAGTAAATTCTATTACGAGCATGATGTCTTATAAAAGGGGAACATCGAAGCGTGTTAGTAGTTAATATTATAGCAGAATTACCCACAATTATCATGACTACTATATTATTTTCTTTGTAATGATACCTTTAGATATTTTCTTATTTGGCTTATGTATATAACAATAATTATAAGTGCAAATAAAATTACTAGGATAAATTAATGGGAAATCTAAAGTTATAAATTCCATAGGGAAAAAATCTCCTGTTTACATGATAAATTCAATTTTCAAAAGTTTACCTCACTGCTACCCTAACTTCAGTTAATAGCAAGCCTAGCGCATTATACCACGCGACTACGACAGGTAAAAAGTTTCGTAACTAATTAACTAAAATGAATATTAGTGCACGAGTACTGGTAACTATTATTCAAAACATCATGAAAAACGAAAGCTGGGCATGGTATCCGAACCTGAACCTTTTAGCTCAGCTCACCGGTGCCAAAAATTATCAAGGTCCTTCGTCCAGAAGACAATTGTGGGTGCGTTCAGAAAGGTAGGGGACGCTTCTGTTGAGAAAGTGTACATACCATACGGCAAGCATCGGTCCTGAATAGGGAATTAGATGACGAGACATTGGACAACATATCGTTATTTGAGTTGTGCGCGTGTGTGATTGTATGTGTGTGTGTTTGTTTTTTTGGCCGCAGGACAGGAGGAATGTGGAGCGCCTTTTATTTTTCAATGCCAGCACAAGATTTCTATAACCCAATACCCTCATACACGGGACTATATCCACAATAACCACACACATATATGAATACGAAACTGAGGAAAGTGTTAGCTCTCATATTAGTCATGGATGGCTAGAGAACCTACATTATGGAAAATAAATCTTCCTAAATTTCGTCTTAAAATCAATAAGTGTCTGTTAAAAAATTCTCAAAACAAAACACATGTAACAATAAAATATAACATAGGCCTACATATTTTTTCTTTCGTATATATTATATTATTTATTATTATTAATTAATTATTATTACTACTAAACATCTCGTCTTACTACCCGTTGGGGCTATACGCACTTACGCTAATGTGTAATGGTAAGGTGGTTGTGAGATTAAATGGAGGACCTACAGTTTAACGTGGGATCCAAACCACGGTGGAGGCCTGGCATTCCTCACATTCACAAGGTTGTAATTAATAAACGTCTTGTCAGAGTGAAGGAAGGGTTTGACAATCAGATAAATCTGTGCTGGGACAAAGGATTGAATCCCGGACCCCCAGCACAGAAGCCGACACCTTACTCCTAGATCGCCAGGTCACCCACTTCTATCTTTAGTACGCTCAATAAAGTTGTTAGAGAAATGTAATTTAAGTCTAGAGATATGTTGGTGGAATGAAAATGATAATCTAGTTTGGGATCAAGCCATTTCTCTCTTGATAAATTAATTCAATAATTATATAAAAATTGATAGTCATAGTTGTAGAAATATTTCCTCTACTGAAATATATCAAATAAATTAAAAATATATTTAAAAAAACCATAAAACGCATCTGTACTAGTTACGCCAATGGAGTAGGAATGAAGAAGGTAAAAGTAAGATGATGCGGGCTTAAGATGTATTGGCCCTAATGCTAAAACAGATGAACTACTTTTTATAACAAAACGAAACAAGATATTCAAAAAATTAGCTATTATTAAATTACTGTAAGAATATTTGTATTTATAAAAACGAAAGTACTTCATTCGTATTCATCACTCTTCCCATGAAACCACTAAAAAGATCATACAGTTTTCAAAAATTAAATAATCCAATTTTCAAAAATATTGATAATTAAACCCTTCTTAAGCAAACTTTCTCCTAAAAACTGAGTTTACTTTATTATTTGGCATGCAGAAGTAGTCCCCGAACATACCTAGAGTTTGACTAAATCTCTATCTAGTTCATTAGACTACGAGTGAAAGCAGTTTTTCCAACATATTTTTTATGACCAAGGTTTCAAACGAACGCCTGCTCTCTTTTCATCTTAAGGCTGATCACGTCCCCCAAGGCAATAGAGCTGGTTGTTGGCAATATAACATGTGTTTTAGGCTCTCTTTATAGTGAACATAAATATATTCTAGAAGTGGAATGACATTTGTAAACCAAAATATTATTCATGTATTCGAACTATATTTTGTGTGTCCATTATATCCAAATATGTCTTAGGGCTTATGGGCTTTATATGTTCACTTTTGATAAAGTGATACAGTTAAGAGTTTTTAAATCTGAACCTCTATGTGTATATAATCATGCTGTTTAATTGCTGATGATGTGTAGCCAGGGCTCAAATCCCGGCTAGGTGTAATGAGGTTCCTCCCAGAATGTTTTCTCAAGTTCTATGCAAATATAGGTACATAGCTTCTAAATTATTTCTTATTTATAACGCTTACATTATTGTAATTAAACTAAGATTCCTTGGACGCAAAGTAAGACGCGATGAAAAATAATAAAAAAGCCACGGGGGCCAGGTGGACTTCAAGTTACATTTTAAAACTAATTTAAAAAATCTGTTTAAATATCTTAAAAACTTATAAATTTATTCGTCACTAATTACACATTTAACTTTGTATGAACTGATTCGGTGGCCACATAGCCTAGGGTGTCACTCTTGTGTTTGACTAGACTGTCGATGAAAGTGAGATCGGGGCTCGAATCGTGGTTGGATGTAATTAGGGTGTTTATTCCATTCACTCCCCCTTATCGAAAATGCGGGTACACTTCCTCTAAATTAAACCAGCCTCATTCCTAGCTCATTAGCGTAGTTATGTATGAGTACATATATATGTGTAAAACCTGAACAATTTATTTAACACGGTACAAAAAACTTTGTATAAAGGCTTATTGCTAGACAAGCGGTAAAATGTTTCAATCTCGTCTGTTCTGGTTTGTAGATGATCCTGATATAGACTTTGCTATCGACAAACAGGCTATTGAATCCAGGCCGAGTATCTTTGTTCAAAGTCTTACTACCCATCTGCGCCTGGATGCAATAACGAGTGCAACTCTGCTCCAACACAAGTCTAGAAATGGCGCAACTTTGCACCCAAGATACTCCCAAAGATGCACCTTATTATTTGCTCCATTTCCGTATTCACTAAACAAGGCGCAAATTGCTGGCAAGATTATGTGATGTCATCATAAACGTCATCAATTGCGCTCTTTTCGACCAACCCTTGTGAAGAATTAACTTTAAAAATCAAGGCTACTTTATTTTAAGTCTCTAATGAAAATCACAGCAAATACAAAGATTTCTAAATATTTTGCTTATGAACTAGCGATAAAATTATAAGCGGCCTCTTTCTGGGTGCTTTAAATTAACAATATAAATACAGTATTCGGTAGGTATTTATATTATCAGCTTAAAGCTTAAGTTCCATTAATAAAGCATTTATAGAAACTTTAAAACTTATTTTAAATCTATATTAACCGTCATACTTAGTGAAGAGATGTCTTTGGACTTGGAGGAATACAAACCTCTTGGGATCTGGACAAAGATGACATAGTTCGTGGTTTTGTTTTGTAATGATGCAAGAAATGCATTGTTTGAATGTAAAAATTCAACAATAAAAGGAAATTGCTTTGTTACCACTATCTAAATTGAAACAAATGTATGGGCTTGACAGACGTATGCTATTTTAATTTTTTCATTATTAATCGGAGTACAGTTAACTAGTTGTATTTTAAGCCATACGATAATATGCCACCATTTAAATTTATTGACGTGACAATCATTATTTAATAGCTGCACATACTCTTGAGAGGGCAAATAAAAGGAGCAAATTTGCTCTCAAATTGTGTCCGCTTCTTTAAGTGAATAGTGATTTGGGCACATCTTTCAAACTTGCGATGGCGCAACTATTTGCTCCCATTAGTGATGGGCTATAAACATTAGGATTGGGAGCAGGAAAGTATAATACAGGGGAAATATACCTATATTTGATCTAAGGGAGATCTGGAGACGATGTATCAATAACAACCTTAATACACCCGACAAGTATTCGAGACGTGACCTTTTTGTCCTATGAAAACGGGACTAAATAGTATCACCCTTTGGTCACGTTCTTATTGGTTTGTATTCTCTGACTGTACTTTTGTGTTTAAAAATGAATTTCCCAAGCTCCTTCCACGCTAATTCTTTTACACTGATTATAATCTCTACTTCCTTCTCCATATCCTATTAATATTAATACCTGGGTAGCCTGTACAAATAAGGAGACACAGTACACAATATTGGAAGTAGATATAAATACATATTACAGCACAAATGTATTTCTCTTTTTGGCAATAAAACATTTTACAATTGAAATAAATCACTTAAAATATTTTTATTCAAAGAATAAAGTAATAGTTCAAAATAATCCAAACGTATGAAAACTATAAGAAGACACTTCCAAAATAAATTAGTTTTGTTGCTATTTAGAAAAAATTACACCCTATTTGTATCGACTGCATAATCATGTTCCACCCTACAATAATAACCTTCATTTAGTCATAATTTATTTAATTCCAGTTAAGATGTTGTACTTTCATAAAATGTCTGTAAAAAAAATAAGAGCCCGCATATAATCTTAATGTTAATAATTGATGCCTCCGGTGAAACGCTTTCGTCTTTTGGCGAATCATTTTATTACCTCCTGTAAGTGGTTCAATAATGTTAGAAAGTGGACAAAAAACGTTAGCCCACTCTGATGTTGGCAACAGTCGACCGAAAACAAGTTTGAAAGGAAGAGAGTGATAAAACACCAACAAAGAATTATGTTTGTTAACTTTTACACAAATCTATGGATAAGTTTGCCACTGATATCCGATTTCTCGGTGGTAGTCCCCGAAATAAGCCAAGTCCCTAATTGATTTTGTCCCCAATTTGTTCAATAAATTAATGACATTTTAAATTTATATTAATTAAATATAAATGTTTTAGTTAGGTCAGTTTAAAAAAAATTCAATTGTAAAACTATATCATCATTGCTAATGACAAATATTTCTCAAAATTCCTTTTTTTTTTACGTAATTCTTTAATTTGATTATTATTTCAAATCTGTTTACAACGCAATTTTGTCCTACACCAGATTTTATTAAACTCTAGACTAATTTATTCACACTGTATAATACAGGAGTATTAATTATATATATATATATATTATAGGCTGTACCATGTAACATTTAAATAGCAGCTACATTCTCAAGCTACCTAGTAATTTTTAATGGCTTTTTCCTAAATAGCAAAAGATAAAAAGCATCATAAATATAAATATGGTAAAAATAAAAATAGTTTATAAATAGGAAGCTTTGTTCCGTTACATCATGCCTTTCCTAAATTGGAAATAATGTATTTATCAAACATAAAGCCCGAGTTAAATTAATCTGAATATTTGTAGTGCATAAAAGTAAATAAATATAAATGTAGCCAGAATCGGTGGTCGCATGGTCTAACACGTCACTCTCGTTTTGGACTGGATTGCCGGTAGGGGGAGAGTGAAGTTCGAATTCCTTGCTGGGTATGTTTTTTCCTCAATATATTTCCCAATCTCCCTTCACAAAAATGTGGTACAGTTCCTCCAAACTCTAGCTTCCAAATTCCTATTTACTACGTACTTAATATAATATGTGTGTATCCCCAACCTTGGTATGTTTTTAAGATAGAGTCATAGTGTAATCCAGTGGTTCTAAACCTTTTGGAAGTCACGTATCACTTTTGTTTGTTAGAACAATTTGCGGAACACTCATGTCCAGGTGTCATTTTTCAATTTAAGGAAATGTATTTATATGCGGTTGTAACCGTAACTAGAGCTATAATATCTTGGCTATTTAATCCATCTTGATATGCACATTCGTACAATTGTCATTGAAACCCTTCTGAGTCGAAGATGGCTGTGTCATTTGATAGCTCATGATATATCACTCACATGTACTGACAATTTCCGCACGTTCATCACAGACTCTGCCTAAATATATGAGGGAAGAATGGCCATGGGCATGGGACGATCCCTAAGCCAAAGGTCCTCAGTTCGATTCCCGTGTCCAGGTGTTATTTTTGTACTCTAAAGAATATATATTTTATTGGTATGAAAATCAAAGCGAGTAGCAGTCTTCAGTTGATTGAATCAAAGTACACAACATCATTCATAACTGTTGCCATGTGGCATCTTTCACTAGCGGAACACTTGTAACCAGTTCACGGAACACAAGTGTTCCTGGGAACACTGTTTTAAGAAACACTGGTGTAATCTTTCAAGGCAAGTGTGCTACCTTTAAGAGTAAGTGAAGTATAGATTTATTCTAGCTGTACTAGTGACATTAATATAATTGAGTGTCTGTTGTTAAAGCTCTTTTATTTTATTAATGTCTTATTACCCCTCCCAACTGTCCAAATATTGTATGAATATGGTAGTAAAATTTAGATTAAATGAACCATAATTTTACTGAAGGAGTAGTGAAAAAACATAAAGGGGAACCACCCTCAGAAAAAATAGTTTTTTAAACTGTGTTTGTGGTGGTTTAATAATTGGATTTAGGCAATGACCTACATAGATATCAAATCCTCTAAAATATAAATATACGGGTCTAATTTTATGTATTTATCAAACTATTAAAATATAGCCTGCCTCTGGAGATATTTGCCTCAAATAAATTAATTTTAGGTAATAGCTAAAGATGCAGAAGTACATTTCACGGAGTGACTCATTTTTAAAATTCTTTTGAATTTAGCTAGAAATTTTAGTTTAGTTGGCAGCATTCCTATTTTCTAAAATTAGTATTAGTTATGGCTGGGACCCTCGTTGTAATCTAAAACTTTAGCTCAGCCATTAACATGTCTGTTTACTGAGACAAAAGTCTCGGGTCTACTCCTGACATGACTGAAAAAAATATTATTATTGTTGAAATGTCGGTTTCTCCTTTCCCAGTGATGAATTATCGGCCGGGGGCTTGGTGTTGTGTTTGTTCTATTTGTAAGATTGTTTGTAATTCGAGTGCTGATATAATCAGGTTTTTCGGTAATTGTACGTTAAATACGTCAAATAAATGAAAAAAATGTTCGTCGATGTATCTGTTATAATTTTAGGCTTGTTTGTAAGTCATGTAATTACATAAAAACTGCATTCAGAAAGAACACGTTAAATACCATTTATAAAAAAACTTTTCTAACCTAAAATCATCAGATTATTATGTCTTATATGAAGTGAAAAAACTCATTTAATTTTGATAATAAGTGTATAAGTTGTATGTTGGTCCGATTTGTGAGTTTCCAAGTAGAACTGGTTTTAATAGGCTATAAATGTATGTATTCAAGGTACAAAATTAATAATTGTGTTCTACTTAGAATCGGATATATATATATATATATATATATATATATATATATATATATATATATATATATATATCCAAGCAAAATAGCTTATGTCTGAATTATATATACAGAATGCGGTGGAAATGATTAGACAGTTTGAAACCGGTGCCAAAAACATATGTTGGTAGATAGCGCGCTGTTTCTTGCGCTGACTTATGGCACAAAGTCAAGCCCCCAAGTGGCCATGGAGTGTTGGTCAAGTGTGCATCATGCTTTTTCCGTGGAGTGTTATTTAAAGAACAATAACTGCTAATACAATTCAACGTATGATAGACGCCCATTCAACATCGGTAGAATTGATAGGGTCCCCACACGTCAAAACAATTTTAAATTGGATCAGAACGTTCAGAACCACTGCATCTGCTAAGAATAGGGAAAGCCTAGGCGTCCACGAACTTTGCGGACACCTGACAGTATTGAACAAGTAAGGGTGTCACTACAGCATGTTCCCCAACGTACAGTCCATAGACATTTTGTAACATTAGGCATGTCGGATAGGAGTTTGAGGCGAATACTACACCAGGACTTACATTTCCGTTCCGTCAAGATCCAAGGGGTGCACGAACTACGTCCACAAGACTTGAACCAACGGAGGAATTTTTGCGTACAGCTTATGGAACTGATTGACGGTCAATGAGAGTTCCTTGACAATTCCATTACGTTGGATGAGGCCCATTTACACTTAAGTGGGTATGTGGGGTATGTGAATAAGCATAAGCTCAGGTACTGGACACGTGAAAACTCACGCTTGCTGAATCAAGCTCCTCTACATAACCAGAAAGTCACGGTATTGTGCGGAGTCAGTAAGTTTGGAATTCTTGGCCCATACTTTTTCAAGGATGACAACGGACAAGCGGTTGCGGTATCTTCTGCTCAATGTGTCACTATGCTGGATGAATTTCTGCTCCCATAAATGCGCCAGCATTGTGCTCGTAAGCACCATCTGTGGTTCCAACAAGATGATGCAAGAGAAAACACAGAATGAGCCTTAATGTGGACTCTTAGTACAATGTTTCCAGGGAGACTCATATTTCACGATGGTTATGTCACATGGCCTTCACGGTCACAGACTTGTCTCCTTGCGACTTTTTTTTTGTGGGGACATTTGAAGCACAAAGTCTACGAGAATCAGCCTCACACTGTCGCAGAATTGAAAGAATCCGTCAAAGCTTCAATTCAGCAAATTCTCCTGGAGATGCTGCGCAAGATGATGGACTCCATAAGGTAACGTTCAGAGACTTGTGTGCGGTACAATTGAGCTCACTTGTCAGACATTATATTCAGGGCATAAGAGTTAAATAAAGAGCTAAGGGTGTATTACTTTTGCATGCTCTTTCCAGCAGTGTAATTTTTTAACAATAAATGTCACTTAAAATATATATTTCACATTTTAAAACTGTCTGATTTCTGCTGCACCCTCTATATATTTTACAGATATATTAAAGGGGTTCTATGAAACTCTACAAATATCTTTTAAGATATGTTAAGTAAGGAATCTAAATCACATAGGATTATTTATTTCAAAGTAGTTCAAATCATTCTTATGTTCTATTTATGTTTGTATTTTAGCTCTAACATCACCCTGGTTATTAACGGCTTGACTTAGGGATAGGGATTAGAATAACTTTCCACACATTTCATGGTAAGTTATATAAAGAAATCACATCTTAAAATGAAGTGTTGGAAAAAATCTCCAGAAGTGCTGACACGTGTTTCAGATGTCTAGAAGTCCAGCGTTAATTAAGAGGGATTTTTTCTAAATATAATTAACGCCAAAATTGAGGTGAAAATTATTAACATCTCCCTAAAGGATTTAAAAACATACATTTTAAGTTTTATAGCATTATTAAAAGTCTCATAGAATAAAGTGAAACTAGCTCATTTTAAATGACGTTTCACGTCTTTTTCTTATATCATAGTAAGGTAAAGTAATTTTATGTCAACAGACACAACAACAAAAATGTAAAATAACTGAGGATTATTTTGGTTGCTTTGAAGCCTTCAAAATATTATTCTCACAAAACATACCACAGTATGATGACTTTTTTTAATCTTCAAGTGGGTGGCACAATAAAGTCAAAATGGCACAATAAAACCTTATGATATTTCAATAGTAAAAAATTACCTAGAAAAGTGTCTCAATAACAAAATATTATCCTTTGTTCACATAATTTTCGTTAAATTAATGACCCGGCTAGACATATGTCTTTCTAGTGAGACAAGAACTGCTAGTTCGAATTATTCCAGTAAAGCTGAAATTTCTTTCATCAGGGAAAATTCAGCTTCTCTTTACATGGGATGACTTTATTAGAAAGGGCTCTTATTTATGTCAGTATATGAGTTAATATAGTTTTAATACGTGTGCTTTTACAATAAATTAGTATAGATAGTTAACTTCCAATGACTCTAAGGTAAAATAAAATAAATAATTTTTAAATGCGACTTGTAAACCATGTTAAATTTAGAAAAGTCATAACAACTGGCCCACTTGTCTTTAATTTAATATTAACAATACGGGATACACCCATTACACCAAAATAAAGTTTTTGACCTTGCCAAGACTTGAACTCTGGATCCTTTAATCAGTAGGTAGACACGCTGCTGACTGAGCTAAGGTGTAGAGTTTTTAATTTAAAAAATCTATCATGTCACTTCTAAAACCGTTATATCCCCTATAGCAATCTAAAAAAATACACATTTTTTGTACACATGACATTAATTGTTTGGTTAAGTATAATATCAAGTTTACTCTTACCCGCTTCGGTGGTCACATGGTCTAAGGCGCTACACTCGCAATAGACTGGCTGGCAATGACGGGGAGATCAAGGTAATGTTAATTTCCACTCTACCTCCACGCAAATGCGGGTGCACTTCCTTTAAATTCAACCTTTATCATCCCTAACACATTAGAGTAATTAGTACATAGGCATATAATCCAAACGGTAAGACAAATTGTAATGTAATTGATTTGACCATAAGGAGTATTTGAAAGCATTGACCATATTATCGTTCTAATTATTTATATATTCAAAACATTTTTTTATCATTCTAATTTTACATATAATTAAACATATTTTACTTTATTTAAATTTCGTAATCTATTACTTGGCGCTTAAATCACGTCTTCCTCTAAATAATTTATTAGTTTGTTTTACTCAGAGGTCAGAGATGGCAGCACTTAATGGACAACCTCAGTTAATGCCTTTTTTCGAAATCCAACAAGTTAAGACCTTTTAAAGTAATTCCCTGTTTTGGAAGAATGTTCTCCACGCAGGAAGTATTTTTTTTAGTTTGTAGGTGTGCTATTCACCGTTAGAAAATGTCCCTTCTAGAAGCTTCTATTGAGCTGGGATATATACAGTGGTTTTGAAATTTCTCTTCACTGTGAAATCGGTCGTGATCAGAGAAAGACGTGTGTTCGGTCTTTAATGAACGTACTTTAAGCGCTCGGTGATAATTAGTCGCTAGGCCCTCGACATGATCGCATTTCAATTTAAATAACAACATAAACATGTTGTTTCTTTTAACGGAATAAAGTAATATTAAATTTTATGCAAAGTGTTATCATTTCTTTTGGTTAAGTGATAAGACAAAGGAGGCATAATAAGTAAAGCGCACTGTTGCGCAATATAAATGACGACTTACTGTGGGGAATAATATAAACTATAATAAATTACTTCCAACCGAGGAGCTATAAAAGGATAATATAACAAATGGCGTTCCAACGGGGTGCATTTAACATGCTATAAAAGGATTTTATAACAAGTGGCGACACAATATTAAACTTGATACGTAACTAATAACACCTTCCACAAAAGAACAATAACATAACGAAAGCAAATGTTATAAAATGGCGCCCAACGTGGGGCACGAATACCATGAACTGAGACAGAGTGCGTCAACGGAGCTAAAGGGACGAGACGGCACACCAGGAGACGGCACACCAGGAGACTGCATACCAAGGAGACGGCACATTCAAGAAACAGCGCAAAGGACTGTTGGAGACGGCACACCAAGTAAGGCACACCGACGGCACACCTACAAGAGACGGCACACCTACAAGAGACGGCACACCGACGGCACACTTTCAAGGAACGGTGCTGAGGACCTTTTGGAGACGGCATGCAGTCAAGAAACAATGTCGAGGACAGATAAGTGATCAACAGAAACTGTAACCATAATTTAAAAAATTATCTAATTTCAATTATGTATTGTGGAGGTGTACCCGGAAAGCACCAGTAGGAGGGAAGCACCAGTAGGAGGGAAGCATCCTCTGAAGTGCTTGGTGAAGGAAGGAGTAGGAATGGATTTATTACAAAGTATAGTCAGTTGGGGGTGGAGGTGTACCCGGAAAGCACCAGGGGGAGGGAAGCATCCTCTGAAGTGCTTGGTGAAGGAAGGAGTAGGAATGAATTTATTACAAAGTATAGTCAGTTAGGGGTGGAGGTGTACCCGGAAAGCACCAGGAGGGAAGCACCAAGGGGAGGGAAGCATCCTCTGAAGTGCTTGGTGAAGGAAGGAGTAGAAAAGGATTTATTACAAAGCATAGTCAGTTGGGGGTGGAGGTGTACCCGGAAAGCACCAGGAGGAGGAAAGCACCAGGAGGAGGGAAGCATCCTCTGAAGTGCTTGGTGAAGGAAGGAGTAGGAATGGATTTATTACAAAGTATAGTCAGTTGGGGGTGGGGGTGTACCCGGAAAGCACCAGTAGGAGGAAAGCACCAGTAGGAGGGAAGCACCAGAAGGAGGGAAGCATCCTCTGAAGTGCTTGGTGAAGGAAGGAGTAGGAATGGATTTATTACAAAGTATAGTCAGTTGGGGGTGGGGGTGTACCCGGAAAGCACCAGGTCAGACAAGTAATTTAAGACAAGCTTATAATAAAAATTGTTTGAGACAGGTAATCTAAGGCAAGCTTATAATAAAAATTGAGTTGAGGCAGGTAATTTCTGCTATACAGTGGCATGTTGTGATGTCAGGACTTGGACTCTTCGACGTTTGGCAAGAGAGTAGTTTTGTCGCAGAGGTCTGACTACCTTGTGAGTTTAGGGGGCAGGAATTGAACCTGGGCCACCCAAGTTATGGGAATTTTGTAAGTGTTAGGGGGCAGGAATTGAACCTGGGCCACCCGAGTTAAGTATTGTAAGTGTTAGGGGGCAGGAATTGAACCTGGGCCACCCGTATTAAAGTTTTGAGTTTTTCTGGGCCAAGGGGTCAGCAAAGTTCTGGACCGCCTGTGGTTACCAGACATTTGAACGAGGTTTGGACCGTTAAGAGAACACCTCTTGTGTGTTTTGAAGACCTGAGAAATGGGATTGTCGGTCACTGTATGCCGGGAAGTATTCTGAGGATACGTTCCAGTTTTTGGGAGTTAGCCTTTATTGAGCCTGTTATAAAAATAAATCAATATTATGCCACAAGTTTAAAGCTACTTTCTTTAAATAAATGTTTTTTCCTCTAAATAAATGTTTTTTAAAGGAATAATAATAAATAATAATTAATTAAAAGAATATTTCAAAATGTGAGCTTGTATTAAACCACTAAGGTCTTGATAGAGATTGTGTATACTAGGGTCTTTGTACTGTAGAGAGATTCAGCATAGAGTTGTTTTTTATTTTGTTTTACTAGGGATTAAGTGTCCTTCTAATTAAATCAATGATATGTGTATGATAATAATATTTTTCTGTTATTAGACAATGATATGTGTATGATATTGCCATTTCTATGATTTAAACAATGTACTTATATGTTTTACCAGTTAATTGTGTTTATATAAAAAAAAATTATGTTAAGTTAAGCTATTCTCAGGAAATGTGGTTCTCATATAGCAAATTTTAGGTAACCGTTGGGTATATAAAGTTGTAAATGTTTGTGCTCATATAGCAAGTTTGGACAAGAGACTTTTAAGAGTAAGTGTAACAAAGTGTTAAGAGCCTTGTTAAGTGTGTGAAATCACAAAAGTGGATTCGTGAAGGATCACGAAACTAAGGCAACAAATATTTAAAGAAAATTATATAAAAAATAATAATAAATTTAATTAAAAGACACTTCGATTTGTGACAATTGAATTAAATTTTCTTGATATAATAAACTTAGACCATTTTATGTCGGTAATTATAATTAAGCTGACATTTTACTTAGATATTTTATTTCATTTAATCATAATTGTACTTGATATTTTAATTAGATTATTTTATTTTAATTAATCCTAATTATGACTAATAATTTTTATTTTATTGTTTAATTCATATAACTTCCACTTCAAAATATTGAACTTTAAACAATTTTGTTAATTTTATACAGGGTGTTTAAAAATATTGGACTTTTAGTAAATTTTATGAAATTATACAGGATGTTTCAAAATATTGAAATTTTTGTAAAAATTGTGAAACTTATACAGGGTGTGCGAAAAGTGATCATGTCTTCTTTTATTTTATTTTGGCAAAGCGTATCAATAAGTATACGACTAGTCTCTACTTTCAGATACACTTTGGGGGGTAATTGTAATGTAATTGATTTGACCATAAGGAGTATTTGAAAGCATTGACCATATTATCGTTCTAATTATTTATATATTCAAAACATTTTTTTATCATTCTAATTTTACATATAATTAAACATATTTTACTTTATTTAAATTTCGTAATCTATTACTTGGCGCTTAAATCACGTCTTCCTCTAAATAATTTATTAGTTTGTTTTACTCAGAGGTCAGAGATGGCAGCACTTAATGGACAACCTCAGTTAATGCCTTTTTTCGAAATCCAACAAGTTAAGACCTTTTAAAGTAATTCCCTGTTTTGGAAGAATGTTCTCCACGCAGGAAGTATTTTTTTTAGTTTGTAGGTGTGCTATTCACCGTTAGAAAATGTCCCTTCTAGAAGCTTCTATTGAGCTGGGATATATACAGTGGTTTTGAAATTTCTCTTCACTGTGAAATCGGTCGTGATCAGAGAAAGACGTGTGTTCGGTCTTTAATGAACGTACTTTAAGCGCTCGGTGATAATTAGTCGCTAGGCCCTCGACATGATCGCATTTCAATTTAAATAACAACATAAACATGTTGTTTCTTTTAACGGAATAAAGTAATATTAAATTTTATGCAAAGTGTTATCATTTCTTTTGGTTAAGTGATAAGACAAAGGAGGCATAATAAGTAAAGCGCACTGTTGCGCAATATAAATGACGACTTACTGTGGGGAATAATATAAACTATAATAAATTACTTCCAACCGAGGAGCTATAAAAGGATAATATAACAAATGGCGTTCCAACGGGGTGCATTTAACATGCTATAAAAGGATTTTATAACAAGTGGCGACACAATATTAAACTTGATACGTAACTAATAACACCTTCCACAAAAGAACAATAACATAACGAAAGCAAATGTTATAAAATGTAGTTAAAAAAGGTTTACTTGTATAAATGGCAATGTGGTATTAAAGCTAGATTAAAATATATTGGTTTGCCTCTTACTGGGAGGTCTGGGGTCTAATTCCGGTCCTGTGTAGGTTTACTGAAATCTGTTTTCCTAAATGGTTTTCCACTATATCTCCACGCAAATAGTGGTTATTACACTCTAACTACTACCGATCACATCCTTACATTATTACCATGGTGGTTTTAAGAAAATTGTACCTATAAACTGGACAGGTAGTAACATTTGGTAAAAAAAAGTGTATTTGGTATAGCTTGCTTTTAAATCGCACCAGTAACCTATATCAAATCCCAGAAATTTGCGCTTCTGATCAAGCACGAATTTAGAAATTGTAAAAGGGGGAAGGGGGGCACAGATATATTGAATGGAGTAACATTTGCGTGAGCTGGTAGGCATATTTTGCCTTTACACGCATTCTTCTTGCCATTTTCCTTGCCCAGTGTCCATTGCCCACCCCTACCACCTTTCATACCCCTGCTCTCGCTTCCATTAGTCTAAAAAAAAAAATCAAATATTCTACCTAAGGGGGGGGCACGTGCCCCCTGTGCCCCCTTACATTCGCTCTTGCTTCTGATTTAACTTCAGTTTACGTGGATCTGACAATGATGTCCTTCTGTTTTACAGAGCCTGTGGTCCAAGGTTGACTTGACACCTAGTGTATGTAGCTGCCACTTGATCATCTCTCCCAAACCATCATTGACGAGACAGGTTGCTTGCCTTGCTTTCCTTCCAGTAGACGTGCACACCAGGAATCAAATTTTGACCAAGAGCTTACTTTGACACATTATTTACATTTAAAATAAAAAACAACAAACCTTATTGGTTAGACAAATAATTTATTGTAAAATTATGTCTTAAAACCATTATTTAGAATTCATATAGGCTAAGGGTTTTTATTGATAAATACATTAATTATTCTTATAAGCTTTTTATTGAAATAATAGTTTTTCAACGTTTACCAGGGAGCACATGGCTAATTGATCAATCCTGTCTTGTCCGGTTTTCTGATGAGTCAGGGCTTGAAATCCATCCGGGTGCACTAAGGGGTTTTTTTTTCAAAACTGATTTTTCTAAACTCCCACCACGCAGATTCAGATACACCTCCTCTAAATCATACCTTGCTCATACCCATCCCATCAGTGAACATATTCGATTATTCTGGAGGGGTAGTAAGACGGGGAGCATCAAAAAACTCACATGTATAGTCCGAAAGGTGTTTCCTAGAAATTTAAACCCATGTCAATACAAAATGTTAACGTCACTGGTATTTAAACCGGAGATTCAAAAGAGCATAGGATATATGAAGTACAGTGCCCTGACAAACTCTATTGTGGCAGAGGAGACTTTAATGCTCTATGGGAAACTAAGCTACCCCGGATCCTACCTTGTTTATGTACAGTACTTTATTCACGTGTACTAAATTTGTCATGTTTAGTGAAATTGGTGATAAGCTAGCATTATTAGTAAATAAGTGTACAAAATCAGAAACATTTTAAGGAACAGATGTTACATTGTTATTTTTGAAGTTAATACAGGTGTTATACTAACTATGTTTCAGTCTAAATATGTTAAATTAGCCACAAATGGGGCTAAAGTTGTTCAGCTAGCTATGTTTAAGGTTAAATGTGTTGAGTTAGCTATAATAATAAGGCCAAAAGTGTTACATTAGCTATGTTTAGGCCTAATGTGTTACATTAGCTATTATTGAGGCTAAAGGTTTTACACTAGCTATGTTTGAGATCACGTTTGTCAGAGTAGTTAAATACAAGGTAATAAATTAATTCTGGATAAGGATACATCTGTCCCTAGATACATATTTCAACTGAGATAAATATAGTTTACAGATCACATCTGGGCAAGGAAATTAAGTCCAGAACCTTTGGCCTGGAGAACCAATGCTCTTACAATAGAGTTACTCAGGAATCGTCTAGTGCACATCGTAGTTTTACACATTTATTACATTTAATTGAATCATGTGTAGTGTTTAAAACAACAGGTATTTCACTAGGGCTGTGGGTGTTGTATTAGTGATGTTTGATACCTTGTTTGTTAGGTTAGCTATGTTCGAGGATACGTGAAATTAGCTAAGTATGCTTTAGTCAGTTAAGTTAGATTAATAAATTTGTGTGGAGATCAGGAGAAAACTTGTTGAAGGCAGTGTTATTTCTTAAAGAAGACGCATCACCAAGAATCAGAGAAGAAATCGGAACAAGCTCTTCGCCGCGGGAACGCTTTAGGTGGTGGTAGAGGAAGAAGACGAATCGTTAGGAGAAATGGGGGGAGGCAGAAAGAGAGGGGAGGGGAGGGAAGAAGGTCGAAAGAGCCAACATCAAGTTACCGACAGGTAGAAAAGAAGAGAAGTCACCTTCCCAACAAGCCAAGAATTAGGTCAGTAGGTATAAAACCTTACCACTGGGTCCGGGGCACGGATATTTCATTGTATACCCTTCCAGCCACCGCCTGCGTCGGACCAAACCTCGTCTGTCGGTCTGTTAACCAACGACGTCCTTGACACGCGAGCCGGCCGTCAACTTCCGAAAGAAGGGAGGGTGGCATTGCTAAGAAAACCCGTAAGAAACAAAATCGAAAGTGATTATTTTTGGTTGTTGTAATTGCTTTATGGTTTTGTTTTTAAAATGAAAAAGTGTTTTTTTTTAAATGAAGTGAAGTGATGTGAACATAGTTACACAATTAAGGATTAACCCTCGTTTTCATATGTTAATTTTTCTATGAAAATTAAAAAAAATACTATTGTGCGTGTGAAACATCATAAAGTTATAAAATCCATTGCCAACTGTGTTTTCAATTGAATTGAAATAATGTTCTAGAGGCGTTCACAGGAATCGATATTTTGATAGTATCGGTGCGTCCTAATATTTGCGGTACTATTAACATTGGTGTTTGGTGAAGATTTTTGTTTTAAAAAAGTGTTTTAAAACCTTGAACTCTAGATATAATATATATAAACAAAGGAATAATTTATTATTTTACTAAGTACCATGTTCTAATAGCAAAAGTGCTTCGTTGAAACCAGATCCTAATATTCAAACACCACTTCAACATGATTTTAAAGGTAAGATTAAATTAGAGATTGTTAATTAGTTGTTAAGATTTAATTATAACGTTTACACCTGTTTAACTACTCCTTGGTATATATTTCTTGACTACACTGACAGAGTAGGTATGAGTAAGGTAGAATATAGGGAATATATCTGAATTGGCGCAGAGGAACAGTGAGAAATAATTAAGGTAAAAGTTCAATTTACTACACCCGGGCAGGATTCGAAGCCCGTCCTCCCCGTCACCAGTCAACCAGACTAAATGAGCCTAACATTCAGTCCACGTACAGTACATACCTGAGCGGATAGTTATTCATTTAGTAACTGTTATAAAGAAACTTTTTTTCTTTTTCAGAGGTATGATATATTGTAGTTATTACCGTAGTGTTTTCCTGACCACAGAATGTGGATGGTATATTTAAATGATTATAAAAAATATCCCCAAAGAGTTTGCGATGGACAGCTGTTTTCTAATGGCTCAAGAATGTAATTTAGTTACTGGTTGGTGTTAATACTTCAGGTTAATTTAATTTGAAGTGACAAGGAAAACAAATCTCCCAACAAAAACAAAATGGACTATCTTTGACCACGAGTATTAATTTAATAGCATGTTAATATGTTCCACGTAATATATTGGCGTAGCTCTGACCTAATTATTTTTAATAAGTACGTTCATCATAAAGGCTATTAGTAAATTAACTAACCCAAGAGGACTAGGATGGGTAGCTTAGAGTAAATGCACCTGCATTAGAGTGAAGAATGGATATGAAACATACGTTTGAAATCACAGTTGAAAATAAATCACAAATGTACAAGCGTTTTATGAGGAGGCGCAGCCCAACAAAACAAAATAATGCACATACATATCTACTTGGTTGTCACTTGAGCCTTCTTTTTGTTTTGGATTCTTTTAAGAAAATAATGGAATGAATTTTGAATTTATAAGCTAAATATTTTTTTTAGGATATTTGATTGTCGTTTTGTAATCTCAGTACAGACTATGCACACTAGAGTCAAATTCTCATTATGAAAGGCCTTATAAAAAATACAAACATATGTTTCTGTGAACAAAATTATAATTTTTTACTTTTTATTAGCGTTATATTAAATAATTATTTTGATTAATATTTATCAAAAGGGACAGATAAAGATCACAGGAATTAACGTATGAATATGTAAAAGTATATTAAGTAAATTTTAGCTGTCAGATAAGGCCTTAATTATGAAAATTTGACTTAGTTAATCCTAGGTCAGTAAACTTAATGTTTAAAACTCAGTCCTAAGGTCAGTAATTCTTATTTGGATGATAAAACTGACACCTTAATAAATTATTTCTACCTATAAACATGGATCTAAAGCATATAACCAGAACAGGTATCAATACGCAGTGCTAAAAAAATGTATCTAAAAAGTATGATCTGTATCTTTAGCAAGCTTATATTAAATCTACATTTCTTTCTGAGTAATCGCCATTTAAAAAATTGTTAAATTTAAATGTGTAGATTGTCAGACTATTACTAGCTAAGACTAATATTTGAAATTGAATAATGCCTACAGATTTACTTAATTTCCCCAGATGAAATTACCACCCCCACTACAAAAATGAATTTATGATATCAGAAAAGAAATAAGGCCGACAGAAAGGGATAAATCAACACGAAATACCCTACAAAAAAAATATTTTAAATGCACATTAAAAACCTCAAACGAAACAAGTCGAAATATTTTAGCCTCTTACACGTCTCTTGAAGCATTTATGTATTTATTTATTTTTATTATTATTATTAATTATTTATCACTCACCTGAATATCCTGAAAATAATCGATTAAATTCTGGCCGGATAGACAATTTTATTTCTATCGCCAATCTTCACAAAGGCCCGGGAAGATGATTTTACCTAAAGGCCTCCATAAAAAAAATTAAATGAAAATGCAACCCGAAAAAGAATAGAAATAATTTTTGTATAGTTAAAAAGAAATCCAAAATTACGTAAACCATTTCGGTAAAAGGGGATATACAAACAAAAACACGTCACTGCAATAATTGTTTCAAATATTTCATATTTTTCTCGATATTTTTGTTAAATTTTATAGTTTTAATTTATCTGTATGCGCAGTAGTGAACCGTGATGATAATTTTGATTAATCTTATTAATGAACACTCACAAAGGTTTACACTTAACGATGTCGAAAATGGGATTTTTATGAAGTTATATAATACAGTACTAAGGTACGCTATAACTACTACTATATTACTACTACTACTACTATACTACTACTACTACTACTACTACTACTACTACTACTATATATAAAATATAATAAAATAATAATATAATAATAATAATAATAATAATAATAGTAGTATAGTTAGAAAATTTTTCACTTTTTTTATACTTTCTAGAAATATCTAATTTTGGTCTTGCTATTTTTCTTTTAAATTCACTTTTCATTCAAAAGACTAAGGCCTCAGTAGAATTATTGAACAAAATGTCAACTGAATCAAAGTCATTGTTGATGTCTACAGTGTATCACATTTTTTTCTACGGTACACACACTAAATCCTAAAACGTTGCTGATATATATTATAATACGAAATTTAAAACGACTCAATAAAATAATAAAATTCATTGACAATCACAAAACTAAACTAACCTACACAAAATTAATTTATCTTACAAATATATTTCTTGTATACAACCAAGTAAATGGAAACATTGACAGATTACATCATAATGCCAAATCAAACTAAAAAAGAAGTCAACTAATAATAGTACCTTATTATCTCTGAAAATAGAAAATGTGTACTTTGTTATTAATTCTAAAATAATTTCCTCAAAAACACAATGGTACAACCGGAAACGCACATTTAATGATTTTAAAATGGCCTTGTTTTTCAGTCAACTCCAGAGCAGTGTGGAATTGAATCTTCTCACGTTCTGAAAAAAAAAATTAATTGTGAAACGCAATATGATTATCTTCTTTCTCTTTGTTTCTGTTTTTACGGGAGCTCTTGAGATGAATTTGATGAGGCAGCCATTAATTTCTCATTTGTAGCTTGGATATATTGGACTAGCCCCAAGTAATATTTTTTTAATATTGGAGTAAAAAAAAAGTTAGAATACATTTACAATTTTTTAAGTTCTAGTTTTAAAAATAAAATATATACTAATCAGCCTGTTAAATATTTCTTGTAATACTGAGAAATCCATTAATAAAATAAAAAAATTGCTGATACTGAGAGTTTTGGTAGATTTTGGCTTTCTAGATCAGTGGTTTTTCAGCCTGTGATAAGTGTACTTACGGGGGTGCGCGAAGACATCTTAAGGGGTACGTAAAATTTAAATAGTATATTAATTATTATTATTACATCATGATAAACAAGGAATAATCAGATCCAGATTTAGGGTAAAGCACACAATATCCTGCCTGACGTAAGGACATGCTATCTAGGAGTGCTATTTTTACTCTCCCTTACTTTCTCCTATATTCAATTCTTATGTGAGTAACTAGTTTCATTTTATTCCACATGATGATTTGGAACGTAACTGAACATTATAGGGCTTTTTCCGTAATAAGATTTGTTTACTTATTTTTACCATGAAATAAACCTGCTTCAAAATATTGTTGGGTTGATAAACAAACAGATGTGGTCCTTCATACTTCATATTCATTACTTACATCATGCACCAGAAACTTTGGGGGAATCAAGTTGAATCGAAATTATATCTGGGGTTGCACGAATAAAAAGTTTTGAATACCACTTGTTTAAAATACTTCAGTTGGATAGAGTTTAAGTGAACCCAGTATTTGTTTAAGTGCTAAGACTGTTAGAAGCTTTATCTCTACTATCTTTATGAGCGTAGCCCACACTGGTGGAAACGTAGACTACTGCAACTTTTTATTTTTAGCACCGCGTCTTACTACTCGCTCGGGTTGTAGGCAAATGGTTTTAGGGAATAGGAAAGTTATATATACAAGTAGTGTAGCCGCATTTGCGTGAAGGGATAGCGGAAAACCATTTTGGACAAATCGGCCTCAGTACACCCGACCGAGCTTCGATCTCCCCGTAATTGGCAGTCTAGACTAGTGCAAGAGTAGCGCGTTAGACATCGCGGCCACCGAGTTTATTTGATAGGTTTGCTGATGATGGGCAGGTTAGAGTTCAAATCCATATCCTATAAACCGAGATAGATTTTTCTAAACGGTTTACTACTTTTTTCTCGTCAAAAATGAGGTTCAATTTTCTCCGACTTTTTCCTTCCTCATCTATGCCCTATTAAATCATATATTCTGAGGAGCTAGATAGAAAATAATTTGTGGATCACAGAATATATGGACTTACTACACAAATACTACCCCTATTGATACTATGGTGGAATGGTGAATAACGGTGAGATCTCCTTTTACCTTTTCCATTGATAATTTGACCTAAGTAATCAAGCCCCCAATGGTTGGATTTGTTGGTTATAAGTCCAATCTAAACTGGGAGTAATAAGGGTGGTTTTCCTAAACTATTTCCTCTTCTCCTTTCAAGCAAGTGCTGATACGCTTACTCTCAACCTTACCTTCCTCCTCCTTACCATCAAATTATGTAATTATTAATGTGCTTATAAAATGAAAGGGTATTAAGACACAATGGGAAAATAAACAAACAATTACAAATTAGGTTTAGTGTTCAATGTTATACTAAATATATCCTCTTCTAGGTCAAATTAGCTATTTATTGATTGTTAGTAATAATTAGGACCTATATAAATCACAAACAACTAATTTTATATAGAATAATTTATTTAAAAAATTAGAAAGCTAAAAACTATATTTATTAACTGCTTAACTCAAGTAAAAAGAATGAATAAGGTAATTAGAGGAAATAAACTTCACTTGGATTGACAAGGGAGTAGGAAAATTAGTGATAAACCATTTGTAGAAAGCCACCTGCAGTGCACCCAACCAAGTTTCCCATCACAGTAAACACCTTTGTATTATTTTTGATAATCACATTTAACACATATACTACTAATGGCCAAGTGGTAACGATTATGAAGGTACTTCAAAGAAACACACCTAATTTATAAATGAGAAGGGATGTTAAAACGCAATGATAAATCACTTGTGCGCACCCAGCCAGGATTCGAATACGAACCTCCCTGTTAAGGGTGACCAAGCGTCCTAGGCCGATAGGTCAGCTGTAAGAATTTATTTAAATTAAGGAATGCTTTTGAATGAGAGTAAATTTCCTCTAGGCTAGGTAATGTAAGTCAAGTTGAGTTATGTTGAGATGTCTCATTACATTTTAGTATTTAAAAAAATGTTAAGTGTAGTGTAGGTCTAGTTAACGGTCATGAGGTTGAATAAACAGTTTTAAAAAACTAGTTTGAAGTTAACTATTTGATACAATAGAATTTAGTTATTTTATTTCAATGTTGTACAGTACTATTTAGTATTTAGATATTTAATATAATTGTTTGGAGAAATTACACTATGAAATCCCTAAATACATACGTAGCCAAAGAGCAGGGTCCATAAGGTCAACCTGGGAGGTCACAAAGGTCCGAGTGGCGCATTCCAACATTTTTTTTATGTGTTTGTAAAATATTTAAACTAAAAATGTTTCTAATTATCTATAAATAAATATAAAACATTTAAGAATGTATATTTTAAAAACAAAATTGATTTAAAACATAATCATATTTGTACTTTTATGACGTTCAATTTCGCTTTTTCAGCGCATTACTTTGATTTTTAAATAAAGGATTAGGAAAATATTAAGAGAAAAGTAATAAAACAGAGGATAATGTTTCTGAAAATTTTGAATGGCGGGATGGTATATAGTGTCCTGTTATTGGTCCACTTAGTCTTATATTGAGCTGTAATATGGTGGCGTGGTATTGTTATGTCCACGTAATCTAATCTTAGAACTGTAAGATGGTAACCTGGACATTTATTTGACGCTTCAACAACTGAAATAAACAACTAACATTTTAGAAAAACACAGAACCAAAGAAGCAATTGAAAAAACAATAACTGAATCACGTTATTTGGCAGACAACAGAGCTTTTAAAATGGAGAAACGAATTAGAAGAAAAAAATTAATGCATTTCTATAAGTCAAGGGATAAGCCATTAGAAGATCCACAAATGTGATTTAAAGTGGAATTTTACCTGGAAATTCTGAACACACTCATTACATCACTTAAAGAAAGATTTGAACAAATAGAAATAATAATTATTATTATTCATATCTTTGGTTTCTTGTATGATATTGCGGAATTAGCTACATAACCATATCTCTAGGTGCTCGAACATTGTAAAAAGTTGGCTTCGGCTCTAAAATACAATGGGCCTTCTGATTTTTGCGCATTAGGATTAACAGACGAATCGAAAGCTTGCGCGGGGAAAATTACAACAGGGAATTCTTCAAAAGGTGTTAATGGATTATTATTTTTTCAATAAATTATAAGACTCCGTGCCTAGCACTGTAATTACTTTAAGAACTATCTTTAATCTACCAGTTATCATCGCAAGCGGCGAGACGTGTTTCTCTAAACTCAAACTTGTCAAAATCTATCTACGAGTACATACGATCAACAATGAGCGCAGCCCGACTCTTTGGACTAGCTACTATTTCTATTGAATAACAAATGTCATATCACACGAATTTAAAATAAATTGTGAAAACGCTTGCAGAGTCAAAAGTAAGAAAATTAAATTTTTGAGGAGAATTAAAATAGTAAGTAAAAATTCACCAATTTTGTTCTTAAAGTCTTTTAAAAAATCCTGTTCTTTGTGTTGCTGTGACTTGAGATACCTTTTCTTTTAGAGTATTAGACTGAAAATGGTAGCTCCTTCCATGCCTATGAATTTGGTGAAAAGGGGAACAGGACTAATGGAAGACGATAAAAGTTTATTTCATGATAATGTTTCATGTCATATTCCTACATTGATATTTTAGAACCACGTTTTACTACCTGTTCAGGTTATATGCACACTGTATTGCTATTATTAGATTTAAAAATATAATACTAAAGAGCAATCAGATGAATATTGGATATGAATCATGATTAAGTGGGACTAATTAGTAAGCTTGTTCGTAGGTAGGGTAACCGGATAGTACAGTATAAGACTGAGACGTACATTTTAAGTCTCGCCTAGGGTGCATGAAACTCTTGGGCCATCTCTGCCAAATATGAGCTACTTAGAGGTTTTCCCATACACAACTGTCCAGCCCTATACATTAAAATAGTACCAAATTTAAATTTAAATTTAACGTTTTAAAAACCTGATAGATTATAATACACAATTATTAATAAGAAAACCAATCATCGTGTGATTGATTGTTTATGCTAGGGAGTCGTCCTTGGTGTTGTTTGTCAACCTCAGCCGACTATTTTAGATGCTTATGACGTCACGAATCATAGGGCACGAAGATGTCTACTTATGACCCGCAGGACGACGTTTTCACACCACATTGTTAGAGATATAACTCTTCCTCAGCTCCCATCTACATTTAATCAAGGCCTGCTAGTAAAATATTTAAAAATTATCAAAGTATTTGGCATTACAGAAATTAAAACATTTAATAAAATATATATTGTGTCAGGTTACTTTAACTATACGATCATTTTAAATTTTCAAGCAAGTTGCCTCTAAGATTTAGTTTTTAAATATCTGATTGTCGATCTCACGACCAAGATATAACATTTTCATAAAACGGTAGACTCGACTATTCATGGTAGTATGGTGGAGGGAGGAGTGATGCATAACTATTTGAAAAAAACAGATAGTCCATTTTAATAGTAAATTTAATCTCTAATCACATTCGAACCCTTTTTTTTAACAAACATGTTTATTTACTAAAATAATTCGTGTTATTTTCCAGCGTATAGGTTCATTAATGCCCCTTCGGTTTCCCCAAAATTTACTCGTAAACTTATTTCACATTTAACCAAAATATGAAACACATTCCCTGATGGAAGCGTTGAAACCCACAAAGTGGATAGTATACGCACGAGTAATAAGGTGTTTCATTATTCGTGTGTGTAAGATTGGTCTCCTACTTGCGACCTAGTGACCATATTTCCATATATTAAAACCAACTTGACCAGCTACGACTTGATGTAAGACGACAGCTACTACTTACGTTCTCTTGCTATGATGAAAATAAAACACCATTAACATGTTCTGTTAGTTACCTTTCTATTCGAGCTTCATGGTCATTACAATCTCGGTACCTCCTCATGTGACAAGACAACTACTTTCTAGCCTCCATCACCGTTTAAATTCGTCTCTACCTTTACTGTCACATGGGCTCGTTCCTATAGAGGTGTTTAACAAATTATGGCATAACAGTAATATACTTTAAACCAGTGTTTTATATAAACTGGAGATTCTAGAGGTACGGGAAGGATTTCAAGGGGATAACTATACACAGGCTGACCGATTAAAATATAATGTGGTGATAACACAAAATTTCATCTATCCAAGACAGAAACTTCCTGAAGATGGTATTCACATATTGAAACATGTCAAACATAGCTACTATGTCAGGGGTCAGAGGCCCAGATCGACTTTTACATCTATCAAAGGTCTCGCGACCCCCCTTCATTTCTCTGCTCCACTTTTAATTCTTTATTTTTCTATACGCCTTGTATTTATTCTTTAAATTAACCTCCATTACTTATGTCTCTCCCTTTGTGGAAAATACATAATATAAATTAAGTGTGGACCTACACTCCGTTTACCCTGAAAGTCTTACCTTGACAGATTAGGCCTAAACTATGACCCTAACTAATAATCTGTAACTTTGTGGAACAATGCAAGGTAAACGTGTCTATTCATGACGATGTAGTTTTCCTCACGCGATCGACTGAAAATTGCTGCTAGATCAACCGGTCAATCACGATAAACCTTTTTCTGACCACTGTACTATATGGGCTCTAAACATTAACCACCACAGCTACCTAATAAAGAAACAAGGGATTAATAATTACACTTCAGAAAAGGCTTTGAAAAATTCGAATTATTTCAACGATATTATCACATCCTTTGGAGATATAAATACCTTTTTATTGTGTATATTTTTAGAATATTCAATACATCTTATTTCGCCTTAACATTAGTTTACGATGTTTTGTTTTGCAATCACGTGGATCTTTCAAATTATTCCATTTTTAAGCTGTTAATAGTTGTGATCTTCACACAATCACTATCACTTTTGTACTGTGATCACTTATTTTTCACTCACTTCATTATTATTTTATTGTTTTAATTTTAAACCATTTTTGATATTTTTTATCAATTAACATATTTTGTTTATTAATTAATATAAATAATTTGCTATTACTCTCAACATTTGTTGTTTTTCCATTTTTCTATTTTTATAATGTATAACTCAACATCTTAGACAGGAATTCAATTACTACAGTTTCTTAAACTATATTTCAACTTGATATTGAAATTATCATAGTTTATATTATTGTAACTATACTTTATATTTTAGGATGCCCTAATCATTTGAAGTGTCCTAATATCTTGATTCTTATTATTTATAAAACACTTTTCAACTTACCAATTTCAATATATGCTCTTTGAATGTGTTTATCTTTTATAAGCAATAAAACATAAATATATAATTCAAACCTTATTTTAACTAAAACCTTTTTAGCTTAGATCACCAATAGCTATATATATATATTGTAAATTGCCGATAGCCTTTAAATTTCTGAAAGATATAATAGTTTATATCATTGATATCGATTATAGCTTAGATCAGTGATAGCTATTATAGCTTAGATTAGAGATTTATAATATAGCTTAAATCAATGATAGCGATTATAGTTTAGATCGCTTATAACAACTATAGCTCATGATTTATTATAGCTTCAATCACCAATATCTATTATAGATTGTATCACGGTTATCAATTATAGTTTGGATCAGTGATAGCTATTATAGCTTAGAATTCCTAGGGCATAGATGTGTAATGTAGTTTAGGTCAACAATTAGTATTATAGCTTATATTGCTTATAGCTACTATAGTTCAGATAACCTACTATAGCTTTAATCACTGATCGCTATTATGTTTTAAATCACCAATAGTTATTATGGTTGTGTATCAGTAAATAGTGTGTATAAATTTATTGATTTACATCATACTTTCATCATCATCATCATTATCATCATCATTATCATCATATCATCATCATCAAATGTTTCCATTCTGTGGCCGGGTAAGTTTAGTAAAATGCATCGATCTTCCTCTACCCTTCAAACAGTTTTCCTTCTTTAATTTCTTCATTTTTTCCCTTTCACTTGCACACTTTCTTTTATATGTTCTACCCATTTCTTTATTTGCCTCACTAACAGTCTTTTTCCCTTCCTACTTTATTTCCATAATTTTCTTTGGCATTCTCTCCATCTCCATCCTCATTATATGCCCATACTATCTCAGTCTTGCTTTCGCTACTATCTTATATATTTACTGTACCCCCACCCATTCCTGGATAAATTCATTCCTAATCTTGTTTCTCCTCATGACAGCTAACACGCTCCTCACAAATTTTATTCCCATGGCCTCCACTTTCCTACTCTCTCTTACATTCAATGTCCATGTTTCTATTGCATATGTGACAATGAGTAAAAATTACGCCCTGTACAATACTTCCTTACACTTCAAGGGCACTTCTCTTCTCCATAGTAGGTATCTTACATATCTATAAAACAACTCTCCCTGCTGTCCTTTTCTCATTAGACCCTCTCTACTTCCACCTTTTGCCTCTATCATATTTCCAAGATATTTTGATGTTCTGTACTTTTCTCTGCTCTACTCCATCCAACTTTATAGCTGTACTATCATACTCCTCCTTAGCATTACCATCACTTAACACTTCGCCATGCTATATTTAATTCCACACTCTTTTATTTCCTCATTCCATTCCTGTAGCTGTTCAAGGACTTCACCTTCCTTTTCTCCCCACGCCATCAAGTCATTAACAAACATCGTGGATTTCATTATTTTCTCTTCGAGTTTTCCTGCCACTTTATTCATGATCATTACAAATAGTAATGGTGAAAGGGCACTCCCCTGCTTCACTCAATTTTTTATTTGGAATCCCTTAACCTCATACTCTTCGTCTTAACACAGCTCATGTTTTACCCATACATGCTTTTTACTCTCATTACAACTCCTCTTTTCACTTCGGCCTCCTCCATCGCTGTCTAGACTTTATTTCTCTCCACTCTATCCTATGCCTTCTTCACATCCATAAATACCATTACCAATTATTTCCAAAATTAGTACCTTAATTCCAACAGCTGTCGTATGGCAAAGATCAAGTTTATTTTCACCCTTAAATCCTTGCAACTCTTCTCTCAACCTTCATTTTATTCTATTTATTACTCACTTTTCTAGTCTTCTAATCTATTTTTGTACATTGGCACATCAGCATTAACCCCTATAATGTGTATACCTCTACCCTTCTCCTTTAAAAGAGAAAAAAAGAATTATATCTCCCTTTCCCAGTCTTCCGTTACCTTGATCGCTTTTCAAATCACCCTCAGCATCCTGTATAACTGTTGCATTTGAAATTGCTAAAAAAATTTATGGGTAGTTAAAATATTGTTAAATTTGGTGACCTCCCTCTACCTAGTGGTTCCGGAAATACGGCTGGGGAACGGGGTGGTATTTTAGGTTAAACATTTTAAGTAACTTTAATATATGTTAATTGAACTTCTGAGTTATGCCCATGCGAAATTTCAGCCCAGTTGGTCTAGTGGTTTTTAAGTGAAAGGGTAAAGTAGTTTATAGCACATGACACGACAAAGTGATTACTTCATAGTATAGTTGTAGATTATTTAAATCACTGATAACTAAAATAGATTAATTTACCTATAGATGTTATAGTTAAAATCACAATTTCACATTTCAGTGGCCGAATGTTATAAGGCGTCACTCTCGCAATAGACTGGACTGCCAATGAGAGGGGAATTCGGGGTTCAAATCCTGGTTGGGTGAACAATGAGTATGTTTTTCCTAAAGGCTTTCCCACACTTTCTACAAGCAAGTGAATGTACACTTACACTAAATTAAACTTTCTTCATCCTTAAAATGTTGTAGTAGTCTAATTGGTTAATATTCATATAACCCAAAGTAAGACGCGGAGGAAAAAAAATCTAAACTTTCAACTTAAATAACTATAATATTAAATGGCCTTATCTTAGCCCAGAACATGATTTAAAATGGAACTTAACCCTAATTAGAATTACGTATGCTAGTATAAATTATCTCCACACACGTTTCTCTGACCCAAGCAAATAGGATAGAAAAATTGAGTTTTGTTGAAACAGCCTCTGCCAATGGGTGTTTAGAGTTATGGATGCTGTTCTAGTTTAAGTTAACCTTTTAATCAAGTGTGAAGACAGGCCAATTTTTCTGGGTGTGTAGAATTATGTATACTGTTATAGGTTAAGTTAAAATTAAGCTATTAATGAAGATAGCCATAATTCATATACACATCAAATATTCCTTATCTAAATAATCTCATCGTTGCAAATAAAAGTCAAAATAAGCTACATACATTCCATGGAGGATCATCAAAAGTAATTAATTAAACAACTTTGATTACTACAATAAAAGTTTGCAGGATTTAATAGTTCTTACATTATTTTTTCTCCTCTTCCTAAGGAGCGGTTTTATTTAACTTTACCTCACGAAACAATTTATGTTAAACTGCTTCGTAATTGCTATTTAGAGTTTTGAAACCTTGTCAAGTATCTTTTAGAGAGCTGATACAAGTTCCTCTTTGGAAGCTTACATACTTTTTGGTTGGTTACAGGTGCTAAAAAACAGATTAGTCTACAGAATGGCCTATACTTAATTCGTAAGTCACGACCGGAAAGTGTTTGCAATAAAAGTAAAAGAATTTACTTTAAACATAAATATACCTGTACAGAATTAGTTAAACAAGTGTATAAAGACCAATTAAGAGCAAGTATCTTCACATCATCTTGGTCATTTATATTTATTTATCGGTGATGGTTGTGGGTACCAGCATGAATGGGTACATGCTTGTCCGGATCTTTGTGGTTTGTGTCAAAACGATGAATGTTCATTCGCTGTCTGAGAGAACCTGTAGTAAGGCCTATGTGTTCTGCATCACATGATTTGCACTGTAGTTAATATATCAAGTTATTTGTTTTGCATTTGTAACAGCCAGGAATTTTGTATTCCAATTTGGTTACTTTGCTGTTGAAGGATGTAGCTGGTAGGTGGATTCCACTTGTGCTACAATGGGTGCTACCACAGGGGTATGAACCTTTGGTAGTTGGTTTTTCTTCTCGGATTCTCTTGGGGTCAGTAAGTTTGGGATGGACTAGAATATTGTGGAGATTGGATGGACTTTGAAAGTGACTCTTGGTTTTTTTTTTAAATAGGTCTATATAAATACTAACCATAGCCAATAAATTTATCTTTACTCCCAAAAACAGTTGTCTCACAATGTGTTTCTAAACGTTTTTCTTTGTTTGTGTTATATGTACTCTCTTCTTTCTTCTTTGTGCTTGATAAAGACAAATATGCCGAAATACTATTCTATTTGTGTTAAAATGTGTGTGTGACTACTTCTACTATAGAAGACAGAAGAAAGGAAGATGTCACCTTTGTACATTGGATTCTTCCCACATTTTTACTCTTTTCCTAGATGGGCTTTCTTCATCAAATTTACTCTTAGTAGTTTATTTTTCCTTTTTCTTTAGTTTTATCAATTTTCTTTATTATAAAATTATTTACCATTGGGCCACCTCATTTTTAAACAAAGTATTCATGAAGATTATTGAAATTTTTAAAAAATATTATGAAAGATTAACGCGAATAATTCAATTTTCTATCATATAATGATCGATTTAAAAAAAAAAGTAGATCCGATGTCGATTGTGGCATGTAAAAAAAAACCTCGAGAGTATGTTAAAATACCTTTCCTGACAAAATTGGTAGGCCCCTTCCCTCTTGCTTATAGAAATTCTTGTGTGATGGTATATAATATATTCAGTTGGTTAAGAAGGTGCACGTTAAATAACTCAAATAAACAATAAAGTATAAAGTAAATTTCAATTCCTTTCTTTAGATTTTGCTGTTTTGTCTGATAATTAATTATTATAATATTTGACACGTAGGTAAAACTTACGTATTAATGCGTATAAACTCTAGATGTTTGATAGTATATATTCTACCCTTCATCCTAAAAAACTTAGATGATGATCTCGTAACTGATGAATTGGGAGTGTATTTATTTATTTACACTCATCTCGGTAAATAGCAGGGTCTCGTCGGGTCTAATTTTATGGCATTTAAAAAGTCAAGTCACCAACGTATGTAATGATGGTACTTTTTCCTAAATAGTTTTTCAATATCCTTCTACACAATTGAGGTAACACTTCCTTTAAATTATAGATTCCTCATTTCTACCGGACTTCCTTAATTAATAGGCCTAAATGAATAGAAACCGAATATGTATTGAGACACTTGTTTTTACTTTCTTACCATCATACAGGTAGAGAAAGTATTGTGATCGTCAAAAAAATCTGATTCGAGATTTTGAGGAATCTCGACGTTTCATGACCCCCCCGAACCCTAAAAGTGTTTTTTTTCTGCAACGCCATCTGTCTGTGTGTCTGTCTAACCCTAAAATTAAGAGCAGTTTACTTTAGGATGAAAATAAAATAATTACCTTTTCTCAAATTTGGCTTTCAAGATTTTGATTAAAATTCTTTTTGGGCGCTAATTAAGATTATAAACATAATTGATGTTTTCATTTTCCTATGAAAATAACTTTTAGGGTTCTTTACAGAAGCAATTTTTTTTTTATATCTCCGCAACTATTTGAGATACTAAACAACTTAAAGTTGTAAAATATTAATACTATTAAATATAAAAAAAACTTTTATTTGAAATGCATTTTGATAAAACAAATAATTTTGGGGATATTGGTAAATATATTAATACAATTTTATGAGCTCTAGCTGTGAAGAAATACTACCTTAGTTTAAATGCAATTACTCTCTAATGCTATAAAGTAAGCAAATAATCAAGTCTTTCAAGAAGTTGATGTTTTTCCTTTATTCCTAGGGCAAACGTTTGTATAGCACAGGGGTGAATCCAGAATTTACGTGAGGGGGGATGGGAATGCTCCCATCGGGATCAGGTCAGGGAGGGCGGATTGAAGGTACCTCAAGAAATTTTGACATAAAAATACTTCAAAATTTGATAGTAGATCCTTAAGTAATTTTTCAGTGTAACGATAAACTTGAGAATAATCCTCTAATGAATGTTATAGCTCGAAATTTGCGATTAGTATTGACATTTATTATAAGCAAATAATAATAATATCAACAATTAGTGATTATTACGAGGGAAATAAGTTTGAACATATTAACAATAATTCTACAAATAGTTTTTAGCTATCCAATCAATTAGACAAAATAGATGTAATTATTAAGATTTCGAACAATCGAACTTTAACTCTACTCTAATGTATAGCTAGTTATTTCTCATTCTAAATCGAAATCTTACCACTAATTCATACTAGCACGTTATGTGTGTGGTATTATTCAAATATTTTGTTTAAGGCACGTTATTCAAAAATAAATTATCTTAAAGATTTTATTTATTACTTATCATTGAAATAGTAATATTAAAAATGATCAAATAAATTTAAACCTAAACAAGGTTTGTGCAACAAGGTGAGAGGCGCGCAACTAAAATTTGGGTAATTTCATTAATGCATATTTTCACCACTTTAATACTTAATGTGATTGTATTAAGTATTTATAATAATTACCCTATATTAATAATTTAATAATATTACCAATAACAATTTAAAAAATAAAATCAGTCTATTTAGATAGTATTACGTGACAATAAAACTAGTAGTGACTTTATCATTGATTTAATTGGTTTAGTTTCTTGAAGGGGGCGTGCGCACCCCCAATGCCCCGTTATGGATCTGCCCCTGGTACAGAAATGACCTATCTCTCTAATTTTAGACTCAATAGTCAATAATAATCTATTTTATTGGTCAAAATTTATAAAAGATAAATTCATTAGCTATGCGATAACCATCTCCTAATAAAATGCCAAAATTTTTAATACGAAGTGTTGACCCTTGGGGACACAATCTCGATGTTTTTTATTGGTCCAAATTTACAAATGAAGACGTTTATTTTTTTAAATAGAATTATAAAATCTAAAACCGTAAGTCAAAAAAGTTTTACTGGTGTATAGCGCAATTTGTTATCGGGTTCGCTAGTGTATATTATATCACGAATTTTGATTAAATATTTCCATTTTTAAACAATAGGGCGAGAAAGTACGTTTGGAGTTCCGTACCATTTATTTTTTATGCTCTTTTAGAATTAAATAGATTAAGGTGGTGGGAAGGGGCAAGGAGGCCCAAGAAAATACCAACGTTTTTGCAGTGTTTATAGCAAAACTTTATTTGGTAAGAATAAATATTGATTCACTAGAAACATATAGTTTAGTTTACTTAACATGGTGATATCACCAATTGTTCAATATCAGTCACTCATGAGTATAGCAGCATTAGACGAGAAACTTTTTAAAGGACGAGATAAAAGTAATCAAATTTCAAGACAACCTTGATAAATATTCAAGAACTGTAGAGGTCACCATGTGAAGAAAATTAAATTATATTTTCCACGGGATGATAATTTAAATTATTTCTTATCGAAAATGGTTTTGCTATAAATACAGCAAAAAGAGTGGCCTTTTTTCTCGTTAATTCTACCCCAACTTAACGTCACTATTGGCCAACACAGCAAAATTTACGAAAACAATATATAGTGAAAAAAGTATCTTCTCTCGCTCTAGATAAAGATAAAAAATCGATTCTATCAGATATATAGAAGGAGTTCCCATTATATCTCAAACAACTGACGCCGGGAAGCTAAAATTGAGGAAGGAAGACGGGAAGCTAGAATTTAGGAAGGGAGGTGACGAAGACTTGAAACAAACGAGGCACACTGTGCCACTGAGCTATCATACCCACCATTCAAGATCACACGGAAGAATCACACGTCCAAAAGGTGAGCCTCCAAGTTGTTTTTAATGAACCGGATTTGGTGAGAATTGCGTTTAATAGGGCTCTTTTATTTAGTGTGTCATAGTCGGTGTGTGACGGTAGGAAGGGAAATATGTTGTCGTCCCGTTTGTCACAGTGTCACGAACCCAAGATTCTCTCGTTTAGGTGACTGATTCTCACAAGGGGGAGCGCTAGATACCTGTACCATACTCATATTTACACTTTTTTCCTCTAAAAGTCTTTTTCTCCTGCTTCATATTTAATTACCTATCAGGGCTGACCGCAAATTTACACTAATTGGGCATGTGTGAAGTGAATAGGATCTAGATGAAGTGAACCTATATTTATATGGAGGGAGAGCGTAAAACCTTTTAGTAAAAACCACCTTAATACACCCATCCTGTTTTCGAAATCCTGTCCATCGGCGTACCTAACAGGATGATAACGACGCCTTTGTTCGCATTCCTACCGATTGGGTTTTCTATAAAATTGTAAAAGACTTAGATGATGACCAGACCTGTCTTTTTCATTTGAAGGGGGCCTTTAAAAAATGCAAATATATTTTGTTACGATCAACATTGATTACATTTTACTATGCTATCAGTGTTATTGTGTTGGTATTAGTGTTATCTATTAAAATGTGAGCTGTAGATTACAAGACTTGACGTTTGGATACGTAAAAGTATAACTAGTTACTTTTTCTATCAGTCTAATAAGATTCTTTCCATGAAATTGGGATGTATATGTACCGTACGTCATCATGTGTGTGAGCATATTATGTGTGTTTCTGTGTTTGTCCGTGTCTTTTTCACACCTTGTAAATTTATAAACATATTTTATCAGAAATTAATACACACAGAAGCATTCTTATACGTCAATGTACACATTTCTCCCTTAAATGATCTACTTTTTGAATATAAGCCCTTCCCATTTATAGCTCTCACATGTGGCGTAACCATAGGGTAGGACTGACATGACTCTCTGATAGCGTGTTTCCAATGTGTTAATAATACAGAGGCTTTTTTCTTTGCGTGCTCGTAAAAAATATTAGTAGCAAAATGGACTATTGAAACAGTAAACCTTTATTATAAATAAGATTTGATATTATTAATATTATTAAAATATTATAAATTATGAGGATACTTAGATTTTCTTCTTTAAAAACTACGGACAAAGAGAATACAATAGTTGAAAGAGTTTTTAGCTTATTTATTTAGGCGGTTTTATATGGTTGTTATTTTTAAAAAGTGACAAAATATAAATCTTTTTTACAAAAATAAAGGAAAAGGGTCGCTGACCATGTCGTTCGTTAAGTTCATTTATGAATTGAGCACTCATTTTACTTTGTATTTAGATAATGCATGTTCATTACTCGAACTATTGGAAATTGTTTGGATACAACTCAATTGTTTCACTTTCAAATAATGAAATCACTCCCAGTACACTCGACTGAAATTTGAACCTCGATATCCCCGTCATTGGCGATCTAGTCTACTGCGAGAGTAGTGCCTTGGACAATGCAGCCACCGAAGAGAGTTACAATAAATTAAAATCACAAAATAGTAAATGTTTTATTTTAGAAGAATATTCATTGAAAAACAAACATTATAAATGACAATGCCATTCATCAGCCGGATCTTAAGCCTAAATTAATCTCTGCCCTTGGAATATCCATCGACGGGGTTTCTAAAAAAATTAGGTACTTAGTTCTTTGGTCACTACATTATAAAAAATTATAGTGGTGGTGCTTAAACACCCAAGAGATTCACGCTGCATACGCCAGTGCTGTTATTGAGTAAGTTAAGAAGTAGAACATTTGTATCAACAGCTATATTACATACAATATAGTTCCTTCTATTTCAAGATTTGATTCATTAATTCGTAAAGAAGTGCACAGATAAAGAATGAAAACGTATTTTTTGTCACCCACACACGTGGACTATAATACTATCTGGCTTATCTAGTCGAGTCTGTTGATGACGAGGAGGTCGGGACTTACAACGTAGCAGGGCATATTGAGGTTTTGTTTTCTAAATAGTTTCCCACTCTCCTCCCAAGAAAATTCTGACACATATTCTATCCTCAACCTCACTCTATCAGTATAAACACGTGAGTAGTCCGGGAGTGTATTACAAACACAGCGCAAAGATAAATAACTAAAAAAAAAGATTGAAAGGATATTGTTCTGTCTGTTGTGTAAGAGCTTCCTTGTTAAACAATAGAAGCGTAAAAGGAGCCGCTTATTGATACGCTTCAGATAACAAGAGCGGAACCAGGGGAAGTGGAGGGAGAGTATTCCCTTTCGAAGTCAGCGGACATAACGAGTGCTAGACTAACAGACCAGTTTAAACATCAGTTTATTGGATGGCTGGTGAAGGATCAACTCTGATGCAACTTGATGTAGCTTCTGTAACGTTTGTTTGTCGCTCATCCAACGGACCATGAAACATCCTGGGACCGTCCGGTGAAATGGAGGAAGAAACACATATTGGTGATTCTAAATACATCAAGTCTGATACAGTAGCCCCATGGCTTCTTTGGTGCTGACTGACAGTTCACAGCTGACTTCTGACAGTCAAAATTTAGGTATATACCTAAATTTTGACTGTCAGAAGTGACAGCTGCTAAACATATGTTTTTGCAGATCATATGGTTTGGCGTAGGGATACATAATTTGGTTTGGTAACTTTTCAAAGCCGTCAGCTGTCACTCAGCACCAAAGAAGCCATGGGGATACTGTATATTGTATTAAAATCATGTCGTTATTTTATATATTTAATACTCACGTCATCCACAGTGCATAAACGTTTTGTTCAATGTTTAGAAATATGGTCTTTGTGCCTTTGAGCTTTCAAAAGTTGCATAATTTCTAATTTTTAATTTCATCACGCTTCACTACCGTCCAGGCTATACGAATTTAACCAGGCTGATGGAATAAGAGGCGGGAAGGTATAATTTAAGAGTAACTGCCCCTGTGTTTGTGTGGAGGAAGAATGGCAAGCCGTTTTAAAAGAATCCACCCTCATGACAGCCAGCCGAAATTTGGACCCTAGCTTCCCCGTCATCATCCAAGCATACCACCAGCCATGATTGACGTCCACCCCATGTGATCATTCACAAATTCTGGTGTTACTTAATGACACTCATCTGAGTCCGTACGTCTTAACACAAGGTTTATTTGACGATTTGATTTATGTTGTGACGAAAAAGGTAGTTAGAACCTAAGTGGAGAGATAAATGGGAGATCACAGTAATTAATGTTGTGGGAATAGTAACCCCTATTGAATCCGACTAGGATGCAAATACAATTTTTCCTGTCACTAGTAAAACTGCCTATTGGAAGTAGGACACCCTGGAACTCCTCGTTACTTTAATTTTAGCAACACTTCTTATTAACCGTGCGGGTTATACGCTTATGTACTAGCTACGCTATTTTTAAGGGATTGAGAAAGTTATATTTAGAGTATGTACACCCGCATTTGCCTGGAAAAATATTTGAAAAACTATTTTGTAAAAACCACCCCTTCACACCCAACCAAGATTCGAACCTCGATCTCCCCGTCATCGGTAGTCAAATCTACTGTGAGAGTCACGCGTTAGACCATGTGGCCACTGAAGTGGGTCTTAACATGAAGATAGAAATTATAAAAGTTTATGTAATATATCATATGGATACATCGGATGGATTTGAAAAACAACTTCTAATTCAATGACAACCAGGTTCTAAAGGAGCCTAACGCCTTAGAACACTCGACCACCGCTCCACTACTTTTGGGGCTGTACTCATAAACTAGTAGATTAGACTAGTTTGCCGGTGATGGAGTAGTTAGGGCTCGAATCCCATCAACGTGTACTGAGCTTTTTATTATTAACTAGTTTCCTACTCTTCCTCAACAAACATGCGGGTACACGTCCTATAAACTCTACCTTACTTACCTCTAGCCCATTTGTATCATTTAAATGCGAACAGTCCAAATGCACTATAAAATAAAATAAATAATTAAATGGAAACAACTTAAAACTAGTAGATTAAACATAGTTGTAATAGCTCTCATAGACTTTTAAAAACATTCGGGTTTTTTCAGTTGTATTTAATTTTTCTAAACGGAGCTTTAAAAGAAAAAGCTTCAGTATAAAGAAATGTAGTTCAGATCGAAATTAAATTACACGAGTACAAAAGTCACTAAATTTATTTGAATACATTTTATCATTCGACAGTGTAATGTTTATATATATAATTTTCAAGCTAAAATAATTAATATATGATCTTCAAACAAGACTATAACTATTTATTTCTGCGCCGTCCTGTATATTTTGAGCTACCATAGAAACATTCGTTTGAAACAATATGGTATAAACCATTATACAGATAGTTGCACTTGCTTTGATGACATCTCGGACAGGGTGTAAATAATGTAGGGCCTATAAAACACACATTTAATATAATAATTATTATTATCTTCACATGAACTTCAACTGAGCTGTGATAGTGAATGCGTCGTTTAATAAAAATAGTTATTGGTTGCGCAATAAACATGCCATAAAATGTCAAACTTTATAACCATTTTATATCGTTTGTTTTACAGCTTGCACGTGTACTTATAAGATAACACGTATATAAGCTTCAAAATAAATGGATAATTATTTATAGGTATTATTAACAACTTCAAACAATACATAAATACACATCATTAAACAACAACGCTCTACCGTATATACGCAGGGTGTTAAAAAAATGGTTTTAAGCTTTAAGATACTGTAGTATTCATTAAAATGAAAGAAATTTCCTTAATAAACATAGGTCCAATTACAAAGAAATAGAGGAAATTTTGTTTTTCCGTAGTAACAAAAATTAGATAAAAAATGAAATGCTCTTTGGGTTTAACTAATATGGAACAAATTTATTATCTTATCACTGATTTTTTACATTTTGCCCTTCCATTTTCACATAGTTTTCACATCTTTGAATCAGGACGCTGCGGGCTCTTTGAAAAATCTCTGGCTTAAGGCGATTGGCCCTTTTCCTTTGGCGTGTAAATGCAAAGCCATGGGAGCAAACGGCTATCTTCAAGAATTTTTATTGTTTTGCAATTTTCTTTTTTGGAAACGCTTTGTTCAAGAATAGAAGCATGTTGATCAAGTTATACTTTTTATCTACACACCTCCTCTATAATTTTAACAGTGATAAAATATAGTTAAAATTGACATCTTTCAATAGAAAACTGCGAGCTTAGTAACGAAAAATAAGAAAATGTAACAATTAATAAACATAGATACATTATCTTAGACGGGATGTTGAAAATATTAACATAAACATTTCACTCACTCTCGAGAAAACTGATGTTTCCAAATGTATGATTTTTCCGCAAGACTTGTCCGGTAGCTAGCGCCATCTACGTTTTCCGTGATCTATCTATTATTGTTGGCGTGTAAGGATACTTTGGCCTTAATTCTAATCATCCGACAACCGTTTTTAGCTCGCTGTTGTAAGTCTGATAATTCAATTATTGAATATGAATTACCTTAACTCTATATATATCCCCATACCCGTTTCTGTGGCCACATGGTCTAACGCACAACTCTCGCAGTACACTAGGCTGCCGATGATGGGGAGATCAAGGTTCGAGTCTCGGTTGGGTGTACTTAGGCTGGTTTTTCACTCTTCCTCAACACAAAATCAGGTACATCTCCTCTAAATATAACCTTCATAATCCCTAAAACCAATAGGATAATTAGTACAAAAGCGTATAACCCAAACGAGTAGTAAGACACAGTGATAAAATAAAAAATTCCCAATATTCCCATAAAAAATTACAAAGGATTAGTGTAAGGGGTTCATGAATGTAAAGGGGGGAGGGGGTACGACTGGACCTCCTCAATTTATCATTGCCTTCACCTCTGTACGGACTTAGGTTTACTAAGATATCATTTTACTCATTTTGATTTTTTCTCAAATTTATTTGCGGTATTTAACGTTCACTTTCTGAACCGACTAATTATATTAACACACGATTATAAACTAATTTAAATGTAGAACTGACACAGCACAGGGCCCTTGTCGTTCATTCATCACTGCGAAAGAATAAACACACATTTCACCAATGATTAATTTTTCGGCCATGCCAGGAATCGAACCTGAAATTCTTAGCTCAGCGGACTAACTGAGCTAAGGTGTCTTACCTAATTTTAATGAATACTAATAAATAATAAAGTATTGTACCCATTTTTTTATAGCATATGTATCACTGTCACTTCATGTTTGTTGAACTGCTTTCAATTATAGTTTTTTTTAGTGTAAAAGGCATTTAGATATTTTATGTTTAAATTAATTGTATAGCAAATTTTTAAATATAATTTGATAGTTCATATTTATGTGATGTTTAACTATTTAAATAACTTATGTTTAATATTTGATCTATTGGAATAGTTTAAATTAGTTTAGTTTTATTTGGGATGTGTTCGATTTAAGGCTAAATGTAGTACCCAGCTTAAGCAAATCTTACAAATTATCTATCATCACAACCATTATTAAGTCGATGAAACTTAAAACTCAAAGGCTGTAATATTTTTCCACAAAATAATAAAAGATTTATTCAAATTGAATGGACTAAATATATGTTTTGTATTTTTATATTCAAAATAAAAAACACTGATACTACTATTTAAAGGTTTATTATGTTTATAAAATGTCACAGGAATTCAATTTATCCCATATTTGTCACAAATAATTTAATGAGCCTCTTCCCTGAATATAAAATAGTTTGACACTTTTCATTCACTAGATATATAATAACAGATTAAAAACACATTTGAAATGGTCAGTAGCCAACTAGCTGGCACAAAGCTCGTAGTCTACTTGTGGGCAGGCTGGTTAGTACGTCAATTTAGCCAAGTCTGGGGTTTGTTGATATGTCGGAATTTGAAATTTGAATGGTTTTATTGAAGCTGTTTTTTTTTTCCTGAATGTCATTCCAAGTTATATTTACGCTAATTGTGGATACATTTCGTCAAAAATCTACCTTCCTCATACCAAACCCATTATTTGAAGATGTGCGGACAGTCTAGCTCGTAGTAAGACGGGAAAAATAATTATTTTTTCTGACATAGTTAAAAATTGATTGATGAAGTGTGTAGGTCCTACATACTTACAGTTATTAACTAATTATTTGAACATTAACCATTTGTGTATGTTTTATACATGTTAATTTAATAATATAAAATAAAAATAACAAAACTCATATTCTTTAGCATAAAAATATTACAAAAGAACTATACATATTAACGGAAATCGCAGTAGAAAGGTAGGTTTAAAAAATATGTAACCAAGAAAAAACAAATGTAACAATATTATTTTTACTGATCATTTTCCATTATCTGCATGTTACTACCCATCCAACATACCCACATATTTATATTATAGAGGAAGGAATGAAGAGGTTATAGTGTCAGAACAAATGTACTCACATTTTTTTGGAATTAAAATGAGGAAAAATCTTTGGAAAAGATACTTTACCACCCCAACTCTGCATCAAAACCTCAACCTTTCCTAAACGTGCAAACAAGACTAGACGAGACTATTGCCTTTATACTTGTGGGCACTACTGCATGAATCTGTGACCTTTAGTAATCAAGGATTAGAGTAAATATAGGGCGTAAATAAATCAAGAAAAATGAAACTTTGAAATGTATATAGTTAATAGTAGATAAATGTTTTATACACAGACTTGAATCATATTTCTCTACGTAAATAATGGAAGGTATAAAACACCCACTCTTTGAAGCATTCAAATTGAGTTACTCAAACAAAACAAGTTCAGAGTAAGAACAAATCTCTTTTCAATTAAGGCAAACCCTCACTTTTAATTAATTTTGCGAAAAATTTTACGTTTCTTACTTATGTAGTTTTTTATTTGTCACATTGTCTCGCTATCCATTCGAGGTTATACGCATACATTATATTAATTAAGCTAATGACGCAGAGATGAGGAAGGTAGATTGTTATAATACACGTGACCAAGTTAAACACGGAATTCCCTGACAGTCAAATATATTTATAGAGTGATGCCTTAGAGTTAAACCATTTGACCACCGAAGGAGGTATACAGGTTAAAGGCTAAACATGTCCTTCAAGTATTAAAAACCTAACTTTTGTTTTCTTTGTTTTAGCAATTTAATATATATATATATATATATATATATTATATATATATATGTTTTCAATGACGTTTCACGTGAAATTTCGCATTTCTGAATCAAACTAAATGTTTAGAAACACATATCTTATCTTCGTCAAACGATTAAAGTTTTTTTCAACAGGATTATGGCAGAAAATTCAAGATGATTTAGGTTTTTTGAAGATTAGAAATGTCCATTCCCATAATAGATACAGCAGTATGTGGATATTTGCCATCAATTAGGCGGTGTCCCTAGAGGCTGCACTAGAATGTTAATTCCAAAGTTAGATTTCTCCTTTATTCTCATTACGATTGCTCTTAATATTTCTTAAACCCGGTTTTTAGCATACGTTTTTAGTTCATATAGAATAAGTACTCATTTGTCGCATACAAACCCAATAATGTACGGACAATAACAACTAAAAGTAATACTAGCAACTCATAGTTTGAAATAGGTGTATCCAAATAAAGGAGTGTGCGTGCCACAGCCAAGGCAATAAGGCGGGGCCTTGGCCATGACTCTCACCTCTTAGGTTGTTGAACACAACATAATATAACATAGCATTCCAATCTCTCCGCCCGGGGCGCCCGCGTCTCCGACCGCCGCTTAATTGCAATCTTTAACTAAACGCACACGTTCTACTTTTGAAAGACATCGCCTCATGTTAGTCTGCTTACACGAGGAAACTGCACGTGGGACTCTAAAGTGATATTTGCGGTTTTATTTCGTTGTGTTAGACATGTATGATTTACTCTTTTTGGATTAAAAGAAAACCAGACTAGCTAACCTATATTTGTGCTAGCCATTGATTTATTAAATACTGCTAGAAACCTTTTTAAATACATATCCAGGCATCGATAAATCGTCTCGTTGCATTTTTATGTATCCGCTACTAGTTTATTTAGTAATAATTTCTAATTAATCTACCTCTGAAACATTTGTTTATTAAATAAAACGTGAAACTATTTAAGCATATATCTAAACTAAAGCGAGCTACACCAATCAAGTGGCCATAGCCTTTAGTGTTGATAGTGCCAACCTATGTGGGTAGATGTGTGTCTATGATCAGTACAATGAACCCGTTAATTGGCTGTTAATCTCAGCTCTCTAAGCTGGAGCTGCTACTTCTTTATTCAAGTAGTTCCTAATTTATCCCTATGATTCTGAGATTGGCCCTGTTCCATACTCACTTCTTCACAGATAGATTTTTAAATAGCCGGGATCGAACCCAATACCTCTAGATCTATAGTCAGTAATTCTCACCAATAGACCACAGAGGTGGTCAAATATATCCAAGCATAATATACTTATATTACTGTATACCTAAATATCGATAAATTGATGCATTGCATTTTTTTCTCCACTGCTAGTTTATTTTAACAATTATTTTTAATTCATCTATATTTGAAACACTAATTTCTATTTGCGATATGTGTAAATCTTTCACGGGCTTATCTTCAAAGTCATAATTAAATATAAACACTCCACCTACCCTGACATGTAATATTCTTACCTTGACGGATTAACTATGGTACTATCCTATAAGCTACGCCTTAGCAAAACCATACCTGTCCCCTTTACGGAAAAGATAATGTGCATTATTATAAAAGTAATATTCAATTGGTATAGGGATGTACGTGTTCATTAAATATTTTTTAAATGGTTCACTATTTTGTATTACATTATATTTATACATAGTACACATATTACTAAATATCCTTAACTGCATCGGTGGTCAAGAGGACTAAAAGTCATTCCCAAATATCTGCTTTACCCGATGACTAGAGATTTATAATTCCAACTGTCTGTATTATGTTTGTTTTTTTTCCCTTACTGGATATTCACATCCAGTTAGGAATAAAAACTATAGTACAGCCAGCCTGAATTGTAAGTCCCACGTAAATACGTGTACGTTTCCTTAAATGTTCCTTATCCCATTAAGGAGATTAAATTAAAATAGACCAGGTAGCTATATCCTGATTTCGGTTGGAAGAACAGTAGAGATAATTCAAACATGTTTATTTGTTGCCAACATTGATAATATTTTACTATATTATTTGTGTTGTTCTCTATATACTGATAATATCTATCAAAAGTGACATCCGTAGATAACATGACTTGATGTATGAATATATTAACATTGTTTTAGTAACGTTAGTAACTAGCTTCTACTGTTCTTCCTACCAAAATTATACTATATCAAGATAGTAGTACACACACACATGTATATGTGTGTATACAGTGGCTTAACACCCATTTGGGTACATATATATTTATACAACTATATACATATATAAAGCATTATAGCTTAAACTACTCACTCAACAATTAATGCTTTGGATAAACCAATAAATAAATAATACACTAGTTGTCGTACCCAAGCTAAAAATAGCAAGGTCAAAATTGCTGTCCATCCAAATCGCAGAGTTTGTATTTAAGCCCAGTGACAATTATGACTTTTTTTTCCAAATCTTCAAATCGATAACTTTTTCTTAGAGATTTCAACCACTTGATTATAGAATCGGGAAACCTCTAATTTCACCGATTACGTAAATTATGTAAACAAGAACATCTAGTATTGAACCAGGATGCGCAAGACTTGTGGTCGACCCACTTTTAAGCACCTAGCTCAGAAAATGGGCTAAAGCGAAATTCAAGTAGACCACAGCAGTTTATAAAACACGGAGGAAACGGAGCTGATGTTTATCTCCTCATATGAAGATAATATTAAGATATAATTTGAGGTTAGGGCAAAGAAAAAGTATTAAACGCTATCCGCCCATTTCATGATTCTCACGGTGCGGCTTCCGTCAGTCTGACTCAAAACAAATGTCGGCTTTTCGCACAGGAATATAGCATGCTCATGCTATGGGAAACATGTGTGTCTATACGCCCATTTTATCACGTGATCCAAGACGTGAGGCTTGATTACTATAGTGAGGGGGAGATTAAGGTTCGAAGCTCTGTCTGGTACACCTAGAAGGGTTTTACCTCATCTTATTTATCAACATGTTTTCCCCATCTATTCTTTAAGCTATTTCAGGTAAATTTCCTCTAACTGCCCTTCAAATGCCCTTCCTCTTAAGTCAAAGTTTTAATTATCTAGGTACTTGTTTCAGAGGCTGTATGGTTTAAGCACTAAGTGATTACTCTTGCAAAATACTAGATTATAGATTGCAAAGTGATCAAGCTATGAATACTTGTCAGGTGAACCAAGAATAGTATTCCATAAATGGCTTTCCAATCTCTCTATAAACAAATGCTGGTACATTTCTTATAAATTCTATCTTCCTCAATAATGCCCTGTTAGTTTAAAAGTGTTGGTATCCCCAGCTGCTGATAGAACACTGTACACAAATAATAATAATAATAACTTTGGTATGAATTATCAATAATACATCCACATTTTGATTTTAATGGTAATTGAGAAGTCGATCAAGGCTCGTATCCCAGACGGGAGTCATAAAGTGGTATTTTCTTCATGAATTTCCACTCTCCCAATATGAATATTCTGATATATATCCATTCTCTAAAATTATACCTTCCTAATACCTATCCTAATAGACTAATTATAATGTGTTCAGAACAAACAGGTACAAGACTTGGCGGAAATAAATAAGTCCACACACATTTATACAATTATTTTATACTGATTTGATTGAGGTTGTTAGTGCCCTAATCAGCCATTTGAGATACATTTGTAATTTTCAACATTGACAACATTGACATTGACAAAGTTTGCTACTTATTATAAATCAAGGACAATTTAAAAAACATAAATGTTAATAATAACTAAACTATAAGACCAATTCTATAAAATACAAGCCAAGCATTTAACATTTAGGAAAGTAACTATAATCTTATTTTATGAAAAAATATTTAATCTCGGTAGTCTTAGCTTATAGCTACTCATTAATATGATCAGATTTTAGAAATTTTTCTCAAATCAATTTTTAGCCAATTTAGTTAGAAAAAAAGTGCATCCTTAGAATGGATTTGCTAGCTATGTGCACACTTACGGCTTAAGTTAAGCTAAATAAATATGAAAATGAATTGGTAGCCAATCTATGCTGAGATTTTTGTAGTAAAAAACTTAAAAAGTTATATTAAACACAATTTGGGAATAGGTTAATTTATGTATATACTTTTATTTCACGTTCATATTGTCTGCTTGGAAATTATTAGACTTATGCTCAGCCAATCAAACCTCTTTTATATGTGATTAAGCTGGTGTTGGACGTACTGTCCTAAGAGATATACTCTATCATTACAAATGACTTAACATAAATCTTTATTTATCTCATAACAAAACGACTTAAACTAAAACCTGGCCAATCTCAGGGTATTTTGATATATATATATATATAATATATATATATAAATATATATATATATAGGGACTAACCTTAATTTATATTTGATAATTTTCTAGGCGTTTTAGGTAAATTGTAATTTTTCATCATAACTAAAAATAAGTTGTGTACATGGAGTAAAAAACTAGAACACTTGGATTTGCTTGCCACCGCTTTAAGATCAAGGATGTATTCCATGCTCAGGGTCAAATTAGCCTAAGGCTAGTTTCATAGTCAGATTTAGTACCTAAAGTGCAAGTCAATACTAAATACAGACGACACTACCTAGACCAAAATGAATGGGCCAGTTTCGCATATGAAACTGGCCCATTCCATTCAATTTCAGGTTGGTGACGTCTTGTATTTAGTATAGCGCTGTACTTGAGGCGTACTAAATCTGACTATGAAACTGGCCCTAAGTCTGCAATTTTGAGTAAGATTGATCTTTAAAAAAATAAAACATAAACTATTGACTAATTCCTTGTGACTGAGTAACAAGCATAAAAATGTGCTTAAAATAAAAACATATTCATAAATTAAACGTATTTTAAATATAAATTCTAAGCCTTTCATAAATTTGGTCAGGCACGAATTTCACGTTTAAAAAAAAGTTTCTTTACATTTATCCGCTATAAAAAAGATACACTTTTTAACACACTAATCATATCAGTACATTGCCTGAAAATAACTTATACTAGAAGGGGCACAGCGACAAGATTATAACCAACAATTCCCCAATAATGTAGTTTTTGATCACCCTAGAGTTTGAACTAGGAATCACTGACTTAGTGGGGAACTTGCTATCTACAGACTGAGATCTTGGACAGCCATTATGTTGCTTTGTGATTTTATGCTAGTTTCTTCTAACCTTTCCTCTATGAGTGTTTCTGCGTGATTCGTGTTTCAATCCCTGCTGATACTTCAAGTACAGTTTTAATAAACTGCTGGACTTTAGTAGAGTTTGGTGGTCCCAGGTATGAGTGACCAGTGTCTATTATTAAATAACTTTCGCGAGAATGCCTATGAATGACCTGACCTAACTTAATAGAATAAACAGATCTACGGTGTGGATTGTAATTAAATGTATTATAATTTGCCTGAAGAAAGGATAGTAAGCCTTAGCCTAGTGCTTTTTTTTTTTTATTAATTAAGCACTAAAAATATAGTTTATCGTAATTTGGTTTTGATCCTAGATAGATCATTTGTGGAATAAAAACATCTGAATTAAATGAATCTGGTCGTCTGAAAATAAAATCAATAGAGTTAACACTTGTAAATTAAGTTTTAGTTGCGTTGTTTTTACTTTATTAGTACTCACTATTGAAGAATATTAAACAATTTGCAATATTGCATCAGATATTACTAAAATTAGTCAGAAATCCAACATAAGATTAAATTCAGAGTTACAAAATGTATACCGATTGGTAAACAATTGAAACAAAGTTGATGCTTTGAAACAGTGAAGACTACTTGAAACGGATGTCTATCTTGGCTCGGTCCAGTCCTTCTTATATTATAGGCTAGGCCATGTCTTAACGCTTACAGTGTGTTCTGGCTATTCTTCATATAGTTTGAAATAGAACCAATGAGGGACTGGCATTTTTCAAATTTTGATGAATTATCTCGAAGCCTTATCTACCTCTCTCACCATTTGTTACACCCTCAGGAAAGGGAACAAACTATACCGAACTTTATTATGAATGGCCATATCTGGCGGCTAGAAAAAAACTACTAAATTTACATTTTAGAAATTATAAATAAAGTAATGTGATCTGCAGCCGTCACTTTTGATATAAAATATAAATAGGCCTAGCTTATAAGAAAGATAACAATAATAATTTAGTAAAATCTTACCAATGTTGATAGCAAAAGATAAGTTTGTGCTTTCTAATGTTGTAACAAAATACGTTCATACGCAAGAAAATTAAGATATACATCACCTGGAGCTAACCTGACTATTCATTAGATTACATAACAGAAAATTACCTCTCACGGTAAAATAACTTTGTTTAGACATTAACGAAGCGTTTCAGTAACAAGAGTTTTTTTTTAATATCATGACAAAAAATATTATTTATAAAAAAATAAGATAAAATGACTACCCAAAAGTCTTTGTAATAACGTAAGCAATAAGTTAAAAGCTATATAATCTGTTAAACCGCCACAGTTAAAATCACGTTTCATTAGGGGAAAAAAAATCTCAATAATAAAACATTAAGACAAATATTGGGATGATATATTTCAACGTCACTCTATAAACAACAATTTTTGATATGGGTTGTCGATTTTTACAAAATGTTTCTAAATAATTTTCATTTAAATTCAATAGAAAAAAAATCTCATATACTGAGGTGCACCCTCAATTAATATGGTTGTTTCCTTAGTGTTAACCTAGGATAACGTGAAATATAGGTCGTATGATCTCACCATTTAAGATGGATGTTGTAGTCTTCTACAGGATACTGACTACGATATCTGAAGAGATAGCTAGAAGTAGATTATTATAACAGGTTTTATAGAATCGAAAGTCAGAATTCAAGGTGATGCTTTCAGTCAAGCTACTTCTCTAGAATGTGGCTAGTAGGAGCACCTAGGAGAAGTGTGTGTGTTGTGGGGAAAGGGAGGGGGTGGGGCTAATTGGAACATTTCCTCTCCTCTATGGATCGGAAGTCGATCTTGGTGGCCTTGGGGTAAAGTCTCACCTCAGGACCCGATGTTCAAGGGTTCAAAACCAGCCGAGGCTTACAGATTTTTACTAAACGATAAACTTCCTTCTTAGAAGAAGTAAAGCCATCGATCTAATATCGATTGTGGTATGTAAAATAAACCTGGAAGGTATATGAAAATACCTTTACCGACAAAATTGATAGACCCTTTTGTGAACGCTCATAGAAATTCAGTGTAGAAAGCAACGTGGAACCACTACACTTTTTTTACTCCCCTTGTAAATGGAATTTCCACCAGATGGTACACGAGACACTAACCAGCCGAAGGGATGAGTGCATCCCCAGCTTCGGATGGATATAAATCACAATAAGCTTTCGGGTTGTTGAATTAAGAAGGATCTGAAATAATAATAATTAATCCGAATAAAATCTTAAAGCATAGTTTGAAGCATAGCTATAACTTTAAGGTGATTAATCACAACTTGTGAATGTGAGGAATGCCCGGCCTCCACCGTGGTTCGGATTCCACGTTAAACTGTAGTCTCCATTTCATCTCACAATCACCCTATCATTGCACATTAGCGTAAGTGCGTATAACCCGAACGGTAGTAAACGCGGTTGCTAATAATAATAAAATAATATAACTTTAAGGACTGAAGATATGTTGAATTCATTGGACACATTAAAAACTAGGATTACGAATTATATTAAATAATTAACATTATACATCTTAAAAGTGCTCTTCCCTAGTTGTAAAAAATACACATAAATAGTTGAAAACAATACAATAACATATAATACATTAATATATGCTTATCCTATGTATGCACTACTGTGTTAGATTAATTCAATTCTACTTATGACTTTAGAAATAACACAAAGTGTTCATAAATAACTCACCCCATTATTATCAAAGTTATTTATTTATTGACACCTTGTATTAGTTGATTATTTTATCAAACAAGGAAAATAACACACTTTGTTCTTAAACTACCTAGTTTATGTGATATGATGATAGTGTTAAGTCAAAATGACATAAAGTTTCAAACTAGGAAACGTAAAGATGATATCATCGATTAAGAAATGATTGAGTGAAACTTGCGCGTATGGCATTAAATTTGAGCAACCCTGATTTCACCGCGAGAAAGAGAGAAGAGTGAGGATAAAGAGACACACAAGTATAGGTAAGAGATGAGTTTAAGAGATCTTTTCAACAACTTATCATAACCACGAACTTAAATAATTTATTTATAATAATATTTATAATAATATTTTCATGAGAAGTAAAACACTACAATGTATTAACAAAACCTTTCAACTTGAGGAGTACGGAATACCGAGAATAGAAAGTTATAAGACAATTTTAAATCTATGTAATATGGTGCTATCCGCATCAAGAGCCACACGGACTAAACGTAAAGCTCATCTTGTTGGCTGTAGGTGGGAACGTCAAGGCTTGAATCCCAACCGGGTGTACTGAAGGTGTTATTTTTTTCTTGATATTCTTCCTGCGAAAATTCAGGTGTATTAGGTTTAAATTATATCTTCCTCATTCCTACTCCAATAGCCTAGTAAAAGTGCGTATAGCCAGGTGTGAGGATAATGAAAAAAAAGTCACAGCATGTAAATATTATATAATTTAATTTAGGAGTGGTTTAATGGATTTGAAGCTTCATACTACATACCATTTCCATTATAAATAAACATGTGATCTTAGTATATGTACCATCAAATTTAATAGGTGGCACCCTTAAGAGCACACATCGGGAATTAACTTTGTGTATTGTACTTTAAAACAGATACAAATTTACCGTATTTTAAAAATTACGACAAAATAATATCAGCTCAACATAAAAAACTATTGCACTAATCGCAGTTTAATACTCTCAAATTAAGAAATCATAAACGCACAATTTTATGTAATCTTTTTCTAGGGAGTGATCTTTTTTTTAATATTCCGCTTAATCGTTCTAGAGATGTGCTCTTAAGGTCATTTGACCAACAAAACTTTATAGCACTATTTTAACAAGTGTGTAACTATCATCTAAATAAAATGATTCAATTGAATATTAATATATTAATAATATTATTAATATTATATAAATCATTTAAATATGTAGTTTATAATATTAATATAAATTAATATTACTGGTATTTAATTGTGTACACCTCATGTGAATGTCTAGCTATACTAAATTTCAGCCCCATACATTAATTACTTTACCTTACCAATGGTACGCAAAAATATTAAAATAGCACCCGCCTCGGAGACGTAGTTAGCTAACGCTAACGCTGCTGAGGATGGGGAGGTTGAGGTTCGAATCTTGATCGAATGAACTGGGGGTAGTTTTCCCTAAATGTATTTCCACTCTGCCTCCACACAAATGTGGGTTCACTTCCTCTATATTCAACCTTCCCAACTCCTAACCCATTAGCATAATTAGTACTTAAGCGTATAACCCGAACGGTTAGTAAGACGTGGTGCTAAGTAAGTATTATTATAAAATAGCAACTTTGAATAATTGTAATGATTTGAAAACATTGAATCACTATATATAACTTTTAAATTTGTTGAAATTTTGCAATAAATGTTGCTGGTCGAATGATCTTAAGACACAGGGTATGTTGGTACTCGTGGTACGGAGCGCTAGTTTACCTAACACAAGCAACCAGTTGCGGTCTTTGCTCTGATCTGATGAGATGCTTCCACAGTGTTTACTCCGGTGAGTCATGAGTTGACCAGTCCACATTCTGCCGGCCGATATATCAACAAGTAAATCTCTAGACGGAAACTATTGACTCCCCCGTTCTCGGAGATCATACGGATGTGACCAGATCCACACCGGTAGAAACGCAGGCTTAAGGCATAAAGCTCATTTATTCCGGTGTCTGGTGATGGGTAGGTTGGGGTTCATACCTTGGTTTAATGTACTGAGGTTTTTTTTAACCTTTATTTACACTATCACTCGACTCAAATAAATGCAGGTAAATTTTATATAAGCCTTACCTCCCTATAATATGAGTAATTATATGTGCTAGCCCATATGTGTAGTATGACGTGGTATAGTTAGAATGATTTTAGTGATGGCTTGCACAACTGACGGCCCTCGGCAGTATATTTTGCGGCCCGCAACACATTAGAAAATTTTAAAAAAATAAATAAATATTACGTCATCCATGAGTTTCTTAAACATGATCAGACTTAAATAATTGTGGAAAATCTACTATATGTATTACTTGCTGTACTGTAGTGTACTGTATATCATTTATTATAGTAGGACCTACTATTAATTTAATATATCAGATATTAGTCTATAGTCCTATCGTGTAATATTCGTTTATTTAATTTATTTGAAAATTGAAAATAACGTACACTGAAGAAAGCGAGTGCCTAAATCTGGCAACAGCTTGAATAGTACCTGCGTACACAAATGGAAAAGTCGCCCACCGCCCTTCACTTGTTTCTGCTGCGTTGTTCATTGTGAGCTGAGCAAGATCTACATTGTGAGAGTATTGTTTTGGTAACAATAGTTTAGTTCTTAGGTCATATCAATTATCATTATAACTACAAAATATGAATTATATTAGATTAGAAAATTCAAAGCGATTAATCTCAAACCAAACAAAGTAACCTAGTAAAAAAACAACGAATTTTCTGTCTAAGAGTATCAGCAAAAAAAAAAAAATATTGTTGATACTGTACAGGCCTAATTCCCACGTGTGTGGCCTACACACTCTCTAGGATCATAAAATGAGGCCCTTAATTAACTTCAAGTTGGACAGCCCTGTTCTAGTGCATTTTATTGTGTGCTCAGCAGTCTAGGCCCCTAAATCTCCTACACATCATGAAGAATTTCCCCGATGTCCTTTATTGTACGTGCAGTCTTGGTAGAACTAAAGTGAAGTTGAATTATAATACACTTGATATTTAAGTCGTAAAGACAATTAATGTATTCGTTTATATTCCCTTTATTGATGCGTGTTACACATTAAAGTGTGTATTTGATGAAGCCACAGTAGCAATATTTTGAGCGTGCGGGAAACTTAGTCTAATGGGGTATTGTTGCAATTCCTTTCTTGGACGTCAATGAAAAATTTATCAGGAAAAATTATAACACTGCATTGTTGGATATTTTGACGAGATTTCAGGCTCATCTAGTGTGGTTTACCCACTACGGGGAATTCGGAGCTCGGCTATGGTTGGGTGTACTGAAGGTAGTATTTCCTAAAGGATTTCCCTCTCTCCTTACACTCAGGTACATTTCCTATTGATTCTAGCGTCCTCACTCTTACCCCAGCAGATTAATTAAATGAAACCCACCTCGGTGGCTTAGTTGGCTAACACGCTAGTTTCGTGTTGAGCTAGACTACCGAGGACGGGGAGATTGAGGTTCGAATATCAGTTGAGTAAATTGGGGTGGGTTTTCCCTGAATGTTTTTCCACTCTCCCTCCACTAAAATTCTGGTTCACTTACTCTAAATTCAACCTTAATTCTTAATCCATTAGCGTAATTAATACTTAAGCGTATAACCCAAACGGATAGTAGGACGTGGTGCTAAATACAAAAAAATTAAACGACTATAGCCAGGATGAGTAGTAAGATGTTATGAAAATAAACCACATTTTTTTAGCACCGTGACTTACTACTTTTTCAGACTACATATATATGTATTAATTACGCTAATTATTTAGTGATTAGGAAGGTTGAATTTTAGAGGAAGTGGTCTCTCATTGGCGTGGAGGGTAGTTGTCTCCTTTTTATCATTTAATCTATTTGAGGTGTTTGACGTGCTCTTTATGAACCGACTAATTACATCAGCACACGCGAATTTCTATGAGTGAGAGCGAAAGGTTTGGCCAATTTTACCGTGAAGGGTGTTTTCACATACCTTCCAGGGTTCCCTTACAAGCCACAATTGACATGGGAGCGACGGCTTTACTTCCCCTCCGAAGGAAGTTGTGCCACAGATTTTTATCGCTCGAAAAAAATCCTTCAAATCCGACCGGGTTTGAACCTACGAGCATCATGCCCTGTGTTGAACACCAGAACCCAAGATCACAGAGGTAGTAAAACACACGCTCCTATCAGTCTTGACGTAATACAAGTAACTCCAACTTCATCTGAAATTATTTGACAATTCTAAACTTCTTGGATAGAAAAAAGAAAAAAATTATATCAATTACATCTTAACAAGTATATCAATTACAAACTAAATATAATTTATACATACATATTATGTCCAAATGATGTTAAGGGTTTTGGTTAGCTAGTTTTCAATTTACTATGAAATATTTTAAAGAATATAATTGTTATTATTAATTATTAAAATACACTAAACCTCTCGAATTTATAGCATCGTATAATATAATTTCCTAATGCGGGTGTTTGTCTTTCCAAACACACCAGAACCCCCTAGATGGCCTAGAAACCTTAAACTTCGCAAACCTGTGGCCTAGACCACAATAGAGGACCCAACGAGGCCGAATGTTTTATTTTATTCACTGACAGAAAGATACTTTCTTCAAACAAAGCCCAAACTTCCATGCACTTATCAATTGAAAGTTATTATATTCAACCTATCGTATACAGGCCTAGGAACTAGTATAACTAAGTTTTGGATAGCTTTTGGACAAAAGGATTTTAAAAAAATCAATGCTGGCCCTTACATTATAGCATTTAAAGCACGATATTGTTATTTTTTAAACTCTTTACACTAGAAAATATAGTAAATTTATAAAATATTTTGAACTTAATATCAATGAATGCAACTTTTTTAAGCCTATAAGTAAGTTGTTTAGCCTCATTTCCAAGAGATAAATAAAATATTTAAATCTTGCTTATTGCGAATAAAATAATATTAAAGGAAATAATACATCTCTGTCCTGTGTTTATTTTGTGCTAGAGGATTGCAGTAATTATAATCCAATAAAAAACTATTTACAAGTGTAGATCCCCACAAATCTGAGTCATAAATTTCTCTGGTCGGAATTACATCTCCCAAGTCATTATTTGGCAATCAGTTTCATATCGGGGGCATTTATAATTAAGAGGCGACCCTACAGAGTGATTTATCTCCACCAAACCCAACTTCTTCAGTTGTGCGCTGACTGTATACGCCTACCTCACATATGGTCGCCAGGAAGCCATCTACAGTAGGCAAAGAGGTAGCAAAATGTAGGTCAAGCACACTCACAAGCTGCTAAACCAATATGAGAATTAGCCGTGTTGTATTTAGTGTCCATCCCATTCTGTGACCGACAATGCTTTTAAAACGATTTGCTTTCGTCTGATTCTATTTGCTTTGGTGTACACTCGGGAAATGCATTCTATTACTCGTTCAGTAAGTTTTTGACATCTCGCGCTGCTGTCAAGAAATGTAAAACTCATTATATACAAAATAATAATTTTACCAGTTGGTCTCTATGTGTGTGTGAAACGTGGATTCTTACTTTACACGATGAAACAAATTTATAGTGCTCGAAAACAAGGTGCGTAGGAAAATGTTTAGTAAAAAAAAAGGAATGAGACTACTAGGGTGTGGAGAAGGCTACATAATGATGAGTAACATAACCTGTATCCATCAAAATAAATTATTAGAGTAATCAAGTCTCGTAAATCAAGACGCATATGGGAGGATAAGGGCCACCGCGCACTGTACGGCCGGTCGCGCGACCAGCCTCGCGACCAGCTGCTGTGACCTGGTAAATTGTCCCAGTGGTCGCCACGGCCAGATGGGCTGTAGTCAAGCTCGCGCTGTCCCAATTACCACAAGCGTTCTCACGGGTCACTAGTTGCGGGTAGCGCGGCTGGACATCAAAATGGACCTGAAAGAGATAGGGTGTAATGAGTTGGACTGGATAAAACTATCTAGAGAAATATGGATATGTGGCGTACTTATGTAAGTGCAGCAGTGAGCTTTCAAGTTCCTAATGTCATAGAGTAAGTAAGTAAGTAGTCCAAGTTCAATAAGAAGAAAGCTATGATTAAATTTGGTTCACCCACGCATCATGATTCGAAATTAATAAGAATGTGATATCAAAACATAAAGTCTTTAAATTATTATGACTACCCTTTGTATATATCTATTTTATTTTAACATAATATGTGTAAGTAAACCAATATCTTTACTAGACTGAGCATACATTTATTTTTCTTATTTATTTGAGGTATTTAAAGTGCACTTTCTGAACCGACTGATTACATCAGCACACGTTAAATTTTTATCAGCGGACCGAAAGAATTTTCCAAATTTGCCGTTGAAGGTATTTTCACATAACTTCCAAAGTTATTTTACATGCCATAATCGACATGGGACCGACGGCTTTAATTTCCCTCCGAAGGACGTTGTGCTATGGTTTTTTATCGCTTAAAAAAGCGGTCAATTCCAGGGGTTTTTGAACCTATTATAATCGGGTCCTGAATAGAGCACCTTACCTCACGTAGGTCGACAATTGAACATGCAATTTTTTTTTATAGCTTCGTCCACCTAGAGAGAATTCACTAATTATTCGAGTAGGGCACAGTCGGTTATAATTTAGGTTTCGGATGCTAATTACCATAAAAAAGCGTAAAGCATACATACAAACAAACCCTTAAAAAAAGAAAGGGGATTCCTTCAAAGTAAAAAATGCGCTCTAAAAGAGAAGAAATAAAATAATTTTCAAAACTTAGCTCACTCTAATAGCTGTGTTGATGTTTTTACATTATATACTTCTAGGGATTTTAGTCAACATATTTCTTGTCGTTATTATAATTATTTAGTAAAGTAAGATGTATTTTATGCCAGTAACCTAATAGTTTTTATAAAATTCTCTAAAATAGGCCTGTATCATAAAGTTTTTAATTCCTTGTAAGTTAATTATATGCAATTATATTCAAAATTATATACAATTTTTTGTAAACAAGGCAGTTCAATACATGTGTGCTAAGCATTAAAAATTAAACTGAATGTTAATATAAACACATGAAATTTTCATAAACCTTCTGGTCCTAATTATAATAATTCATGAAAAACGCACTACAATAGCGAACACACTATAATGATGCGGGAGTAATCTTTATTTGAGTAGGTCGTGATGGTGACGTCATAGCCGGTTCTGTCGGAAGCTTGACTTTCCTCGCTAACACACTACGGTTTCCGCTAATTAAAAATACCAAAACACACACACACGTGTCCTGGAACGACTAGAAGAGAGTTTGGGAACTTTTCTTTCATGGAAAATGGACACGGTGTCTGTTTGTCCTGATATTCTGATGGTTTTATATAAGTTTAAATTGAATTAACTTGCTCGTATTAAATAGTTTGAAGTAACGTATGTAAGCTAGTAGTTTAAATCAAGGCCATTATCAGATGATACATTTGGGGGGGGAGGGGGGGGGCAGAGAAATGAGGCTAGAAAGGCGAATGAGTGGGGGTGTTTTTATTTTTATCAACGAGTCTTGCTACTTTTTCATGCTATACGCACTAATGTTGACTATTCTAATGTAGTAGAGATGAAGAAGGAACCATAATATAGGTAATCTACCCTCATTTGCGCAGAAGGAAAGGGGGAAACATTCATGTGAAACAACCCTCAGTAGACCCAAATGAGACTCGAACCCCGATATTCCCGTCATCAGCAGGCCAGTCTAACACGAGAGTGATGCCTTAGATTATTCGACCTCTAAATTGGGTGGGGGGGTCTTCTTCCATTAGTGGGTCGTGGTGAAGCCAACAGTCACCAGGATACATAAAGATATATATTTTTTAAAACGTACATCAATCTTAAAACAATGAAAAGTGATTTAAAACATAAGTTGGGTTGTAATCGCTGGAAATTTCATGATAAGCCCTGAGCTACTTAACATTGACAAGAAATACAAAATATACATCAGTTTAATAATCTTACTTTAGGAGAGGATGAAATTTCCCTCCCCATTCTCAACCTTAAATCTCTAGACATGAACATGAATGAAATATTATTTAATTTTGATCAAATAAAAACTGAGCATTTAACTAACAATTTAGTCTTATTTAAGAAAAGATTGATAATAAATGTCTATCTAAACAATAAACCTCCAAACAATGACACAAATATTTTTGATACAATCTGTTTAAGGTTTAAATGTATATAGAACAATACTTTTTAGCCAAGACACGCAAAATAAATTAAAAGTATGTATAATAATATTTAGAGAGGGGAGGGAGAGTAGAAATCCATTTAAGAATAAATACCCTCAAGACACCATATCTGAATTCGAGCTTCGATCTAATCGTCATTTGCAAACGAGACAAGACGAACCTATTGAGACAGATAAAATTTATGGTAAAAATAAATTACAAATAACTTTATTATTTTTAAAATACCATTAATATATAGTATAAATGTTTAATACACTTTATTTTTGCAAATATATACTAACTTAATAAGCGCATAGACTTAAACAATGTTATAATATAAAATTATACATTGTGTTTTTTTCCCCCCATAGAATTACCGAACATTATTTCTAATTTATATGGATGTTTGAAGAAGGACTCTGTTTGAAAAAGTATTTGACATACATCTGAAATATTTATTTAATGATATTGAACACGCAAACTCTTTATTTCTTAACGTTCATATTTTGAAAAGGAAGTCAGTCACTACTTCAACTCTACAAAGAGGAAATTTGAAGATTTCTCCGAAGCTATGATGAACTCTAAGCAATCCAATTTTTACCAATAGCAAGTTGTCAATTAACCATATTACTAGGCGTATATACTGAACGGTTAGTAATACGAGGTGATAAAAAAACTTTATTACTGAAGCTTTTCTCTCCAATTACAATACTTAGGGTAGGGCGACTGACGAATGACAACAATTTTTTCGAAAAATGTTTGATATTAAGGGCTCCTTCTTGAAAACAAAGATCCTTACACTGATTTTATTTCTTATGAGAATGGCATTTTTGTAACTTCAAATCCTGTAAAGCAATATTAACATACGGTATCTTAAAATTTTCTGTCTTGATACTGTTATAAAGCTATATTATTTGATTAAGGAATGCTGGATCTGTGCTTCTAACAATTTAATTTGATATTTTTTTTACACCACGTCCTAATGCCTTTTCTGGTTATCCGCTTATGTACTATTATTATTATTAGCACCGCGTCTTACTAAACGTTCGGGTTGTACGCACTTACACTAATGTGTAATGGTAGCGTGATTGTGAGATGAAATGGAGGACCTACAGTTTAACGTGGAATCCGAACCACGGTGGAGGCCTGGCACTCCTCACATTAACAAGTTGTGATTAATACAAGTCTTGTCAGAGGTGAAGGAAGGGTTTGGCAATCAGATAAATCCGTGCCGGGACCGAGGATTGATCCCCGGACCTCCAGCACAGAAGTATAACACCTTACCCCTAGACCACCAGTTCACCTTGTGCTTATGTACTAATTACGCTAATGATTTTAGGGATTATGAAGGCTATATTTATAGGAAGTGTATCCGCATTTGCTTGGAAGTAAGTGGAACACCATTTGTAAAAATCATCCTCAGTACACCAGATCGAGATTCAAACCTCGATATCCCCATCATCAGCGGTCTAGTTTACTGAGAGAGTAGCGCCTTAGACCATTAGCCACTGAAGTGGATAATTTTTATTTTGGAGGAATTTGTTTGCTTAACTAAATATATTTCTATGTAGCTATAGCCATTTTTGGTGTACTTTTAGGTCATTAACTTCCGGACCCTACTTATCACGGTTAAAAAGCAACAAAGGAAATGGTGTTGATCACGAATAACCCCACCATTAATATTCTACTTCTAAAAGTGCCCACCAATCATTTATAAAGAAGCAAGTCACGCACTGGTATGGGAATTGGAAATATCCACTAAGTGGTCACCGTGGACGCATATTTCAAAACTTAAACTAAATTGACAAAAAAAAAAAATCGAACCTGCGTTGATTAAAATCTCAAGATATTTTTTGCAAAGACATGTTTTAGTACAAACAGTTTTTTTCTTCCCCAATTTCATTAGAGTTTATCATAGATTAATATATATAAGCTAATTAAAACTTGAATAGGAAGGCAAATCTTCAGTAAATGCACCAACATTCTTATAGAGAGAAACTCAGTAAAATCCAAAGGTAAAAAATATATTATGTAGCACACCCGATCGGTTTGAATATCTAACTTATCAGTGTTCATGGCTTGGGATACAATCTTAAGATATCGTTTAAATATATATATTATTTTTAGCAGGCCTTGCTAATCCGAAAGTGCACTAGTTCAAAAGACTTTGTAATCTGAACCTCTACTACCTCCCCTTGGTTTGTTAATTTACAGTCCTATTCATTAAAATTACCTTAAGGATACAGGAAATATGTGTCAAAGTCATACTAATAAAACGTATAAGACTCAATTAACCAATAATAATAATTAAATACATAATTATATAAGGCTCTACTTTTTTTTATCACCCATTGCTAATCTGAACAATTTGATAATCCGAACTTCCTTGACAAATTCAGGTTTGAGATAAGCAAGGCCATGCTATATTTACATATTTGACGCCTGTACATGCTGCTCTCAGAATATTAGCTTAACTCTAGGACAAACGGAGAAACTTATCCTTAGGACGTTGATTTAATATTTGATTTTAAATTATTACGTTCAAAAGAAGTGTTATTGAATGAACTTTTTACCAAAGTGCTGAGATGCGTTGCTAACTTCTGGAAGTCCCGTTTTTGTTAAAACGTCTATTATTTCAAAATGTGGATCATGGCAATATTGAGGGGAAAGGTATAGACATATTAAAAACCTTAAAGTTTAGGTTTTATAATTTTGAAGAAAGTTTATGAAAAGGTCAAATTAGTTTATTTTATTGACGTTGAATGCAAAATTGGAATCAGAGAAATTAATTTAAGAGTCCATTACACCAATAGATAGGGTGTAGTTTATGTAAGTAATAAAGCTTGAGTCTGGCATCGCATATTAGCTGGGTTTTCTGTAATTTTATATATATTATAAAATCATTTAATTGAGACCACTGAAATTTGAAAACTATTTAATTTTAAAATGAAAAAAAAATGTATTATTTTTAGCACCGCATTTTACTGCCTGTTCAGGTTATATGCATAAACTTATGTACTAATTACATTAATGAGTTTGGTATTAAGAAGTTTGAATTTAGAGGAAGTGTCCCTCATTTTCGTGGAGGAAGATTTGTAAAACCATTTTTGGGGAAAGCACCCTCAATACACCTGAACTGGATTCTAACCCCAATCTCCCTGTCCTAGGCAGTTTGGTTTAACACGAGAGTGACGTCTTTGGACCATGCGGCAACCAATGCAGGTTTCTAGTCCTAGCTATTCTGTTTTCATGTGAAGAACGAATAAAACCTTACTAAATACAATTTATGTTTTGTGAGTGATCTTCGATGGCGTCAGTTAGCTAACGCGCTAGTTTTTGTTAGAACTAACTGCTGAGGACGGGGAGATCAAGGTTCAAATCTCACTCGAGGAACTGGGGGTAGTTTTCCTAGATGGTTTTCCATTTCTCCTCACGCAAATGCGGATTCACTTCATCTATATTCAATCTTCCAAATTCTACCCATTAGCGTAATTAATACTTAAGCGTATAACCAAAGGGTGTAAATGGTGTTATAAATAAGTGATTTGTATCTATATAATATCCTGTTAATGTCTTATGAGATACAGATATATCTAACCGAGATTAGCGAGGAAATTAGTCAAATGATTTCGCTCAAACCATTAAAAGTACCCAAGTGAATTTATCTGCATTGTATTTTAAATTTGTATAAATAGCGAAGACTGATTCGATTTTTTTTTCCCACCTTCTTTTAAATTTAAAATACAGAAAACCGCACCACGATGCGTCGTGGGTTTGAAATATGTTATCTACCTACATTATCTGATTAACAGTGGGGGAGACGTTCTCTTAAGCTAGTTTGTAAATTGTGTGCCTTTATAAAGTGTATATTCCCAAATTTAAACGCAACTCCTTGTGTCAATCTCTATCTTGTAGTGTCCCTCCTTCTCGCCGGAAGGTGATGGCATCACTAAATGCTATTGTCCGGAAACATTAGTCAAGTGAAAGTGAGGGTGATAATGGGTCTCCATTGTCAGCTTGATTGCGATGATCTGGCCCTCGTTTGAAAGTCAAAGTGAACATGTATCGGTACTTCTGTTTCATGTCTGTCTGAATAACAGAAATGAAAGCAAATGTGTGGGCATGAAAATCTCTTCTGATTACGTTTTAGATTTTGCAAGAGATTCGCTGAGTGGACATTTTGTATTCCATTAGCGATCTAGCCTGTACTTTCTGGACCAGCGGATTATATCATCACATGGCTTACAGACTAGCTTAACTAAGAAACAACAAGCAACAGCGAGCACGTGGACTAAATGTTAATCTCATCTAGTCTGGTTAGTTGGAGGGTGTGGTTTGAATCCTTTCCGGGTGTGCTGAAGGTAGTTTTTACTATTTGTTTTTCACTCTCCATACACGAAAATTTGGGTGAGGATCAAGAGTTTGCAGCCACAGGTTTGTTTCATGTTCTTCCTCATCCATTCTATACTGCGCGAGCTCATCCATTCGATTGATTAGTTTCATCCACCCGTTCTATCTGGGAGTAAACACATATACTAGGGAAGGCGTAAATAAGTTCTGATGTTCCCCATTGCTTTCCGCATTGAATTTCTATGAAAGATCGAGAAAGTGCCTATAAATATTGCCGAAAAAGGCCTATCATGTCATGTCTTTCAGGGATAGTTTAATGTATTTAAATTCCTCAATGGGCATGGTACCAAAGGAATTTTGTTACGCATTTTTACCATTAAATAAAATCCATAAGCCTCTAAAGGGTTTGAACCGATGAACTTCAGGTCATGATCCAGACCTTTACTTCAAGACCACCAGTATCGAGGCAAATTTGGGTACATTTATAGTAAAATCTACCTTTCTAAGTCTTATCCCTAATAAAGTAATAAAATTAAATGTGTATAACTCAGGCTGGTAGTAAATACACGGAGAGAAAAAAACCACTATGCAACCGGCAAAACAGCCAGACCTCGATAAACAATAAGTTATCGTTGTAAAAGGAAAGGCGCTTATTTCACCAATATTGTATTCGTATTTACTGGAAACCTGATAGTTAAGTTTTTTAATTAAAACCTTCAACACACATTTTATTAACATCTTAAACTAAAAGGTGAAATTGGGAGGTTAGATGAGAGTAAATGCACTCAAATTCAGAAAGGTGAAGGGAAACTACAGTTATACATAACGTGTGAGAAATTCCTGATATACTCGGCAAAGATTCAATCAAAAGTTGTATTGAGAGCTTTAACCCTTAGTCTTAGGCAACAAATGCTAGTAGTCTGTGAGTCTTGAACATAACACTTCATCGATAATTTTGTTTGTCATAAATTGGGTCGGTTTGTTATATTCACACTAAATTACTAACACTCCTTAACGTGTAATATCGTGGTGAAGTTTCTAGGCTCGCACTAGACTGTGTTGCCATCGACAGGTAGGCTAAAGTTCAAATATAAGTAGGGTAAGATAAAGGTAGTTTTATATTTTCCCATTCCTCATTCAAATAAATGCGGATCCTCTCTTTCTAGAATATTCTCTCCATCTTTACCCTTAATATTAAGGAGTACATTTATTTGTTGTGTACGTTACGTTCTATTATCCTTCCGGGTTATCCCCATATTTAGAATAATTCGATGAGGATGACCACTTCGGTGGCTAAATGGTCCTAGGCACGCATGCCCAACCCGCGGCCCCAAAAATAGTTTTGTGCTGCCTACGAGATCAAATTGAAATACTTAAAATTGGAGAAATAGACAGCAAATTAGGCTTTTGTCTGTTTTATATCAGAGCATTAGGTCCTATATATCTCATGTCTGGTCCTGGTCAATTCCCCAAGAAATTATTTGGCCCTCAACCGGGGGACGATTGGACATGTCTGATAATATCAGACATGTCCACTCTATAGATTGATGCCTTATAATATAAGCATCAATCTATAGAGTGGACATTTGATAGTGGGAATATTGGGGTTCGAATACCGGTCAAGTGTACTGAGGGGTTTATTTTTTAAATTGTTTCACACGCTTCTTCCACGCAAATGTGGATACACTTCCTCAAATTTAACATTCCTCGTCCTTAACACATTAAAGTAGTTAGTGAAATTTCCTATTACCTGAAGGATAGTAAGACGCGCTGTTAAAAATATTTACAGAAAATATTATTTCATTTGCTTTCTATTTAAAAAATGGTACCCTCAATACACACAGCTTGGATTAGAACTTTTACTTTCTAGTCACCAGAAAATCAGACCAGATGAGCCAGACATTTTGTCCGCATGCCCACCGGCACGGGTAATGTATAATCGAAACACCTATTGAAAAAAAATCTGAAAGCTTAAAAAGTTACTTGAACTACTCTTATGCATTTGTATGCCATGAAATGTGTTTTGCATCAGCCTCTTTTGAGAAGCGGTATCATTGCGGCTGTTGAAAGAAACAAATATAGTTAACGTTTGTAAATTTGTTTCAACTAAATTCACGATTTTCTATTTTTCGAAAGGTACCTCCAGGCGTGAGTAAGGTATTATTCGTCCATCGCGGTTGTCCATTACTTTCACTAGCTTGACCCGTTCATTGTTTGTAGTTGACGTTCCCACCTCTAGGAGATGGGTTATCGGCCAGGCAGCCAACTCCGGGCAATGAAACAATTCGTCTTGCGAGTCACGTCAACACCTTTTACTTGGCAAACGCCAGAAAGAAAGATCGTCATCCATTCTGCATTTACAACACTATTAGCTCTTCGTATTATGTCGGGAGAAGACATTTCTAACAAGGAGCCATCTCTCCACTTTCCCCTACTTAATATTCCGACATGGCACTCTAGATCTAAGAGCAACAAAGTGCTGATAAATTATTCAACAGACTTTGCTACTCTCAGGTTTGACCCCACTGATAATGTTCTTGTCTTTTATCCGGGAGGATAGAGTTGGATCCCGATTGGCTGTACCATCCTCCGACTCAAGTCACAACTTGATGGCTGAATACTGTGTTTCCCTCCCGTGTTTACTGTATGTTCTCGGGAGGCAAAACTATCTCCCAGAAAATAAATAATAAGTAGTTCAGGAAGTATTTAAAGTGTTGTCTCAGGACTCAGCTAATCTCCCAGTATACGAATAACAAGCACTTCAGGTTGAACGTAAGATTGGCTGATGTCCATTTACAGGGTGTATTTTAATTGGTGTCAAACGTTCTAGGGGCTTATTCCCATCATTAATAAAAGTTAATATGCAGTAATCATGGTTCTAAGATCGCTTGGTTTCTAAGATAAGAGGAATTTCCCTGTTCAATTAATAAACAATCTAATAAAATAAATAATGAAATCAGACAAGACAAAACTTAACAGAAACAAACAAAACCACTATACGTGTATTTTATGACAATTTTTTGAAAAAAAAATTGTGTCCTCCTTCAATATGCGTTGTCGTACTATGTTTAATACACCTGAAGTGTTAAGTATCTACCCTCAATTTACAATAAACTCTCTGATCCTCTCTTTTCAAAATGTTAACATCATGCACAAGAGTTGCGTAAACAATGTACTTAAAATGTCCTCAGAGATAAAAATCCATTCGGTTCAAATTTGGAGACAGAGTAGGCTATGCAACAGATCGCCCACAACCAACCAATCTTTGAGGAAGACCTTTTATAACTCTAGAACTAAGCGTTTTAGAGCCAGGTATATATGAACTTTTTTTAATGTTTGGTCGATGAGATACGGCCCTATAATATTTGACACAAATTAAAATACACCCTGTATACACTAAGTCCGTGAAGTACCCCCACCAGTAAACTAGACCAAGGGATTTTTACATTTGGAGCGTGTTCCCTCAGATTCATTAGTAATAGAAAGCGAGAAGTCGTCCTAAATGATCTAGAGGAAAAGTTCTTGCCTGAGGATCCGAAATTCGTGGGTTCGAGCCCAACCGGGGTTGACAGATTTTTCTTGAGAGATAAAAATCCGTAGCACAATTTTCTTCGGAGGGGAAGTAAAGCCATTGGTCTCATACCAATTGTGCATGTAAAATAATCCTGGAATGTATATGAAAATAACTTTCCTGGCAAAATTGCAAAGCCCTTTCACTCTCACTCATAGAAATTTTTGTGTTCTGATATAATCTGTCTGTTCAGTAAGTGCATGTTGAGTGCTGCAAATAGAATTAATTAAAAAAGGAGGTGAAAAAGATTGATGGGAAAACCACAATGAAATTCAAACTGAAAAATATACTCAAAGTTAATGAATACAACATTCAAGAGTATACTTTAATAGTGAACAGTTATTATTTGTTAAAAAACCTCCTTATCGGTTCAAACTTATGTACAAGTAGTTTAAGGGCTCAGGCTTGCAATAGAAGAAGTTAAAAATAAATCATAAGCTTGTATCAACCCTCAAGTCTTTTAAGTAGTCTACCTATCAAAAATTTAATTTTTAATTTTTTAATTGTGTACTAAAATGTTAACGAAACATCAAACAAACACAAACTTTAATATTGATGTATATGATTTGTAAATAATTATATCCTAATAAATTATATAATTAAAATAATTTGGGGAGTTTGTGGGAGATTGAAAAATAATACAAAATCGACCAAAAATCAAGTATAAGATATAGTGGCGGAAATGTTTTAACATGTTCATCATATCCACATGAGATGTAAGCCAGTATTGATATTGAAGATAAAATATGGTAACTTTCCAGATACTTTCAGGTGTTCATTGTTTCAGGTGGTTGTGCTCATTAGCATTGAAAACTCATTAATTTTTCCAGCTTAATAAAACTATAGCTTTGTAACTTTTAGACTATTCGTGCCTAGATGCTGCCTTTGTGCCGAATATGACCAAAATATCATTGGGGACATGACGTCATTGGAATCAAAGCACCTATACCGACTTAATACTATTAGACCACACAAGCGAAATGCTGCCTCCACACAAGGTGCAATTAACATTATTATTGTGACGTGACGTGGTTTCAGCAGACATATTACCAGACCTCTGTGCCAGACGAAGCCAACAGTTCTCTGTGTTCGTGACATCATTTGATGAGCAATGTGTTATTTATTGCAGGTTGCAATGTATGTTGGGTCTGATGGTACCATAGTTGATGAGCTCTCTAGTATTTTTTAAATTTTAGATATTTAACGTAAATTTTATGAATCAACTGAAAATACACGCACACGACTTTCAAAATAGCTAGGTTCTAGAAAATACACAACACAACGTGAAATCATCGCTGTGAAAGAGTAAAGTCCAATTTAAACAAAGACAAATTTTCGGGCCAAGCTGAGAATATAACCCTTCTGTCTAAGCTAAGTAGGCATATGCATCGACGACTTAGCAGGGTGTCAGAATTTATTTTTATTATCATTATATTTTATATTATCTACTTAACTATATTTTATAGTACCTAGTCTCGAAGAATGTAAATTTAGCTACTACGAAATAGACCAAAACATAAAATTTGTATAGGTTTATTAAAATTTTAGTATAATCAATATTAAATTATGAAGTTCATCTTTTTTTTTTAGTAAAGTATTGATATTATTGATATTGAAATTTGGTTTTAGATATTTTGGTGATTTGGTAACAGAGTGAAAGAAAAATACCCCAAATTAAAAATAAATAGAAGTTGAGCAGAGAAATTGAACTAGATAGCCTGCTGTTAATAACGTCCTCGTAGAAATCATTATTTGATCACACAGAGAACAAAGAATGAGATTCCTCCGAACAACAAATAATTTGACAGGATTAATGTGTTAAATATTTAGGAAATATTTTAATTATCAATAAAGATATTAGATTGGAAATTAGAAAAAGAAAACCATCGGGAAATTCATGCTATTACTCGGTAAGTAATTTGTTGTCATCTCACCTGCTGTCAAGGAATGTAAAACTCAGAATATAAATAACAATAATTTTACCGGTTGTTCTACATGGGTGTGAAACGTAGTCTCTTACTTTACAGGACGATACAAATTTAGGATGATCGAAAACAAGGGGCTCAGAAATATATTTAATCCAAAGAGATATGAGGCTACTTAGGAGTGGAGGAGATTACATAATGATGAGCTACATACACTATACTTATGACAATACATTGTTAGGATAATCAATTCTACAAAATTACGTTGGGAAGTACATGCAGAGTGAGTGGGAGAATCTGGAACCTTGTTTAGAGTGTAAGCTGGCCAACCCAGTGTGAAAAGACCATTGGGAAGACCAGACGCAAACTGGAGGATAACATTAGATTGTTCCTGAAAGAGATAGATTGTAATGAGGTGGACGGGATAGAGCTAGCTCAAGATAGGGAAACTTGGCCTAGTTTGTATGTGTGACAGTGAACCTTTGAGTTCCCTATGCAATAGAGTAAGCAAATAAGAAACTATTAATACCTCCGCTACAAATAATGGGCTGTAGTTGAATTTAAATAGGAAAAAGTCTTTTTTTTTTTTTACAATTATACAACTTAGTAAACACAATTTTAATTTAATTTTTGGTCATCATGTGATCTTAACCATCACATTTAATATATATTATCAATCCTTATAAAACAAGAATGATTTATGATAAAGTGTTATCAATGTCGACCACAAGAACAAAAATTTGTATTTTTTTTAAAAAGAATCTTACAACAATATCCCGTGTATAAATAACAACCAGAGGTACTTCACATCATAGACTGTGTACCCTAGTCGCGTATGATCATATAATCAATCGTTCTGTTTGTCTTTACACACCCACACACAGGTGACAGAAGACTGTAGGAACGTCAGACAGCACGCCCGAGCTGTGGACACAACCTCCTAACCTGCATACGAATGGAAGTGCTGTGTCGTTGATGTTTTATGATCATGAGCAAAACTAGAGAAAGTTTTGTTTGACAGAGAGATTGCTCATGTGGAGAGAGTGCACGATGAACAAGAACAGTGCTATAAGGGAGATACAAGTGCGGTTTTTCATCGTGCTTCCCGTACCACTACCGATCCAGACTACACGATCTAATCACACTGATGGGGTATGAAGGATGGTATAATTTAGAGTGAACGTAGCCACAACAGGTTAGTAGGAGGGTGGGAAACGGTTTAGGAAATAAACAACTCCCCACTAGGATATAGGCCCCCATTCATCCCTTGACTGGCAAATTAAGCCAGTAGAGATTTACCTCTGCCCAAAGATGATACTTAATATTATCATAATATCCTTGAAGAACAAATTTTGGTGTTTTAAACTTGACCGCTCCATCACTGGCAAACTAGATGAGCCCTGTGTATTAAGTCTACGTGCCTATCGATGCAAATATATGATAATTAAAAACAGTAAAGGAAAATAATTTGTGCTTTGGATAGGATAATTAATACAAATAGTGTGAGTTGATGGATTCAAATTCTATTCCGAGCTATTCCATATACTAATATTTTGTACAAAATTCGCGTCTAATTTTACCTTTGACAACTTATTTGAATGCCTTAATCTATTTTCCTCCACCAGAAGTAAATCTTTACCTCAAAGAATGCCGAATCAATAAATCAATAATTTAACACACTCCAGCGAGAGAATAAGAATAAACAATAATAATAAATATTGATAAAGTAAATTATAGTTAACTCCTAATAATCTGTGGTAATGGAGTGGCCGAGTTCTAGGGATAGCCCAAAACCGCGGATAGTTCACAGATTTAGTAAAACAGGATATTGTAGCACATTAAATTCAAACAAGTACTCACCTATCGTGATTCCGTTTATGAACACGTCATTATATTTCACGCACTATAATAATAAGAAAAAACACTTTAAATCAATCTACAGTTTACTCAAAATGAACACATAGCTTAAAAAGTTTGTATTAATCTTCTGCTTCATTGCAGCTGCTTCCTTTTTCCTTATCCCGCTATGTATTTCCCGTAACATCAGCTTGTCGGGTGGGAGCGTGTCGTCTTACTGTTCCAGATAATTAAGCAGGCTATTAGTCCATTCCAGTGCAGTCCCCTTTGCATAAACTTTTTGCCTCTCTTGCCATTATCTCTTCCCTATGGATTTATTAAGTCGGTAGCCCTGGATTTTCCATCAGCTCGGCGTTTTTCAAAATCGTATCCCCTGTTGTTGGCGATGCGGCGGTTAAGCCTCAAAGCTGATATTCCACCCACGGATAGTCGTGAGCTTACTGCATATGTATCATGGTTGTGTAACTATGCATCCAAAGTTACACACTTACTTAATAATATATATGAAATAAAGTGCATTAATCATGTAATAGTAATAATAGTCTGCAGATACTAACGTTAATGTTATTACTTATTAGTAGTTGTAGTAAGTGACAAGTTTTTTTTTACAAACACCAATAATGTGATGTATTTAATAAAACATTTACACTTGGTTCACCTAGAACATTAGTAAGCTTACGCTGCACGTTTCTACTATGTCATGGCATTTAATATAGGGCCATAACATCATCCGCCAAGGAAATAAAGTTTGTCACCCTTCAGGATAAATGGAGTGTACACTTCGTTCGAATCCAGGCTAGATAAATCGGTAGTGTAGTTTATTTAATGGTTTACCTATCTCTCTTCTCGCATATGCTGGTATATTTTCCTCTAAATTATACCTTCCTCATTGTGAATGTGAGGAATGCCAGGCCTCCACCGTGGTTCGGATTCCACGTTAAACTGTAGGTCCTCCATTTCATCTCACAATCATCCTACCATTGCACATTAGCGTAAGTGCATATAACCCGAACGGGTAGTAAGACGCGGAGCTAATAATAATAATAATAATAATAATAATAATAATAATAATAATAATAATAATAATAATAATAATAATAATAATATAATAATAATAATAATAATACCTTCCTCATCTTCACCCCATTATTATAAATATGTGAATACCTGAAATGGGTAGTAAGACTGGGGAGGGGAGTGGTGACACCAACCATGACAGCTTTTGGAGTAATATAATATATTTTTGAAAATATTCGCAAGACTCACAATACCATCTTATTTGGTTTTTGGAAAGTGAGCAACTCTACCAATGGCACATAAGTATTTAGGGGTAGATATAGTGAAGGTTTGAACTATAATCAGATCAATTATACGAGTACATAGAAATATTATATTCGTATTGGATTTGGATCAGATCCACTATTCTAGTTACGAATCCAAATATTTATTTCAAATACTAGCCTCGATTCTCGAAATCAAACTTAAATCTTAGAAAAAAAGTTATTAATAACAGGAAAAGAGGAGGAAAGAATAGTATAAAATAGAAATAGTTTCTCAATGTTAATTATTTTATAGTTATATTAAGTAGGCCTACTAAATTACCTAACTGGTTAGGGTTTGTTAAGTATATATTATAGTTTTGTAGAGGTTAACAATAAACTGTTTTTGAGCTATAAAACATATTCCAATAAATAAGTTAAATTTAAAAAAATGTGATATTGTGAATCTTATTACCATCGTATCGTAGAATCTGGAATATCCTCAAGGATCTGAGGGGTTCGAGTGTCTCATATCTAATTAGTATCCATTGTTTGGTAGAAAGACTGTTTTTCTTAAGACAATCTCTCGCTTAGGAGTGCCTCACATTGTAGCGTCAAACAAGTGGACTAATTAGACGGATGGTGTTGACGCTTTCTGTGGGAATCATGGCCGGGCCGAATTAACGTACAAAGCCACCCAGAGGTGCACTAGCGCAATCTTTTGATCTTCCAGCCAGTGAGACCTGGGGGCATTGTGGACTAGGGGAGGGGAAAGGGGGGCAGACCTCAACCTCCATGAAGGTCAGTGTTGCAGTAGGTCACAAAAGGGAAATGTCTCGAACAAGCGCGGGAAAATTTCCCACGTTGTTCTTCAATGGGGAGTAGAGTTGAAGTGAGTGACAGAGGTTATATTAAAGGGTGGGGAGGGGGAAGGGAAGATATCAAAGTATTTTAAGTTTTTAAGTAAGCTCGAGAGGGAAAATTATAACAATTTTTTTTTCAACATTTTACTCATAAATTTAATAATTGTTAATATGTTCTGAATCAAACTACTCTCGTAAATATCTTGAATAAAATTAATTTTTACCTAAAAATTGAGTGGTTAAAATAGGATTTTATTAGTAAATAACATTAAAGCATTAATAACTTTTGAAATTTCCACCTCAAGACACAATTTAAAATAATGATATAAGATTTTTTGTTGTAAAATATATATATGTATGTATCTATATATATATATATATATATAGAGAGAGAGAGAGAGAGAGAGAGAGCCTACATTGGTCCATTATATATTTATAACTACATATAATACATATACAACTATATATAATACATATATAATAGATATTACCAACATTTAATAACACTGTTTAAATTGATCATAGATACGTCCTACTATATTTTTAAAAAAAATCACAACTATAAAATTAAAATATTTAAAATTTTAACAATATCAACTAAAATAATCAACATCTAACCGATTAATAACCATCGAATTGTTTAATTATTTTGTTTATTTCAATTTAAGCATTGAAATATCAATATAAAATACTGGTGGTTAAATATTTCTAAGGTAGTGTAACAATTTGATTTTTGTTAATATAAAAGGAAGTATGTTTTTGTAGTTCTTTAAAATCTTTAGAAATAATAGTCTTTAAGAAGAGTCTGGATTACTTTATAAATTTTCCTGACTATTTATATGGATAATTGTTTTTATTACATTTTTTAGAAGTTTCATTTTATGTATTTCAAAATAGCTATAATATTAAAATTATACTATACATATTATTTAATCATGTGTTTCATTTTAGTGATACGTACATTGTGCATCTTAATAGTCATCTGAGCTATCCACATAAAGCTAAAGTAACCAATGTATCTAGTTACCCACATAAAATGAAGCACAAGTTTAGTTATATAAATTATATATTTTTAACACCGTGTCATACTACCCGTTTGGTTTATACACTTATGTACTAATTACGCTAATGGTTTTAGGGACTAAGAGGTAAAGTCTGTTCACCGTAGGAATTGTTCTTTGAAAGGCCTTTTCCCTATCAGAAAGTTATTATATAGTAGGATATTGGTAGGAAAAAATACCTTTCAGAGAGTAATTCCTACCGTGAATGGAGTATAGTATATATACCTACCTTCGTGTGGAGAGAAAGTTGAAAACTATTTAGGAAAAACTACTCTGAGTACACCTGATCGATTTTATCGTCATCGTTAGTTTAGTCTACTGCGAGAGTATCGCTTTAGACCTTTGACCACTGAATTGGGTTTTAATTATATTAATATTTAGTATTCACTATTATGTTAAGAATCTAAAATAGCGTTGAATACAGATATATTAATTCAACTGTCAGAGTGTGGTATGCATTAAAGGCAGATAGCTAGTCTAGGCATAATCTAAAAGGTTATGTCTTAATACTAGATCTAGGTGTAACTTACATTATTTACAAAGTTAGTAAACACGAGGGTATAAAATGGATACCTAACACAAATGTTTTGTAAGGTTTGTTATGTATACTGATGTTTACAAACAAAATGTTTGACACGTTGTTATATGTTTTAAGAATGTTTACTAGCTTATATGAATAAATTATATAGGCCCATATCATCGCATTTTTGTTATTTTTATTTGAGAAAGTTCTAGCCAATAATTATATAGTATAATTTATTTTTAAAGGTCTTCATTTGTAATTGAATTGACTAAACACGCTAGGTCCCGTATAACGTGGTGGAAATGAGGAATTCAGGTTTCGAGTCACGCCTGGTTGTAATAAGGGATTTAAAAAAAATAGTTTCTGACTCTTTACTCACACAGATTCAGCTAAAATTACTCTAAATCTTATCTTTCTCACCCATGCAGATAGCTCGTCCAAGTATTAAGATGCAAACCAATATTTAAATACTCGTTCAGCACACTTGCTTAATATATGACTGTGATATGTTTTTTAAAGAAAGTGAAACCACATTAGAATCAAGATAAATTAGTAAAATTGTAGTGACAAACTACTTGTGGGAAATTGTACAGTTACATTAAAGCTAAGGTGTGTTGGAGAAAACATGAAAGCAGCAACCACTTACCAAACAATAACAGCACAACTGTACGATATTCGGACAAATTTATCTTTGGGTTGTATATTTAAATACAAATACAACTTTAATAATTGGTACCAATTATTTTTCTTTCAACAGGTGTTGATGACGGTGGTCATCGTCTGTCTACTGACAGAAACCTTAGCCGAGAGCAGGGACAGGGAAAGGAGCAAGAAGAGTCAGCTGACCTCCCAGCGTTTAAATCGCTACTTGCAGCCTCCACCATTCCAGTCAGACAACGCTCAACAACCCACGCAAGTCACCAAACTACGGAGCGTATCATCTTCATCTTCGCCTGCTCAGAGAGAGCAAGGTAGAAGCAACACCGGTGACTTATATTCCCGTGGACATAGAAACTCCCGTTGGTTTTATGAAACAGGAGAGTCCCCAAGGCCAACTAAACTCGCGCGAGAGAACAAGCAGCATGGGATATCCGTACATTCACCGAGCATATCACAGCCACATTCCGTTAAATCTCCTCAACAATCAGCGAGCTCATCTCACAGGTATCGCTCTATTCTCCCGTACCGAGGTGGACCACAGAAAACATCTTTGCAAGGCGTTATTCATGGAAAACAAAAAGGGGACTGTAACCCGTGCAATAAAGTTCCATGGATACCTATGTCTCACACATCATCTGGCATTTCTGATCATTTCCTAGCGTTGGGTACTCCACATGGTGGGCCATCCAGCCATTACAGAGACTTGCCTGTACCAAATTTGCCCTTACAGTCAGCCCAATATGGTCCTCCACCTTCAACTGTGGGTGCACCTCTTGATCTTGACTCTTCTTTTTCCAACAGTGAAGAAAAAGGTCAGTCTCCACCTTTCAAACATCTCCCTATTATTGGCTTACAAAACAATTATGGGCTTCATCCAAAACCCTCTTCTTCTTCATTACAAACCGTTCAACATGCTCAGGGGGTGAACACATTTATAAACATTCCCAACTTAATTATGGGCTTCCACCACCGCCACCTTCCCCAGGACATCCACCTACTAGCTTTGTACAAAATCTACCAATCTCTATAAATCATGAACCTAACCTCTCAGAGCCACCTAAGCAATCTAACAAACATTATAGACCTACACCTCTGTCACTCCCATTAAAGGGTCTAAAATTAGAGTCTTATCCACCAACATCACGATTTCCCCAACTTTCTCACATTCCAACAGCCAGTTATGGTATTCCTGTAGCACCAGCATTTCCATCTAAACATTTAGCTGGGAATTACAGACCTCCAAAACAACAACGCCCCATCATCTTTCATTCAAAGTCACCAGACTACTTACCACCACCCTCTCCCCCGGTAATACCTGCATTGGACGACTACAAACTACCTGATTCCCTACCTTCAGGAACTGATTTTAGACCTCCACAATCACCACATATCGCCTCATCTGAATCAAATCATGGTTCGCCACCATCCTCACTATCCGATAACCTCTACTCACACCAGCATCTATCTAATGAGTTTTGGCTTACCTCCTCCCACTCAAAATGCATATGCTGACGATGTTACCTCAAGGCCCCCTGATTACAACCAATACTCTACCATAATTGCAACGCCTATTTTATCTCCAAGCTATGCACCAGTTCATCCTGTGCACGATGCTCAAGTGATTTCTCATGATAGCTCGGTTTCAAACAACCACGAGCAGACAAAAAATTATCATCATCAACAACAAGACTCCTCATTACAACAATACTTGGTACCACCACTGAGCTCAGAAGAAAACGTGGTAGTTAATAATCAACATCAACAGTCAAATAGTCATTTTCAACATGGTGGCTTGCATGACGATAAAAACAATATTGCTGGAGTTGACTTGAGAGGTTTTACTGGTGGCGTTAACTTTGATGTTGTGCAATCAGTTCCACTTGTGGAAACCTCTTTTACTAGCTCTGATGAACAACATAGTGGTGAACATTTTAATGGCCAATCAAGTCAAGATGGTATTCATGTTATTCCCGCTGAGAGGGAAGAAGAGACAAAACATAAAACTGAAGGGGACTCCCCATATTCAACAGATCAACTTATTCAATCCTCAGGTGATAATCACGAGCAAAATGAGCATAATGAAAGCCCTAATATTTATTCATCATTATATAATGGTGGCTATAGCAGTAGTCAAAACCAACAACATACAAGCTCTTCCGAAGACACTAAGAATGTGACAGAATTAGAATTAATTAAAAGTGTTCGGTTAGCAAATTATATTTCATCCATTGAATATCCAATCCAAGTAATACAATCTCCATATATAGATCTCACACAAAACTCATCATCTATAGCTTCAAGTAATCAATACTATAACCTTCAACATACAACACTAAAACCATATGAAGACTCAACACAAAACATACAGCAAAATAGTAACGCCAATTATGATAGCTCAGATTTTAATTTGGGTGGACCATTAGCTTCTGAAATAAATAAGAATGCTAGCAATTCTAATTTTGAGAATACTAGCTTTAATGACGGATCATATCATAAAGTGAGATTTGAGCCCCTCAACATAGGCAACACCTATAATAATTTTCAGTATGCTAATGTCTCTCTAACAAGTCATTATGATGCTAGCAATAATATAGCTAATTACTCAGAGGTTAGTGATCAAAACTATCAGCAAACTAATTTGAACGTAGTATTACCTGACCATTATAATCAAGCCACAGAAAGTGGACCGTTATTATATAATATTTCTAATGATACATCTTTCTCTCAACCTTGGTCAAATGATAGCTTAATAGGTAACTATTCTAAGCATGAACATAGTAATTTCTTCCCAGGGCCATCGACTGAACATATATTGTATGGGCATGAATGGATAGCATCGAATACGCAGCAACAACATATAGGTGAAAGCGGAGGTCATCAAAACAAGAGTGAACAAAATAGCTATGTGCTAAATTATAATCAAGAAAATATTGTATATCCTGGACCAACCCATCCACCACAATATCAAGTAACTGTTGAAGTTCAGCCATCCCTACAAACTACAGCACAGGTAGATTCTTTAATACACCAAATAAATGACTTGAGGATCAATCAACAACCTACAACATTTGATCAAATTCATAATACTTTCCAACAAACACAACTCCAAAATTCGGTATATTCACCTGTTAGAAACGTCCCAATTGTATCTGTAAACTACCCACCTCAAAATTATAACCAACAGATTCCTCCGCCTACTTCCTTACACGATCCATTTAAAAGTATTCAACGCCCTTTCCCTCAAGCTTTCAATTACATAGGTGTAATTCAAAATCCACTGTCACCTTCTTCTTCCTTAGCTACTTTCCAGAACACATATTTGCCTGAGGCTCCAGCGCTTTATTTGAACCCACCTAGAAAAGAACACGAAGTTTTTAATCATGTCACAAATTCACCCGCAATTGACTATACCTCTTGGAACCCCGCATCAGGATCTAGTCCTATCCCACCAATTGACATTGCAGAGTCAATACCATCATGGAATGAAGCAACTACGCCATTGCCTCTTCAACATTCCGTCAATGATAATCATGCCATAGATTCCATAGAAAACGTTGGTCTAGTACCACCACCTCCTCCGTTTAATCAACAGTTGTCTCAGTCGCCAAAGAAGAAAACAAAACAAATACAAATAATTGTTCCATATACATCAAACAGGGAAGCGATTCATTTTCAACAAACCCACCAAACTCGACCATTGAACATTGAAACAAGTGGTTGGTCCCCTATGACGGGGATAATAAGCGATACATATTTGAACCATGAGTGGAAAGTGCCTCATCAAGGCAACTGTAGTGATTTAAGCCTTGAAAATATAAAACGAGCAACAATGTGCAATGCTAGTTTCAGCTTAGACCAGTGGTTGCAGCAGCAGGAAGATTATCATCAACACCAAGAGTCGAGGACTGTGACAGCAACCGCTTCTGTCACCCAAAATCCCTTTCAAGTAACAAATTCTATAGATACAAAACAAACTTTTCCTGGTTACAACATAAGAAAACCCTCAGGTGAGATTCAGCATGTGTTAACTTCCAATATTCGCGATATTCTCCGTGGAGAAGAATATGGTAAAAACACAGTTGACTACATTACACTCCTACGTCTTCAGAAAAACATTAATGACTGGACTGCTCAAGAGTACTCAAGTTCAACTAATTCATCAAGTAACGAAACAAGTGGTAATGAAAATAAGAGTACTACACCCGCTTTCAATATATTATCTCATCATCTTCTTGTCCCTTCTAAAAATATACCAGAAGAATATTTAACAACAAGTCCTTCTGTCTTTGATGACTTCACACAAAGTGAAAATGCCGTGGCTACTTCTGTCCCCAAGTATCCAATAAGAAACAACCTGTCAATGCAAACTACACCAGTTTTCTATGATCACGAAGCATCCGGAAGCTTCCTTCATCCAGTTAATAAATCATCCAATCAAGTTGTCTTTCAAATAAATAATATCGAAGACACATTTAACAGGGAGAAACAAACAACACAAATAAAATAGAGGTCACGAGACCATCACCTGTATGGAATGATCATCAAGCGAATGATATATCAACAGTGACTGACACCATTTCCACAACGACACTACCTCCAACCACGACTGAAGTATCCACCGATACGACAACTTTTGAAACAACTATAGACGGCGATCTGACCTCTTTACCAAGTTGGGATGAACTTGAAGTTTCCATTTCACCTATAACTAAGGAAAAGGTCTATGTGGTAACACCTTTGACCACATGGACTTCTGATCCAACCACTTCAATTCCTCCACGTAATCACAGACTACGGGGAACGCTCACTAACACGCCGAGGACAAGAACATCATCTACGTCAATACACGACGTATTCCCATTTCGAAACGGTCCAAAACCCTCATCGGGGACAAAAGAAGATTCTGAGGAAAGTTTCCACTCACCAAGATTTGCCGTAAGACCAACCCCTAGTCCCACTATGCAAAGATCCTTCACTGTAACCTCAGCTGACGATGATGATGCCAATTTTTCCAAAGGGACTGCCCCGTATCCCGTGGAAGACAACGAGATTAGTTACACCTACTCCAAGGGACTCTTTGGTAAGAATAATAGTTTAATACTACTTTCTAGTAATGGAGAAGTGTTTAGATCAAAAGCTGTAAAATGATGTCCTGGGTTACAATGGACTCACATAGATGATATTCGCAAGGTCACAAATATGGTTTAGTATTTAAAATTACATTTTATACAAAGTTTTTAATAGGGCTATATAAAACACATTATACATGCACACAATTTGGTTTAGTACAGTATATAGGAATTATAATCACATTAAATAGGATACAATTAGTATTTTATTAAACATTTGATGCTAGTTGTTTGTTTAAAATCATCATATAAAAGGGTTTTAAATATTTCACATCAATTAATTAGTATTTTTATGTATAGTTAAATCAAAAGACGTTTGCTGAGTGTATTTGGTTTAAGCCTGATCAGTTAAATGTGTCCGTTTGATTAAATTATAAAATTAAGGACAATGTTTATATATACTGCACACATATATATTTATTGTAAACTATTATATTATATAGGTCTACTTTACATAAATATATAATTGTGTGTATTAATATATTAAGTATTGGAATATTACATATCTTATAATATGTTTCAAGCTATGACAGAATCAAATTTATTTTTAAATTATATACAAGGCTACTCATATCTCCAGGTAAAAAATTATACAGGCTGTAGGGGGTGACAAGAGAAGTACTTTACATATTTACAGGTAATAAACTTGGAACTATTGACGCGAAATGGCTATTCCACGTAACGTCAAAGTTGGCGCTGTTTACCCTGGAGGGTGGACACTAATCAATCTTCAGCACACAGCAAGTGGAGTGTGGTGTAAATTATGACTAGTAACAGGCACTGAATTGCCTGACAAAAGATATACATAAGGATTTGCTGATTCTTTCAAAAATATGGTTGATAATACTGTGGATTTGTGTGGCAAGCTGCATGTCTTTTCTATCCTCCAGGTGCATAATGAGCCTATTTTTACATCTCGTAGCGTCGACATATGGCGTCTCTGATCCCAAGTTCATTGCATAAAAATGCTTGTACTGTCACTCACTAAAACCTGTAATAATTTGTTACCATGAGATCTGAATAACTTTATATATGTATAAATAAATTTATATTTTTAAATATTTTTAGTATATACGTATAAATAATATATATAAATATATACGTATATATATATATATATTAATTATTATATTATATTTTTACCGGTTATATTGGGTATATAATATAATTAACTAATGATTGGTTGTATAATCATGGTGGAGTTTTTAGCATTCCCCGAGTTGAGTGTTTCATAAAGCTCCGTAGATACCCGAGCGGTTGTATATATAAATATATTCACTACGTATATTGATATAATGTATATTCATATATATACTTAGTGGTCTGTAAATTTGGTTTTTCATTCGAGTTGAGTGTTTCATAAAGTCCGAGTTCGAGTCGAGTTTGAGTTATCAAATTTGAAATGTTTAAATATAACGTTATTTATACGTAAAATAGTTTGTTTAAAATGTCACTGGTAAAAAACAAATATATAATATAAGTAACACATATTTAAAATGTGAGATTTAAAAAATATATAAAAACAACACATGTTCTTAAAATATGATTGACACTAATTTATATAATTAGTAAATACTTTTGAAAAAAAGGTTTAAAAAATTAAAATTTTGGTTTCTAAACTATAAATAACACTCTACGAAAAAACATAATTTAAAAATAACTAAAACATTCAAAAATATAATTAAAAAATATCAAATGGTTTCAACTTTCAACACTCATGCTTAAAAGACATTACAATTACAGGAACAATTACAAAAAAGTTAATAAAATTAACGTTTTAATGATCTAATATTTTTCAAAATAGCCCTACGTAACTCTAATTACCATATAATAAAACGTAAGAATCACAAACTATTAGAAATCAGAATTGTTTCATATTTCATTTATTAGTTCTTAATGTAATAATCGTCCATGATCACTTATTCTTTCTAATTCCATTTCTCCATGCGTAGTTATGCATGCGCCTTATACGGGTCTCACTTTAAATTTATCTTTGTACGAAATTTATTTCAATTCAATTTTTAATGCCTATTAAAGTTGATGTTCGTGGTTTAAAATTAAAAAAAAATGGCTAAAATAATATTTCTGTAGATAATATTAAATGGTGAATGATTTTTTAATTTAAATGTGGTACGTTTGATTAAATATTTATTTAATTGTTGATAGACCCTTTGTTTTAGACAGGTTAACCAACATAGTTCTATAGCTACATAATAACTAATGTTAGTTTTTTTGTAGTTTAACACATAATTACAAGCTTTAAATAACTTAATTTCAAAAAATTAATATGCATTCTCAATGTTAAATATTTAATTTAACTGTAACTATAATTTAAGGAAGGAATCTAAAAATAATCAAAATAATGATTATTCAAGTAGTTAGTGATCTACTTAGCTATTTTTATTTTCATTGCCTTGTCATGGACAATGCAACTTAAATCCAGGGTAATTTAAAATGGACGGTATTATTGAGTTAGTCTACCCATCGATAGTAGTTTTACCACATGATCTATAAATGAAACTACCGATATAATCTAAATTTAATAGCCTATACTTACCTTTGCATTTTAAAAATTGAGTTTTACGTACACGAAGAGGAAGCTAGAAAATGACGAGCCTACAAAACTTTAGATCTCGAACTGGAGCTTTAACGAGCTCAGCTCGAAATTTTAAACCCAAGTACTCGCAGAGCCCTTAATAATATATACGTATTCGTTCAATTATAAGGATGATAGTCCTTGTCTGGGAATGTCTTTAAAATACATTTTACACTTATATACTCGCTAAAATATGAGATTTATATAAAATCAGAAGTTTTGTTTGTGCGGGAACTTCAACGGACGTGGAAAGAGCCTTTTATTTATGTGTAACACATTATTTTCCAGTTAAATGTAGTTACTACGTACAAGCAGTGATATATTAAAATACGTTTATGGTGTACATTACTTTCGACTTTTGTAGGTAGAGACTATTTTTTTTAATGTATAAGCCTAAGGGAGTAGGACAAGAAATATTATTTTTTAAATTAACTGATCGCTATTTACATATACATAGGCTATGGAGAAATATAGGGTAAATCGCTATTTATATTAAAAACGTAGTCTCCTTTAAAAACATCGCTTCTAATCCTACGTAAATAATAAAATGTATTTGTTATTTTAACATGTAATCATTTATATCAATTTATGTAAATAAAAATCAAATGGGTTACATCACCCCACTACTTGCAAACTTAGCTTAACCTGGTACAGTCCCCCTGAAACTTAATCCGAGCATCTACGTATTTAATGTTTAGTTACTTGAGAAAAAACAATTAGAAATAATAATTTAGTAAACTTTTGTGTTAGAATCACTAAATCAAACCAGGATCCAGTAATTTTGTGGTCGCCCATACTACTCACTGGGGCGATCATTTACCGTAGTGCTGATACATATTTCAAAAGTTTAGAACGCTCGCATTATTTAAAAAGTTGTTTAATATTGTAAAATATGTTTCATGACTCAACTGATATGAAAGATAACGAAATATTCCTAAGGTTTAAATAACTATATTTATGTTTTATAATTTTAATAAATAAAACGTAAAGATAGAATCGGTTCATTCTCAACGATATTTAAAATGAAATATTGCAATTATATGATCGTGGTAAATGGCTAGAAACATATATTGTCTTTGTCAAATAAATAAAACCAATTATATCAGATTCATATAATACATTTGAAAAATAATTGGGAATTTGTTTTGGTACACTGATTGTTACTATCAGTTCAGGATATCCACATAGTAGTACTAATTGAGTAGGGAATGGGGCATGTGTAATTTTTTTTTTTTTTTTTTTTTTTTTTTTTTTTTAGCACCGCGTCTTACTACCCGTTCGGGTTATACGCTTAAGTACTAATTACACTAATGGATTAGGAAAATGGGAAGGTTTTAACTTAGAGGAAGTGAACCCGCATTTGCGTGGAGGGAGAGTGGAAAACCATTTAGGAAAAACCACCCCCAGTTCACCCGACCGAGATTCGAACCTCGATCTCCCCGTCCTCGGTGGTCTGACTCAACACGACTGGCGCGTTAGCCAACTACGCCACGGAGGCGGGTCATGTGTAATTCAGAGGAAATATACCCTCCTTTGCGTAGAGTGATGCTGGGAAACCATTTATAAAAATCACCAGCAGTGTACGCGACTGAGATTCCAACTTCAATCTCCCCATCACTGGCATTCCAGTATATTGTGATAGTGTCCTCTTAGACCGTGCGGCCACTGAAACATGCGATTGTTTTAGAGGCTTTAAGATTCAGGATTGCCATTCTCATAAGGAATACCGTAGTGTTTGTATATCTACTTTCAAGTAGGTGGTGCCCTTAAAATCTTCTACGTGGGCAAAACATTGTGTAACCATTTCACTTGGAGTCGGAACCCAATTAACCCCCGGGGATGTTCGCTCATGTAACTCTCATCTTTCAGTGAAGTTTAGTCTCTCATGAATATGCCCCGTCACGGAATTGTATGGTTCTCTCTGTGTATTCAGGCTCTGGCGTGACCTCAGCAGCCAACTCATCGAGGGAGAAGAGCACCGCTGAGACCCTCCTGTGGGGGCTGACAGACCTGCCCACTTACACGCCTCCAGCGGGGACCAGGGTCCGCACGTACTCAGGACACTCCAGGGTGAGAGGGAACACACATCCGAAATTAGGTCAACACATCCGAAATTAGGTCATCACATATGGAATGACAGAGGGTTGAGAGGGAGTGGGAGGCAATCAATGGGGAGAGCGTCCACGAATGTGTCTATCCAATGAACATTTAGAATTGATGGAAATACAAACCACAAGTTCTTAACAAAAAAAACAGGCTTTTGTTTTAATTAATACATTTAACACAATATTTATGAACTTCTTTATATATAATGATAAGGTATGAGAATAAGTGTACCTGTACAACCATGAAGAGAGGATGGTAAAACTGCGGTGAAAAACTACTTTATTCTAAAAACTATTAAAATGTTTATTGACTCGCTACGCTATGGATAAGGGATGATGAAGGTAGTTTAGAGGAGATGTACCCGTATTAGTGCTTAGAATATCTAAGAAAACCCCGTCGTTCAGTCAGATATGAAAAATTAATCCTACTGCAGACTTTAGAGATTTGAGATCCCTGTTACTGAAAATCAAAACTATTGCGAGAATGATGCATTTATCTGTATTACCATTGTCCTAAACCAAAATGATGCTATGTGTCGGTCGATAACTGGATTGGTAATAGTCGATCGATAATTATTGTTTGAGCGTGACCTCAATACACAAGTGTTTATTGTTCCCTCACAGGTGGTGACGGCACCCACGATAGCGTCGTCACGTAAGAAGCTACAGGGCCTGGACACAAAGACGTCGACAACACCCTCGACTACCTCGTCTAGACCACGTCCCGTGGGTATCCTGAGGAAGTACCGCCCTGACAGACATTCCTACCTGTGGCATTTCCCTGAACTTCTGACACCGGTAGGGGACACCCTCAAGGACGAAGAGGAGGAAGCCGTCAAGTCAGCTGTTGTCGAACTCAAGAAGGAGAGGCGCTCTTGAAAGAGCCCACACGCCAACCGTGGCTCTTGATAAAGTCTGATAGTTTTAAGCGTATTTAAAGATGTCAATATGGTCGCATACTGACTTAGTTTGGTTCAGATCTGGTCAGAACAATTTTTAGCTAAGAGCTCATCTCATCCCGTAGATATGTAATACAACTTAAAGCAGGCGTCACATCGTATGTTTTACATTTGAATACACTTTAAATTAGACCAGTGAAACAATTTAACATTATAAAAATAAAGTAAAACAAAATTTAAATATTAATTTTTATAAAATTAAAAATGGAGAAAGATATACTTTGATGGTTTGAGCGTAATATTTTATCTAATATCACCGTTAATTGGAAATGAGGTGGGCTCTTCGTGATAATTAAAACATGAAACCTCTTCAGAATGGTTTGATCTGATCCAGCTCGTTGGGTGATGTCAATTTAATTTAATTCACATGTCTTTAAATTGTTTTTGACTCGAGAAATACCAATCTATCTTATTCGGTACTAGCCAATGGACGACAAGGCTTGTCGAGTGCTTTTCCTAATGTGCCTTTTTAAGTACACTGCCATTGTTATACTCTACGGAAACGTTTTTATCTTCAGCTTTACATACAGACAAATAAAATAGTAAGTAAAAATATATAAACTCAGCCAATTGAGAAGAGCCAACGGATTTGTTTCATATCGTAGGTCACTTCAAAACTAAACTAGTTATGAAGAATAATTTTGTTCATATAAGCTACATTTATAACCAGGCTTTGTTTGTCAGATCTTAATTTGATTTACGGGGTAGCTCAAAAGTGTTACTATTGGCATGATAAAGCCTTCCCGAGTCGAAGATGGCTGCGATATCTGATAGCTCACGATCTTAATTGATCGATCATTTGTATCAGACGATTTCCGCATGTTCACCACAGACTCTGCCTTAAGAATATTATGGGTGTAGAATAACTGGGCGTGGAACTAACTCTGGATAGCTAAGATGGTCAGAACATTGACATACTAAGCCAAAGGTACTTGGATATATTCCCGTGTCAAGGTGTCATTTATAATTTGAAGAATTAAATTTAATATTGGTTCAACTAAGGCCGGTTTGTTTTAGATTGTCTGAAAAGAGATTGTTTATTTGTGAAAATAAAAGCGAAATATTAGACACACATAATTTATTAATCAAACTGATTTTTTCCCCAATGTTTTTAAATAGCTTTATTCATAGTAAAATGACTTAAAGGAAAGACTAGACCAGTATTTATCTGGAGATTCAATTGAAAACCACTTCTTGGTAAAGAAAAACCTTCATTCATAGTCAATCGGGCTTGATTCTTGTTGCTTGGTAGTTTTAAAATTAGACTCATTATCGTTATTTTAAAGTTACTTTGAAAAGCTACAATCTATAAAAAATTGTTTATAATATACAAAATAAATCTATAATTTAAATCTTACTTGGATTTTTGCAATGTAAGTTTAATCGAAATAAAAACATAGTAAATGCTACAAATAGTTAGCGCTCCAATTGGTAAGCTCAAAATGTTGGAGTGTGCAGATATTAAATTACAAGGAAAAATAGACCATTAACAAAAACATTTGATTATTTTTTAGAAGTTGGTGTTAAGGTGGGGATTTAGGGGATACGGGAAAAAGTCACTGTTTTTGCCGTTTTTTAAGTCAAAATAAATCAAATATTGCTTCAGTACAAATACAAGAGTTTAATTTTCTTCACATGGTCACATCAACATTTCTTTAATATCTGTCAAGAGTGTCCTGGAATTTAATGACAATTTTTTCTCTTCATTTAAAAAGTTTGCCATCTAATGCCTCTATGTTCATGACATATATTCAAGATCTGTTGATTTTACCATGTCAAGAAATTTAAACTCTATGTTTGTACTGAAGCAATATTTTATTTTATTTGGTTTAAAAATGTTTTACTATAAAAACTGCAATAACACTGGCCTTTTCTTGCGTTTCCCAAGTCCCCACCTTAAACTACAACAAGGATTATTTTTTCCATGATGGGGGTTTAAAATCATTTTTTCAGACAATTGCAACTAAAAAAATTACTAATTCATTTTTAATTTAGACAATACAATTCGATATAAGCCATTGTTAACATTCGAGTTTGCGACTAGAAATTAAACTTTTTTGAGTAATTTTGATCAAGTGCTTTCACTTTATCAAAAGTAGTTAAGAAAGTTTTGTATCTTAACTTATTGTATATTACATGCTGGCATTTCTAAATCGAGTGATAAAAATTATAGAAATATGAACGACTCATCCCTGAATTTAGTAGGTTATTACACTAAGGGATTAAAAGCTGAAATCAAGGAAAAATAAAGTAAGAATAATAAGTTAGATCTGTTGTATTAGTAATATCTGTCATTATACTTTATTTTTATAGATTTTAGAGTAAAATTCATAAATCTCTTAGATTCATATGAATTAGCTTAAATTATGTAAGCTGTCAAAAAGTAACACATTTATAAGTAATTATTTTATCATATAGAACCAAAGTACGTTTTTATATAATTTATTGTACTTCTTATTTATGATTTAATGTATAGCAACAGGGACTTGTACAGTAAGTCTTAAATTAGATCCAAGCTTATTTATTTATTCTTATTTTTTTAAATTACATGTAAGGTTGAAACAAGTACAATATTTTGTTTAAGAAATAATTAGTCAAGGGAGTTTTTTGAAGCTCATTAACAGCCAACCAATGATCAAGCAATTGATAACATAGCTAAGTTTGATTAATTTACAATGAAAAATTAGCATTTTAATGTATATTTTTATGTAACGTATTTTTAGTCAGGAATGTGTATGAATGATTAAATACGGTATGTATGAAAATGTGAAACCATGTGTGATTAATATTTATAATTAAATTTACACCAAATTAATTTTTAAGCTGTATACACTTATCTTAGTTAAATATTCAAGTGTTAAGTTATCCAAATTAGTGTTTAAAAATATTTTAATTAATTTAGATATGAAAATATTTCACTCCCATTCTTATTATTCCACTAAGTTTGAGCTGTTACATATTTTTATATTATAATAATGAAAGAAGCACTTATATTTATGTGTCGAAGATTTTCATGTTGGCAAGGATGAAAATATTTATTAGTCACTATATTGTGGTACAATTTCTGAACAATACTATAGACATAAGAATGAATGTAATTGATGTATATTTAATGAAAATAAAATAATTTTAATATCTAATATGATTACAATACTATGTTTTTATTTGTGGAGGCCAGTTAAAGTTAAGTATATCTTTTAGTACCATTTTTAAATATAATTTCTTTTAGATTGTGAGCTACTAACTATTTTGTCTAAATATATATTATTTAAAACATAATTATAACAATTATTAACTTATTAACATTATTTATTTCGATGGTGACTTAGAAGCCTTTGAACAAACAAAGGATAAATTGATCATTATCTATTTGGATCCCAAAAAATTAACTATTTAAGTAGGAGATTCCAAGAGAATTCATTTTTTTACTCAGATAATAAATAAAAATAAACGGATGCGTCTAAACTGTTTTATGAATAACTAATATGTTTTATTCAAAATATAAATCAATCAGCTAAGAAACATTTTAAGTTTAAAAAAGGAAATTCAGAAATGTTAAATGAAAACATGGTTTCGAATATACTAAATTAATTTGTGGTCACAGGGATTATGTCCAAATCTCCACAGCTGAATATCAGTATTAAGTCATAAAGTTAATAATAATAATTATAAAAACAAGAATAACAATTACGATAGTTATAATTTAAATTTAAATTTAATTTATTATAGTACTGGCCAATCAGTCGTGAGACTTATTACACAGGTCAGCACTGAAAAATACACAAGTACAAGTACCTTACAAACACGTATAATTATTACATGAGAAAATAAGATAAGCAATAGTAGTTAAAATTAATAATGATACATACTGATGAATAGTTACAAAAAATTAAGAAATAAAATACTATAGTATTTAAAAAGCATTTACAATAAGCAAACAAAGCATAATATTGTAAATTTAAATAATTGAAGCAGAACATCTGCAGGATAAATTAGTAATAAGAGATTCCTTTAAATAACTACCTTGGTATGTCTTTTCTATTATGATAAAAGTCGAATCAAACAAATCTATAATTGGTTCTATGGATACAATGGCATATAGGGCTCACCTTGTAAGAGTTGTTGAGAGAAAATAATTTTTGATTATGAGAGACCCGAGAAGGGACATGAATACCTACATGATCAAGGGCAAATTCACAACAAAAAATGACTATATAAAATATTAAATACAATAAGGGCATTACAATAAAGTACACGCGAGAAGAGAGTTTAGCGGTTTCGAATTCTGTCATAATCATAACAAATTCGGTCAGTAAAGAATTTTCCATAGCATGCAGCAGCAAATTTTCTTTGAACGTTTTCCAACCTAAGTGAGTCGGTTAAGGTAATCGAATTCTAAGCAACAGTAGCATATTCTAGTTTAGATCTAATCAGGGCAAAGTAATAATAAACAGTAAACTTTCTTAAATGATGAGGTAGTAAATTTAAAAAGCCCAATTAATTTCAGTGACTGGGATATTATATTGTCAACATGATATTGGAAGTAGAGTTTGTTGTCGCGGGGAACATCTGAATCATTAATATAGGGGGAATAAACTATGTTTGCATTGAGCAATTTATAAATAGAGAATACAGGATTAGTTTTCTAATAAAATAAATAGATTTTCCCTTATATTTTTATCAATAGATACTCCATTTTCAAGAGACCATTATAAAATATCATTGTATTATTTTGTAAGTCAATACAATCTGCATTTGATTTAATAATTTAAAGTCAGTTTACATCATCCGCAAAGATTAAATAACTAGATGAATTTACCAATGTCATCAATAAACAGAATAAAGAGAAGAGTACATAAATTAGAACCACGAGGTGTATCACAAGGGACTACAAATTTGCTGGAGGTGTGTGAATCTATTTTAATAGAGGAATGATATTTCATGCAAATAACTGCTAAACCAACTTACATATGAGTGAAAAAGGCAAATATTACCAAGTTTAGAGAGAATAATACTATGCTGTCATAAGTCAAATGCCTTACTTTGGTCAAAATAAATAGCATCTACCTGACCTTGGATAGAAACTTGAGAGGAAACATGTCCCAGAAACTCTAGTAAATTTGTGACAGTAGATTTGTTTTTTATAAGGCCATGTTGATTTTCTGAGAGTTTATTCTTAAGGTGGTGGAAAGTATGCTGATGTATTATTTTATCGAATACGTTAGAACAGTGGTTCCCAAACCGTGGCATACGTACCACCAGTGGTACATACAATTATTACCGGTGGTACACCATAATAAGCCAACTAAAACAAGAACAATTAAAGTCGGATGGATCTTATAAATATATTTGGAACAAGTATAGAACAAAGGAAAACATATTTAAACAGCAGCCATGCAGTTTATGTTATTATTTCCTTGGGAAGCAGTAAAAATATAGTAAAATAGTAATTATTAGGCATTATCTTAGTGGTACTCCAAAATACGGATATTTTTGGAGTGGTATTGCATTCAAAAAGTTTGAGAACCACTTCTTTAGATAAAGTATTTAAGACATAAATTTACATACAAACATTTATTTTTGTCCCTTTTATTTTTATAACTAGTTGTGAAAATATATTGTTTCCAGATAAAGGAAAAATGTCATGAGCTAAAAAAGGACTGAAAATGTAGGCACACTCTTTAACGACAAAGTTTGGAATTCCATCTGTCCCAGCACATCTAGAAAAACTCAACATTTTGATAGCATTAGCAACATCCAACGGTGTAATGTGGCATGGATACATGGGCGCACTAGTTTCAACAAACGGGGCAGGCTCAGATAGGTAAGGCCTAAACGTAATGAATTATGTCCCAAATAATAAAGGAGCCATTATAATCTTTCCATTCATTTATAGGTTTAATGGTGATATTTTATTCAAGCGATTATTTCCAAAAAATATTTCTAAAAATCATCGGGTTTGCTTTTGATATTATTTTCTATTGAGTTCATCCAAATGGCTTTATCTATAGTCAAAGTTATTTGAACTAATTTATGAAAGTGTGAAAAACGTAATTAGAAATCACTATTATTTTTTTGTTTAAACTTTTTGAAAAATAATCTTTAGTCCTAATATAATATTTAAGCGTAGAAGTAAACCAATTCGGATATATGAAGGAATTTTGAATAATAAGTTGAGGAATATACGTTTAGATTTTCCTTTGTACTGATTGGGTAAAATTATCTGTGGCTAAGTTAACATCAGTAGTTGAAAAAACACAAAATAAATCAGCAGTGGTCAGGTCATTGTAAAGATTGAAGTAATAACCACGTCCATGATCAATATATGTGTGGGGGTAGCATTATTTCAGTAGCAATGGGTACATATAGTGTAATCAGTAAGCGCAGATGAGCTATATCAATATTTACTAATGATTGAGAGCTATGAATTACTAAGGGGTGGTGGAAATTAGTAAAAGCAAGGTCTAGGTGTCATTATTAACAGTTTAATTAATTGGTTCTAATCATATGATATTAGTCGATGGACGATACAAGAAGCTGAGGAGTTTTTAATTGAATGTACAAATGAGATATACTTTGAACATTATGATATTTCCAATCGATCTTGGGGCAGTTTAAATCACCTAATAGTTTCATTCGAAAGGGGTAGTTGGCCAAAGCACCTTCAAGAAATGTAAAGTAATTATAATATATTTCAACTGTTATTTGGGGAGCAATATATATGATCCCAATTAACAGTTTTTGGTAATTAAAGGTTGGGATATCAATTCAGACATATTTTATGCTATTCTCTATATCAGTTCTTCTGACCACACCAGAAAGAGAGTCAATAATATAAATAGGAATACCACAACCCCCTGAGACAGTAGCTTCATCATATAGCCTATAAGATCTATTCACATTATAGTTAGGTTAGAAGTAATTTTCACTAACCTTAGACCGCCACGTTTCAACCAAACAAATAATAGAGAATTCATTCAAACAAGCATTAGTAAATAATTCCCTATCTTTAGTTCAAAGACCACAAACATTTTGATAATATAATAAAATATTATAATATCATAAAATAGTAAAAATAATATTCCCAAGTATTATTAAAATATGTTCTTACACCTGATATTGGTAAGTCATTTGTTTGGATTCACAATTAGGTATAAAGTATAAACATGTGAGAAAATAAATAAATAGTAATTATAACATAAGTGTTGATATTAAAAAATATTTGTAAAACTATCTATATCATTGTGGACATTATAATCTATTAAAACTTAATTTTAAGGATGTTATTTGAAAGTGAGTAAAGTTTAAAATACATTTAATAATTTTATTTAAATTTAAACCTTCAAATTAAGTAACATTTATTTTTATGTTATTGAATTAATTTGTATGTTCAATTTTCTAGGCTAGAAACTAAAAATTATTTCAATGCATACAATTTTAACATATTTTTAATATATTAACAAGAAATTACTAAAATAATATGTTTTCTATAACAAATTAATGGTATTCATTAATGCAATAGTAGGACCAGACTGTCAAAGAACATGATAATCGACCGATAAAATAAAATAATATTTTAATAATAAAACGTTTAACCAATAAGAGTAAAAAGACTTTTAACAATAAATTTAAAATGTAAGTTTTTTTTAGCTTTTCGGAAAGGAGCATGAAGATTTTATGGCGCTCGAATAGTCGAGGATAAATTCATAAATGTAAGAAACTGAGAGGGTTTTTAACGCCACTGAGTTGATTTGTTCATCAGTAGGAGAACAAACAGGGGAAGAGGAAAATTAATATGATATTGAAATTTATGTTTTGACCCCCATATTAAATTATATGATTTGATTCACAAAGATCAATCCATTCAACGCTAATATGCAAATTAACTTTCGTTTCCCTGGCATTTAGGTTTTATGATATATGTTGTTTTTGGACTTTTCAGAGTGAAAAATTTAAACTTCTAAACCATGTTGACAATTGCTCTATTTTATATATAGTCATAAAAATAGCTTTGATTTCATTCCAGTAAAAATACAAAATTGAGTAATCTTAAAGATTTTATCTATATTCAGCCCATGCACATCTGATTGAACATATCTAAGCTAGCTAGATATCCCACTTAAAGAATATTAATTTGTCAGTTTACTAAGTAATAATACTTAGCACCGCGTCTTATTGCCCGTTCGGGCTATACGCTTAAGTACTATTTACGCAAATGGGTTAGGAATTGGAAAGGTTGAATATAGAAGAAGTGAACCCGCGTTTATGTGTAAAACCATTAAGAAAAAACCACCCTCAGTTCACCCAAACGAGATTCGAACCTCCATCGCCCCATCCTCGGCAGTCTAACTCAATATGAAACCAGTGTGTTAGCTAACTATGCCACCGAGGCAGGTATTTTACTAAGCAAGTTGCTGATAAGGAGGCAGACCTATAATATATTTGAAAGAAAAATCTGACAAACTATAATGGATAAGTCATTAAAACTCTGATCCAGAATTTTATTTACACTCCTGTTCAAATATTGAAATACATAAAATTTGAATAACTAAAGAAATTTAGTATAATAGGGCCGTGGTAAGGAAGTGCTACTATCAACTCTAAGACGTCAGCCTAATCACTGGTCACGGTGTCCAAGGCGTCATATTTTTTATCTTTCTCTTCCCTAACACATGAGTTTAAAATATTTGGGTAACTGAGAAGGGCAATAAATAAAACGCGATTAAAGAAATGATTTAGTTATTCTCTTGATATTCTGTCTATTATCCTGAATTGGATATGTTTAGATTAAGGAAGATCATCTTGAAGTATATAGCGGGATTTATATTTTAGTATCCAAGTCACTCGAATATTTACACATATGGGTTAGAGATGAGGAAAGTAGGTTTAGTTTATATTATGTGTAGCCGAATTTGCAACGGGATAGAGTAGAACTCATTTAGGAAAAATTATCATTATAACACTTAGGTGAAATTTAAACCCTCGTTTGATATATTTTTTAATTGATCAATAGAATAGTTATTCTTATGAGATAAGTATTTGTTTTTAAAAAAGGATTCAAAATTAAAATATTTGTGTTGTGGATTTTTAATATATAAATATTATAAGTATTAATCATAAACAACTATACATTTTAAATATTATAACCGGCCCCGTTGTATAGTGGCCAGAGCCCCTAGCTGCAGACCTAGAAGTCTTGGCCGGCTGGTGCCGGTAATTTGTCTCGAAAGAGGAATAATCCCTGTGGTCCCCAGGATTTGTTTAGTTAGACTTAATCAGGATAAAATCTTCACTGGTTAAACGCCATAATATTCACTAACATCTTCCTTATTCTTAAATACACAATAGATAAAAAAAATCAGGTGCATTGATTTCAGTCTTACCAAAATAGCAAAATATTTGAAAGATTAATGATGATGTATGTTCTAAGCATTCATCTACAAAAATAAATGTTACGGAACTCTGCACGGACTTTCTCTGATTAAAAATGGAGATATTTACTCAAAAATCGTGATATATGTGAAACGAAATAATACACACTAGCAAACCCAAGCATAAATTGTACTATAATTACGTAAAACATTTTTTGAATCCTGGTTTTAGATTTTATAATTTTATTTTTAAATAATTTCCTCATTTATATGTTTGGACCAATAAAAATAGTCGATTTTGGAGCCACAAAGTAAGTGATGACTTCGTATTAAAATTTCAACTTCCGGTTAAAATTTTAACATTTCATTAGGTGTTTTACATCTTCAGGTAATTGCTGTCTGGCTATTGCCCAGGTATATACGACTATGTCTGTTGGACATAAAAAACAGAGAAAGATCTCTAACATTCTAAACCATTACATATGGGCATAGTAAACAATTCAGATACTTTGACTTTCAAAACTAAGTCATATGGACATAGCAACAAAGAGCAAGAACTCTAACAATCAAAACTGTGTCTTATGAGCATAGAAACAGAGTATTAACTCTCTCAAAGGTTAGAAATACAAATAATCATAGTGGCAGACGTGGATACATCTGCGACGAGGAAGAGAGACCGACGCCTCACACATTGTGATCACCAGTAGCTTAGTTCGTTGATCCTTGCTTCACATCCCAGCGGTTCCTCCGACGAATCGTTACAATTTAATACAAAATGTGAAGCGAGGAATGACTTTCTTATACACGAAGAACGTATTCGGGGATGGCGTCCACCAGGAAAAGGGATGGTGATGAGTTTTCAGAAATGCGGAGAAAGACAACTAGCGCTAGTTGACGGCACTGAGCTCAACACAGAGAAGCAGCTCTATCATTTCGTCGAAGTGGTGCCATCGAGTAAGATGTCTCTCTGTTGAACCTCAAGGAACAGTCAGCTGGGGCACTTTCCTAAAGTTTGGGCGTTTCCAGCAACACATTTTAACCGTGAGTTAATATCTGACATACATTATTAGAATTTATTAGTTCTTGTATTTATCGTGTTAATCATATATATGGTATTTTTAGTTTAAGTGTTAAACGTCTCGTTAACACGTTACACATCCAAATTGAAGTTAAGTAGGCGCCGCGATGGGCGGTGATTGTGCTGGTGTGGACTTAGGTTCTTTTAGAGTATATGGAGCTAGATTTTTGGTTTTTTGACATATGCTGATAAAACGGGATTGTATGATAGTTAAAAGCGGATGCCTTCGGTGGAGCTGGATAGCAAAACGTGTGCTCTGGTAAGTCAACCGCAGTATCGCCACCAGTAGATTTTTTTTTCACTTTTCTGGGTGTTTGTTTGAATTAACATTGCTAGTATGTGAGGGCTAAATGCTATTTGCCCGTCCCACAATATCACAGTTAATCGGTTGAGAGGTGGTTTCCTAGCATTTGTAGTGTGGTATGGTCAAAGTGCTAATACCACATCACAAAGGATGCCACCATTGTTCTCGTTACCTAAGCTTCTCCTCCTATGGCTACTATTACTTGGTAGCCTAATCACTACACAACAAGAAAGGGACTGCTACCAAAATGGTGTCTAGCACAGGTTGTATCCTATCAACACTCATCAACCTGCCCTTATATCACCCGTCACACATCAACCCCTTGTCAACCGTTATCAACCCCATCCCTACCCCCTGATATGTGGTCACTTCCTCGAAAAACCTTTGACATGTGACCGACGACTTGATAATGAGCTGACATCATGCAACTGAGGATTTGACAATGACCTGATGACATGTGACCAACGATTTGACAGCTAGATGACGTTGTGTGACCAAAGACTTTACAACGAGCTGATGTCATGTGACATACGACTTGAGAACTACCTGACGTCATGTGAAAAATAGTTGCTGACGTCCTGCCGTTAGACAGATTGAAATCCTGACGGTAAATTACCTCCTCATGAAAGATGGAGTAGTATCTGATACCACAGACTTCTCTTCCCTTAAGTAAATTCTGATGAAGGATTGGTACCCCTTCTCCCATTAAGTATAATTTCTTAACAGCGTTGGCTTAAGAGAATCATTGACTAGCGTGGATGAAATAATATACATTTAAAAAGGATCCATTCGAAAAATGCTATACAATATTCGACGCATCAATCCATGATTTTTCCGAGGCAACGAACTAGAGCAATTTGACGCAGTCCTTATTTAATTTTTAAGAATATAAATTGTCAACTTATCTTATTACGTAAAAAACATGGTATAATCTACTTTCCCTTTTGTACATACTCGCATATTAAATTTTTATAATATCTTGTCACTTCAAATTAGTTTATTAAAATTAAAGTCAAGCTCTATTTTACACATATCTCTAGTATTTTTTTTAAGTTGTGATCTTGACTTAGCCCTTATTGCCATAACATGAACAGCCATAAGTTTAAGAATCATTTAAATTTGAGGACGAACGTAGTTGGGCTTTTTCCCGCAACCGGGTGAGTTGCGTCTCTCTTAGGCATAATTGTTTGCCCCCGGGCTATTGTTCCTTTTTCGACTCAAACAACTCACTCTGATTGATCATATCTATTTTTACTTTCTCTCTATCTTACAGGTAGAGAAAGTATTGTGATCGTCAAAAAAATCGAACTCGAGATTTTGATGAATTTTGACGTTTCATGACTTCCTGAATCCGAAAAAGTGGTTTTTGAATTTCCGTCTGTCTGTCTGTCTGTCTGTCTGTCTGTACCTCCAACTAGAGCCTAAACTATTTTACCGATTGAGCTGAAACTTGATATCTAGGGTTTTCATAGGGTTGCCCCGAGGGGTTTTTGGAATTGGATATCTACCCCTAAAATTAAGGGTAGTTTACTGAAGGGCAAAAAGAGAAAAAGTCGATTTTCTCAAAATCGGCTCTAACGATTTTGATTAAATTTCATTTATGAACATAAATAAATATTCCAAACAAAATGGCTACTCTCAATATTTCGGCAAAATCGTTTTAAGGGCTCCGGTCTGATGCGTAAATTAACATTTTTTATAATAGCTCCGAAACTATTTGAGATATGAAATTACTTAGCATTACAAATATGTATATATATTTATAATACAAATATTTTATTCGAAACATATTTTTATAAAATCAATAACTTTCGATATATACGCAATTATATATATATATTTTTAACTTTTTGGGCATTAAAGCTTAAGTATTGCGACCGTAAGAAAAACTAACCTGAAATGTTGATGGATGTCGACGTCTCATGACTCCCCGAACCCTTAAAAATAGTCTTTGCAATGCCGTCTGTCTGTGTGTCTATTAAAACTTAAAATTAAGGGTAGTTTACTGAAGGGCAAAAAGAGAAAAAGTCGATTTTCTCAAAATCGGCTCTAACGATTTTGATTAAATTTCATTTATGAATATTAATAAATATTCCAAACAAAATGGCTACTCTCAATATTTCGGCAAAATCGTTTTAAGGGCTACGGTCTGATGCGTAAATTAACATTTTTTATAATAGCTCCGAAACTATTTGAGATATGAAATTACTTAGCATTACAAATATGTATATATATTTATAATACAAATATTTTATTCGAAACATATTTTTAAAAAATCAATAACTTTCAATATATACGCAATTATATATATATTTTTAACTTTATGGGCATTAAAGCTTAAGTATTGCGATCGTAAGAAAAACTAACCTGAAATGTTGATGGATGTCGACGTCTCATGACCCCCCGAACCCTTAAAAATAGTCTTTGCAATTCCGTCTGTCTGTGTGTCTATTAAAACTTAAAATTAAGGGTAGTTTACTGAATGGCAAAAAGAGAAAAAGTCGATTTTCTCAAAATCGGCTCCAACGATTTTGATTAAATTTCATTTATAAACATTAATAAATATTCCAAACAAAATGGCTACCCTCAATATTTCGGCAAAATGGCTTTAAGGGCTCAGGTCTGATGCGTAAATTAACATTTTTTTAAATAGCTCCGAAACTATTTGAGATATGAAATTACTTAGCATAACAAATATGTATATATATTTATAATACAGATATTTTATCCGAAACATATTTTTATAAAATCAATAACTTTCAATATATACGCAAATATATGAATTTTTTTAACTTTTTGGACATTAAAGTTTAAGTATTGCGACCGTAAAAAAAAAACTAACCTGAAATGTTGATGGATGTCGACGTCTCATGACCCCCACAACCCTAAAAAATAGTCTTTGCAAAGCCGTCTGTCTGTGTGTCTATAAAAACTTAAAATTAAGGGTAGTTTACTGAAGGTCGAAAAGAGAAAAATTTGGTTTTCTCAAAATCTGCTTAAACGATTTTGATTAAAATTCGTATCTAGGCGTTGATTAAGATTATAAATAAACTGGCTATTTTCATTTTCCTATGAAAATGATTTTTAGGGTACATTACAGAAGCGTTAATTTCCGTATTTCCACAACTATTGGAGAAACTAAACAACTTATCATTGCAAAATTGTAGGACTATTAGAAATAAAAAACTTTTATTTGACATATATTTTTATAAAAACAGCAGTTTCTGAGATATTTGCAAATATATTAATACAATTTTGTGAGCTTTAGTTGTAAACATATACTACTTAAGTCTTAACGCAATAATACTCCAATGCCATAGAGTAATTAAATATAAGTAAGTATCTAAAAAAAAGTATGTTAATTTTCCTTAAATCTCTTAGGAGAAATGTTTGCATAGCAATGATCTATCTCCATTTTAGACTCAATAGTCAATATTTACATTTTTTTATTGGTCAAAATGTATAAATGAGTAATTAAATATCAATGCGATGACTTGAAGATCTGCAACACCTTTTAAAATGTTAAAATTTTAACCAGAAATCGAAATTTTAATACGAAGGGTTGACCCTTGTGGAAGACATTAAACTGTTTGAAATGTTCTTAGGTGGACAAAGATGCGCCTCTTTTCTCATTGATTCTATACCATTGTATATTATTTTATGCGTGTTCTTATGTGGAGTGGTGATGATACAATGTACATTATTCTGTTCAGAAATCTTACGAGTTTATAGAAAGAGAGAGAAAGTCTGTGCGGTGTGCCGTACCATTTATTTTACATTATTTCTTGCGCCTTATACTTAGTTGGTGACAAAAAGGAGTTTGCAAACTAATTATTGTGATCTACATCCATTGATCATTGATTGTTAAAATCTAACTAACGTTATCGATCAATTAGACGGAGCTTGAATTGGTTTACTGCATTAACTCAAACAACTATTGGACAAAAACAAGAATGAATAACACATTTATTTAGAAACAAAGTAAAACAGTGATCAGAATCTACGAAAAACACAAACATTAATTAATTTAATCTAAATTGTTAGCACATTATAGCTATACTTAAGAGGTTTAATATAGTCATACAAAATTATGTTTTAAGTTGTGTTAAATGGGCATGGGGACAAAGACTGTAGTTTTGTCTTGTTAGTTTTTCTATTAGCCGGAGGGTATGGGTTCAAATTCCTGTAAGATATTTTGAGGTGATTCTTTATAAATGGTTTCTCGCTCTTCTACTTGAACCTGATTTCACTTATTCTCAACTCTCTCACTTTATACCTACATTATTAGTGTCAATATACGAATAGCCCATAAAGGAATTAGGAAGCAAATCAAAATAAAAAAACTACATAAACCTATACATAATTACTCTCAGTGGGGAATGATTTTAAGACATTTTTTTCTACATGCATTGCTTACACACCATCTTAGGTGTTTGTCTTGTTAAATATTGTATAGCCTATTATGGGTAAGTCAATCTTCGAATCTCAGTCTAGTAAATTGTCGTGGTTTTCTAAATGTGATTTATCAATATGGTTTTCTTATCCCTTCTTCATATTAATGCGGCTGATGTTATTTTTGCCAACCTTCCTAATTCCTACTCTTTAAGCTGTTAATAATCCTTGTGTAAAACATTGATTTAAAAGGGGTAGTGATGGTACTAGAGAGTAGTGATGCTGTAAAAAGAAAGTTATGTAATCAATTTAATGTCGTACTGTCACTAAAGCTTACGATAAATATTCTGTCAAATAGGACGTAGTAACGTAGAAGAGCGAATATTTATTTTCACCATCCAAACATAAGTTTTTGTCCCCTCTTAAATGTGCCCATTCATCTGGCCTATCGACCGTAAGTGCTGCCGCTGCATATCTAGCAGATGATGATGACCCTTCGCTTAGCTTTGCACTCCAATTACCGGGACCTACGCTAGGCTCGGTTCGTTTGTCAATTTTACCGAGCTTTGAAGTTAAACAGATCACGTCCCTTGAGCTTCGTAGATGAGCAAGCCTTTCACCGTCAGTAAAAGAACGGTACAAGTGTCAATTTGATTCTGAAACTTTTGTTGCAGTTTTAATCCTACATTTCACGCATAAATGTGGCAGAATAGTCTAAAATTATACTTCCTTTCTATTCGTGCTACATGTCTAACAACTGGTCTGGACTAGACGCATTTAATTACTATAATGGTTTAGAGATTATGAAGTTAGAATTTATAAAAAAAATATAGCCTTATTTTACAATGAGAGGTATAAGGTTCAACTATGGATTGGCTTATAATATAAGGCCATATTGTAATCTATTTAGGTGAGACTGCTATCCTTCAGAGTAAAGGAATGAACCAATATTTTAATCAAAGCCTTAAGTTGAACTTACAATTTCCGTCAGATGAAACACACGACACAGTGAAATTTTATTTTATTTTTGTAACTGGATACGTAAATTTTAAAAATAATTGTCTCTTTAATTTTTTAAAGTTAAAAAATCTAGCAAAATACAATAAATTAATTTTAATATTGTATATAATTATATTCTGGTTCAAAATTTGCCCAAAAGTTATTTGTTATTGAGAAAGATAGTTTTATATTATTTGCTTGGTTCCAACGAATTATAAAGTATATTAGTGTTAGTTTAAAGGTTTTAAATGTTTATATTTCAATGTGTAATAAATAGTTTTTTAAATAAAAATAATTACTACGTTCAACAAAAGGCTTATTAATTAATTGAAAGGAACGCCTAAGAATAAGTTATTAAGAGGTTTAAATGAATAAAGAAAATCAAGTAAATCCTTATACAGTAAAACTAGAAAACATATAACATTACCTAGGTTATATGGTGAATTGAAGCAAGAACCATAAAATATAGATAATTAAGAGTTTGAATAAAATTGTCAGAGAATAAGTATAACACATCATTTTGTAAGACCACATATTGAATAAAGTATTATAAAAATTTATAATAGAATCAGTTATATTTTGTGAAAGTGAAATGGAGTAAATATAAAATACGACAATTGAATGGGGTAAAATACATTAAACATATAAAAATTATAACAAAAGTAAATATATTGATATTAAAAATTACAGGTTAAAGAATTAAAAACTTAAAAATTAGATTAAGACTTGGTAATAGTAAACAGAATTTTTCGAGAAAGAAAACTTTGATATAAGTGACAGGGAATTATTATATTAATTTAGTTGTTAGAGGTTAACAAATCAATTAACCGTGAAACATATAAAGAAAGATGAGATTATAAAAGATTAATTGTTAATTGAAAAGTTGTTTAGACGTTCCTCAACTGAATTTAGTTCCTCTCCTTAAGTCTTGAACGCCAAAAGGCAGGTTGATTTGACTACTTGTTTCAACGTACAAACGCCATCTTCAGGTCTCGAAAAATAGGGTTAGATTAAATTAATTAATGTTTGTGTTTTTCGTAGATTCTGCTCACTGTTTTACTTTGTTTCTAAATAAATGTGCTATTAATTCTTGTTTTAGTCCAATAGTTGTTAGAGTTAATGCAGTAAACCAATTCAAGCTCCATCTAATTGATCGATAACGTTAGTTAGATTTTAACAATCAATGATCAATGGATGTAGATCACAATAATTAATTTGCAAACTCCTTTTTGTCACCAACTAAGTAGAAGGCGCAAGACAAAATATAAAAAAAATAGATATGATCAATCAGAGTGAGTTGTTTGAGTCGAACAAGGAACAATATCCCGGGGGCAAACAATTATGCCTAAGGGAGACGCAACTCACTCGGTTGCGGGAAAAAGCCCAACTACGTTCGTCCTCAAATTTAAATGATTCTTAAACCTATGTCTGGGCATGTTATGGCAATAAGGGCTAAGTCAAGATCACAACTAAAAAAAAATACTAGAGATATGTGTAAAATAGAGCTTGACTTTAATTTTAATAACCTAATTTGAAGTGACAAGATATTATAAAAATGTAATATATGAGTATGTACAAAAGGGAACACTCAACACTCAATGGATAGCGAGAGGGTAAATAAAATTTAGAGCTAATCAGCAGAGAAATGGTAGATAGGAGATGAGAAAAACAAATATTGTCTAGCACTTAGTTGGAATTTCAATCCTGACATCCCAGTTATTTTTCTAATCGGACAGTACGAAATTGACTCGTTGGTTTGCTTGGCTACAGGTGAGATGTATCAGCTACGTCAAGTAGCGATAAGCAAATAATAATTTACTGATGGACCTGAGTTGATTAAAAATGAATTCAAGTATAAGTTATAATAGCTTATTGAGTGTTAGCTCCAAACCATGGATTATTTTCCAAAAATTATTATAATGTAATGGTTTATAATTACAAAAATATTAATTTATGAGTAAGTGGCAGTGAGAACGTGGGCTTAACGTCAGTCTCACTAATATGGTTTGTCAGTGACGGGAAAGTTAAGGCTTGATTCACGAATGGGTGTACTGGGTATGATTTTTAATAAATTGCTTCCCACCTCCACTCTACGCCATCGTGAGTGGATTTCTTTTAAATTCTGCCTGAAATATCCTTATACCATTAGTGTGCTTAAAAACGTACCAATTTCCCGGATTGGTATTAAGACGCACAGCAACAAAACTCACCTCTTTGGTGGTCACGTGGTCTTAGACATCAGGGTCACAATATACTGGTTTGTCAGTGATGGGAATCTTAAGGTAGATGTCTCGACTGGGAGAACAGCTTGGTGGCTTACCAAATATGATTTATAGATATGGTTCTCTCTTACCTTATTAAATCGAGTATATGCTATCTAAAATACTACTTCTCTTTCCTATAACAATTAAATATTTAATAACCAGCTGTTGAACAAATTTGAAACCAGCTTCGGTGTTAGAATAATCTAAGGAAGGTTTAATTCTCAAAACAGACTCGACTGCCAATGACGCTGACGTAGGGAATAGGGTCTGAAACCCATTTGAGTGTATTTAGGCTGTTTTTACTAAAAGTGTTTCCACTATCGATCTTCAAGCAAATGCGAGCACACTTCCCCTAAATGTAGCCTTTCTCATTCTTAACACATTACCGTATTGGTGATGTAGGCCTACATATACGGGCTACCCGAACGGTTAGTGAAAAGAGGTCCTGTAAACATAAACAAATAAGCATGTTAAATAAAAATCCACTAAGGCAAATCTTTGATTATCTCCATTCTTTACCTTGGTTAGCAAATTTGTATCAATTTTTTTCCGACTGCATCAGTGGTCACGAGAACTAAACGCTAGGCTGTTCTAGTCCGATTTACGGTGAGCGGGAGTTCATTGTTAGAATATTGGCCTGATCTTCTGAGGTCGTTTCTTTAAACCACTCTTCCGCCACACGAATGCAGGTAGATTTATTTAAAGTTTTATACAAATTTTTCTTTCCGTTATTTTGAATATGTGAATATCTCGGATGGATAGTAAGGCGTGGTGCACAAAATACAATGGCTAATACAGTTGTATATTTCTTATGGTAACTAGGATCACCTCAAAAATATATATCCATTCTGGAAAGTGTAAATTGATGTGATATGATCAATTCTTCCACCGTGTTTTGTTAAATTCGCGAACTATCTCTGACGGTGAGTTTCCAAAGTGATTGCTATTCCGCAGTAGTTTGCTGCCAATTTAGTCTGGCGGTAGTAGAAGGAAAGTTACAGGGCCCGAGTAAACCAGCTGAGAATGAAGGCTTTGTGTATTACTGGGGATGGAACCAATGAAGTTGCCTTTAGTGTTGACGTTCGGTGTTTATTGGGGGGAGGCCTAGCTCACAGACAAGGGAACAATATAATTTTCATAGGAAAGGCTAAAAATAAAATAACATTTTTGTCGCCTAAGTTGAGAGAATTGTATTATTTGATTAGTATAATTTCATAGGTATCGATAATCTTGATCAAAAATGACAGCAACCCCTCACATGTCTTGACGTATTTAAACATGAAAGTAGACCTATTAACTTTCTAGCCTTCAGATTAGTCACTTAATATGAAAATTAGACCATATATACCTCAATGTAAAGAAAATTAAGACCAGTTTGAGTGCCTCCTCAGGCCTAAATAAAGAAATTAATGTAGACAGTACAAGTATTTATTTAAATTACTATATTACGCTTAATTTCAAATTTGTTATTTTTTCCAATCCTGCTTTAACCAACCGGCCGGGTTGTAATGCTAAATCTGATATAATTTAAATGAGACGTAATCACATTTGTCGAAGGGGAAGTTGAGAAATTATTTCGGCAACAACCAATCCCATGGTATAGTGGTCAGTGCACCTTATTACGAATCTATGGGTCCCTGGTTCATTTACCAGTGGGTACCACGGGTAATTTTCCTGAAAGAAGATTTAACCCAATGGTCATCAGGGTTTGGTTAGTTAGGCTTAAGTTCAGTTTAGGATTTCCACTGGTTCCACACCCTCATATTCATAGTCTATCACCGTCCCCTCATCTTATAGGCACATGGAAAGTGCCTCCCGGAATGGATGTACTATTAGTACATTCGGGCATCCCCAAGGCTAAGATATATTACTATCGGCTAATATTTCCATAAATTGTGCTTTTAGCAATGTTTTTGATGATGTTATGTAACTCATCTTTATGTAAGAACCTCCACTCACCAGTGGCTTCATCTATTTTTGGACCAAAAATATTCCTAAATACCTTGTTTTATAACACCCTAATTTTTTTTTTCGCCCCGTAAGGTAAGAGACCACGTTTCACACCCAGGATTACTGTTTTGTATATTCTTATTTTTACATTCCTGGACAGCAGGTGAAATGACAAAAATTTACTGAACGAGTAATAGCATTCATTTCCCAAGTGTATTATTTTCCTAATTTCCAAGACAGTATTGCTATTGCTAGTTAAAATTGTTTCTAAATTTTTAAACTCATTAACTCTGTCAAATGGTACGTTGTTCGTAGTGTCTCTAAATTATCATCCTCAATTTGTTTTCTCTGTGTGATCATATATTTATTATTTTCACATCCACATGTTTGAAGAAAAAAACTGAACTTATTTGTCAATATATTGCTGAAACTCAGTAATAAATTCTTCAGGGAGTACGAAGGCAAAGTGTTCTTGAATAACTCCCAGATATATTATGTAGTCAAGAATATCCAGGAATTAGTTCATTTTATTTATTCCCACATACTTCTTCTTTTAACAAGCCTCTTCTGTGGTTCCAGGAGCAAGCTTTTCTAGCTCCAAAAGTGAATAGGCTAGTAAAAATAGTGACTGTATTTTAGACCAGTTCAAAGCACCATCCTGCAATTACATGACCATAGACACTACTCTGTCCAATTCTTCAATTATCTTAATTCATTCTGTCGACCCATCCAATCTCTTCAATTATAATTTTAGCGACCATCAATTTTCTGCGTAATTTGAACCTACATATACTGTGTAGTGAGACCCATTTACAGGTAAACAGTCTACAAAACCTTATCATAGAGGTAACTGTCATGACAGGTTTAATTACGGGAAATAAGTTGTGAAATCAAGAATACCCATGATTCCATCTGACTTGCTCTTCCAGTTTAAATTCATGAAAGTTTATATCAAGGTTTTCTATGCGATGGTTATCAACACAGTGCAAGAACAAACATTGAAGGTGGTAGGCGTTGAATTCCTCGGCAAGAGTTTCGCACATAAATAAATACACGTGGTGTGTTCCCGTTATAATTCTAGCAGCAATCTGTAATGGTATGTCCCTGATAATAGAACTACCAACGTCGTTTGCAAAGAAGCCTAGCCTTAAATTTTTGTTATTTTATTTCCTTCAATTAATATAAATACTTTTTTTGTATAATCTTAAACCGAAATAATTACAATACATTGAACTTTTTGATTCTGAAGATAAATATTTTAACAACGTCAACGTTTTCATACTGGTCTTCTCTACATAGCACGTTGCGTGATTTATTTCTCTTTACGGGAAATTATAAACTCTGGGGTTAAAACCTTATTTTTTAATGGACTGGTTTTTAAAACTGACATTAACGTGATTGAAGCTGTGGGTAAAATATTTGGTAAGCCGTTAGAAGTGAGTGATTCTATAATTCGGAAAATGTGTATTAGCCTAATCATCAAACTTTTCATTAATGGTGGAAGATTTTTCCGACAAGCCCCAAACAGTGCACCCAAACCGGGTTCGAGCCCTGATCTCTCTGACACCGGAAATTTTGTCTAACATAAAACGCATACCTTAGATCATGCGACCAAAAATGATAATGACAATTTCAAGATTTAAAATGAGCCTTATATCTAATGGGAGACACTAAATTTTCTTATAATAACAATTCTAAACTTCTGCATATTATTACAAACTACCCGCTTCAGTGACTTCATTGTCTAAGACGCTAGTCTCGCAATATACTGGACTGCTGTTGACGTGGAGATCGGGGTTCAAATTCCTATTGGGTGTATTGAAGGTGTTTTTTTCCCTAAATGACTTTCCACTCTCTCTCCACGCGAACGTGGGTATACTTCGTCTGTATTCATTTTTCCTCATCTATAACATATCGACGTAATTATTAGGCCTATATATGCATGCATCCAGAACGGGTGGTAAGATGTGGTGCTAAAAAAACCTTAACGAATAGTTCAAGATCGGTCAAAAATATGCCACAACATCCTGAGGAACATACTGAAAGAATAATTAAACAAAACTTTTTTATTTAATTTTTTAAAGATAGTTTCCACACTAATAAAAAGAAAGGTATTTGCTAAAAAAAATAATAATTTATAGCTACCTTTTACTTATTAACAGTATGTATTACAAATATACAAAATATATTATTATAAAATTGTAAAAATGGAGTAAATATCATTAAAACATAATGCACTTTCCAAAACACATGTCGCTTGGAATTATATAACATGTTTTTTATTATTTGTAATTCCATATGAACATAAAGTTTTTTTCAAAATAATAAGTGACACTTTAGTAATGGAATCGGACCTGAAACATTTCTATCTATCTTGGAATCGTCCCCTGATATGGGCACATATTTGTAGCCATACTAGTTGATTCCACTACATAACTGGTTCTTCCTCCTTTCAAACACGTACAAAATATATGATAATTGAACATCGATATCCCATTTCTCTGACTGACGAAGCATGAACCCACAGATAGTCCCAATGTTGGATATTGACGTTCCACCCGTTGACTATCTACCAGCCGTATGTTAGGACCTATTGTCCTGTGAGCACTGGTTTGTGTATATGAGAACATGGGTGCATATTCCAGCCCACTTCCTCCACATTATCACGTGGTGTTCGCTTCACTTCATCACGAGGACCTTTACCAAATTGATAAACAGCATTTATTTTGGGCTGGAATTGAGAGAGGTTATGAGGAGTGAGGAATAGGCCTACCTCTTTTATTATTTCTGTGTTTGGTAAAAATATGTTGAGGAATTAAACAAGTAAATGGGAATAAAAAAACCAGTTAATTTAGTTTGGACCATTAATAATTTAGCCCCTTAGTTATCCCTTGCGAATTGTCATACATACCTCGATATTTTATTTACGTCACCTACTTTGTGAATTCAAAGCTATTTTACAAAGCGGTTTGCATCTTAGGTTGATGCACTTAAGGACTCGATGATATACTAAGGGCCAGTTTCATAGTCAGATTTAGTAGGCCTAAAGTGCGAGTCGATACTAAGGGCCAGTTTCATAGTCAAACTTAGCATGCCTAAAGTGCGAGTCGATACTAAATACAGGACGACACCTACCTAGACCAAAATATAATGGGCCAGTTTCGCATATGAAACTGGCCCATTCCATTCAATTCCAGGAAGGTGACGTCTTGTATTTAGTATAGCGCCGCACTTGAGGCGTACTAAAGCTGACTATGAAACTGGCCCTAAGTAGAAAAGGGGGTTAAAAATTACTAGTTTACCCTGTAAGGGCTTTTTATAATCTGTTAATGACACATACCCTTTTCCAATGACGAGTATACAGACTCAATGGTACTAATTGCTACCGGAAATCATTAATTTACATTAAAAAACTTTTCTTGTGTCCTATTTTAGATAGGCATGCTACAAAGGAGAATTTTAGTCTACTTCATGGCAGGACTTCTCAAAGTAGCTTGATTTGCAGATGATTTAAACTAAAAAATGCTTAGAAAATAACTACTTCAAGATAAAAATATAATTTTGTGAGAGATACTCGTACCTATTTAATAATGTAAGATTTTTTTAAATATTATATCTTAGAAACTCACCGATTATAGATTAAATAAATACATTAACATGTGAAATCCTAAATAGCCTTGACATTACGTTACAGAGAGGGCAAAATCTAGGAAAATGCAGCTAATTACTAGCTATCTAAAAGACAGCCATGAACAACCATGGAACAAACATAAATTTAAAAATATTGTTAAATTTATGTCTACGAGTTTCAATTACACACAAATAGTTAATGGGTAGTAAGGAAAACACATACACAAACATTGTATAATAAATAAATCTGGTTCCAAACTGGTGATAGGCTATCGTTTGATGATATGTTCATTTATACTTTATACCTATTCGGTCTTTACACATATTCCCACTAAAGGGCTAGGAATTAAAGGCACAACTTAGAATAAATATACTAACAATTGCGTTAAGGTAGACTTGGAAACCACTTAGAAAAAAATTCCAGCCCTACGTCCAGCTGTGAGTTGAACCCCCACCTCTTTGTCATCAACAGTATAATTTATTGCAATCGTGATGCCTTAGACTAGGGTTCAGCAAACTTTCTTTTGCGATCGATTGGTTTATCTCGCGAAAATCTCCAGTCGATCACGTAAGAAAACTACATCTTCATTAAAAGTAGGTCTTTGAGGCTTCAAAACTTGCAAATATAATAAGTACTCTCATAAAATATTTGAATATGACAAAATAACCTTGATCGGTCATAATTATATTCTTAGAAAATAAAATAGCTCAATATGAACGTATAAAGTTTATCTATTCTATAGTTTTTCTACAAGGATGGGGACATCCTTATTTGAGAAGGTTTATTTTAAGGAATAAATTAATATGGGAATTAAAGACACAAAAAAAAGCAAAAGTAGAGTGAAATAAAGTTTGATGATAACGGGGCCCGTGATAAGTTGAAAAGTCGATAGGGACCCAAAAAGTTGGCCAACCCCCTTACTTATATCATTCGACCAATGAAAAGGGTTTTGTAGATTTTATGACACTCCTTCTATTTACTAACAACTTCTAAAATATGTAATTAAAAGGAATGACGTTGGCAGCTATCTAGAAGGGTGAAATAAAAAACCTCGTTAAAAAAACTCAGTCTGAAGCGAGCGGAGTTCTCAATTATTTCTTCACCAGAGTAGACCTGGACACTCTGTTCCGAAAGCAGCATGAATAAACCATCATCGGACAAAGTATTTGACAGCGTTAATAAACATAAACAGCTATCGGCGAACTGCGAGTAGTGTTTGACCACACTCCTGGACAACTTTAGAGAAGACAATACCCTCGCAAGAAGCGCCGTCCGCACTAGGGAAGGAAGTTCTCAGATGTAACTATCGATTCCAGTATCACAACTTTCGGCCACTTGCAGATCTCTCAGTGTCCGTCCGGTATCAATTGTCCCACTGCTGGAAAGCAGCCCACATTGTGGTTCTGTTTTGTACTATTCACACCACCACACTAGGATAAACAACCAACCAACTTCAGGATGCAGCCCTGAACCGACCACGCCGATTATACCATGATGTGCAAGCATGTCTGAGGGAAACAATGAGCATAGACGACTTAAGATCGACCCACCGGAAGTGAATAGGTCTACACCCCGGTCCTCAATCAGCTCCTGTGATACTGGCAGATAGCCTGGAACTCTACACACTGAAGATACCCTCAAGGCCATTGGCACTTTGGATGGAACGTGTACGAACAGCAGGTGGACAAGACAGGGAAGAGTTGGTCACCTCGCTAGACGTACAAGAATCATCGTGAGAATGGGTCTCGGATGACAGCCATTGTTGGACCTTCCTTAGACCAGAACCAAGACTTCTGATATCGAGTACGAATGCTGGACGGCCACAAAAAAATGCTGAAAAGTTATGACAAGAGAACAAGATAAGGCTACCTGATTGTTGGATTGTATCACATATTATTTATTTAGCTGTCTTATTTTTTTAATTGCTTGGACCAGGCGTTTAGTTCCCTTTATGAGTGTCCATTTCGGGACCTTCCCTCTGGCAACCAGTATAACTTCATAAAAGGAGAGGAGGCTATGTCTTGTGAACTAATTTTCAAGTGAGCGGACCTCCCAACAACAGTAGAAATTCAATCATGGGCTCAATGGTCAAAAGCAGGTTCACTATCATTAAGACCAACTCTACCAGCCAAATATTAAATTCCTCAAAAATACGTGAGTAAAAAAAAATTCTTATTTTTATATCGGTTTCTTTTTCCTGAACAGATTCATGATTCATGATAAAATAATAATAATCATGTATAGCTATTTTATATAAATTATTATGATAATCTTAAATTATAATAAAGTAGCTTATGAATGAATTAAATGTAATCGAAAATAAAATAATCGTAGCACTACATAGTAATACATGGTTAGTTGCCTTATTATATAATTTATCCTGAATAGTAAGTTTAATAAATATAATATATACATATACAGGGTATTCGGAAACTCATAGCCCAAACTGCTCATATAGTTAGTTTGAACCAAAAGTAATACAAATTCTATACACTTACATCCAGCAATCAATGCTAATATCATTAAAATGTGTTCAAAGTTATTTTCAAGCATTCGTGTACAACAGGTTGCATAGGAGCTAAGCGTGAGTTACAACACACCTCGACATCTTGGAGCATGGCAGCAGAACATACCACAGTTAATAGTAAACAACACACCAGTCCATCTAGAAGTGGGAATACGTTCTGACGGTCATCTATAATGGTCCTACATCATATAAAGTGCTTGCCAGGGCCGCACCTAGGGGACCGCCAGTGATTGCAAATGCAGTCGGTGAGATTTGAGGTTTTTTTATTTTTTCTAATAACTAAGAAATATTTGTCTCAGTTATGGTCTATTTGGGAGGTTTAAAAATGTTGGTAAATATTTGTTGCTGAAGTAATATAATGCAATTATGTGAGAGCTGATACATTATTATTATTAGCACCGCGTCTTACTACCCGTTCGGGTTATACGCACTTACGCTAATGTGTAATGGTAGGGTGATTGTGAGATGAAATGGAGGACCTACAGTTTAACGTGGAATCCGAACCACGGTGGAGGCCTGGCATTCCTCACATTCACAAGTTGTGATTAATACACGTCTTGTCAGAGGTGAAGGAAGGGTTTGGCAATCAGATAAATATGTGCCGGGACCTAGGATTGAACCCCGGACCCCTAGCACAGAAGTCTGACACCTTACCCCTAGACCACCAGGTCACCGAGAGCTGAAAACACCCTTAACATGTCTACAACCCTACCTGGCTCCTTCTCCTATGTCAGAATAACCCTGGAATGTTTTTTGTTTGTAATGTATATTCTAAATATTAATCATAATAATAATAAAAATAATAATAATGTATATCTATTTAATTCAGATAGATTTTACCTCATGCTGGTTCCAGTAAGGAGAGGATTCGGGGATATTTTTTTAAATTTTACTGGCAACATATTACATTTAATTTGGCACAGTGAATATACTTGAATATCACTATTCTCACACTCAACCTAAATACCAAAATTATAAGTGGCATCGGTGATTCACTACTATCAATTTGGTCACTACATTTTTTTCTGCGGACGGCCCTGGTGTTTGAAATAATAACATGTGCAGTGCCGCTCGCCTGGCCCCTATGCAACTTCTTGCACAAATTTGGTCTCCCGGCGCTGTACGCTGAAACTTTGAACACAATTTAATTATATTAGCATAGTTTTCTGGATGTCAGTGTATGGAGATGTTGTATTACTTTTGGTTCAAACAAGCTATATGTGCAGTTTGGGCTCTGAGTTTCCAAACACCCTGTATATGTATATAATAATATAATAATATGTGTTTAAAATGTTTCACCCAATTTTTTTTGCCTCATAGGTGGGCAGGCAAACTAAACGTCAGGCTCATTTAGTCTGGTTTACTGGTGATGGGGAGGTCAGGATTAGAATTACCACCAGCAATTCTGAGGGTAGCTTTTCCTAAATGATTTTACGCTCTTCATTAATGCATATGTGGGTATATTTTCTCTCTAATTTGAACTTCCACATCCTTATCCCACTATCGTTAGGTGTATAGCCCGAGTGAATAATAATAATATGCAATGGATAAACAAAGCCAAACTAAAATGCGTTCATACCATACGGGTAGTAATATGTAGTGAAAAATAAATAAATAAATGAATATATATATATATAACTCGAAAGGAACACGTGTTTGCCTTTGATAACAAAAAGCAAACAAGAGATGAATAACACACCAGATATTATTCACACTGCTCCAAGCTCATGTAATTTGGTTTAGAAATAGACTCCACTCAGTCAAGAAGTGAGTCACAGGTTCTCTCTCTCTCTCACACACGCTCTCCTAACTCAATAGCGCTGGGGAATGCTCCTCTCTTAGCCGTGTCTAGGACAGATATGTTATTACATGACAATGTCTACTAATTAAAGCTGATATGGATATCTCCTTCCCCAAGCCAGACAATAATATAACTCCTCAATGGTATTCTGCAGGACCCCATTCAGTGGTGAGCTCTGGTGGGCCTGCGTGGGCTCACGTGAGCCCATCACTAAATTTTCCTAAGGTTTCCATTCCCATTATTAATATGCAACATTCAATTTGTATAAACAGACTATATTCTTCACAATATTAATATTTAATTATAATTGACTAAACGAATCTGTTGTTTGGCCAACATCCACGATATAAGTCTGAATTCGTCTATTTAGCTGATGTATTCAGACGCCGCGTGTCACATGTTCTATTCGTGTATTATTTTGTAGATATTTGAAGAGTCACAATAATTTATTTTATTAATAATCTATTAGATCTGAAATAAATAAAAAAAAAACCACACGAACCCATTGCTAACATTTTCACACCTCGTCTTAACTCCTATCAGAATGAATGATGTCGTTACAACAGTTCTCTTTATTTTTTTATCAAATAAAATCATGGTATATACTATGATTTAGAAGAAGAATATTACTTAAATATTTTTTTTTCATTGAACTCAAAACTAAAATATTATTCTGACTTCTTTGAAGGTGTTTATTTTTAACGACGTTTCACGTGGAATGTCTCAATTCTGAGATCATAATAAATGGCTTGAAACAATCTACCCGTCCTCAAACAACTAAATTTATTCTAAAAAGAGCCATAACTCAAGACATAGCATTATATTATATTTGAAAATTGTTTTAGTGGTATTCAACAGTGGAGTAGCTAACATTATAAAGAGAGACTGAAATGTTTGTAACAATCGTCTTAGCTATTATATCCTTTATTAGCGTTATACGACTGTTTAGTAATGTTATATTAATCACTGACTTTTTTTTAACAGCGCGTCTTACTACCCATTTGGGTTATACGCTTAAGAACTAATTACATTAATGGGTTAGGAATTGGAAGTTTGAATTTAAAGGAAGTGATCCCGCATTTGCATTGAGGGAGAGTGGAAAAACATTTATGAAAAACCCTCCGGTTCACCCAGCTGAGATTCGAACCTCGAGCTTCCCGTTCTCGGCAGTCTAGCTCAACACGAACCTAGCTAACAACGCCACCGAGGTGGGTCACTGACTTCTGTTCACACGACACGTCAGATTTATAATGGCAGGCATTGTATCGACGCTTCTCCTATCTAATAGAAGTGATCAATACATTTACAAATTTATATAATGAACGATGGTAAGGAACAAGCATAAGAGAGATATATAAGTTTAACAAATCAGTTTATTTAAATTTAAACAAGTTGATAGAACTACATATAGCTTTACGAGATTTTACACAAGACAGTCCTTTGTTTACTAAGAAAAATTATATCATTTACTTTTGACATAGTGATCCCAAGAGGGAACATTTGTGTGAAACACCTAGTTTATACCTACAATCAACACTAGTAAGGTAGAGTCTATATTACAAATGGGTGCCTTTAAGTAGATCTAACACACATTCCACTACGATGGTGCGTCCGCCTCAACACAACGGTAATTTAAATAGGAAGCTATTATTAATTTAAGGTTAAGCAACAATACATAGCAACTATCCAGCCCAGCGGCTACTAGACTTAGTCCTGAAGGGAATTTACATGAATAATAGTTAACGATATCAAATTCTAGAAACTCCTAGTTTAAAGAGTTACGACGTTGGTAGTTAAATGAGCTAGCTAGCATGAGTTAACCCCATAGTAAATTACGAGATACAAATAATACGCTCCTTGAAGAGGAACTATAAGTTTACAAATAGTTAATGGCGAGCTACCAGGAATCTAGGCTATTAAGATACTATGGCTGGTCTATTCCTCATTAATACTGCCTGGTCATTCAATAGTATATTTAACATTCTACACATGTCTGGACACATTATATCTAGTGCAAATAGTTAAACATTAACTAATACAATGTGATGTTATTTTTGGTTAAAAGAGTTACTTATAATAGAAATCTAATAATCAGTTGACTAAATTCTTCAAATATATAATATCGTTGTCAATTTTACTGTTTATTTGTTTTAAATTTCATTCAAAACTCCTAGAGTTTTGAATATTCATTATTTATTCATTTACAATTAAAATATATGTTATACATATAATCTACTTACCTTTATTTCACTTTATTAAATCATCTTTCTTTATTTTTATTTTTATTCATAAACTGCCAACCCGCCATGTTTATTAATTTTGTGGGTAGGTGATTTTAACGCTATCTGCTCCAGAGAGTGGTTTATTTCGGAACTATTCGATTCGTTTATTTTTATGTTCTTGGACACTTATAGCATCTGGCTCTTGAAACATTAATTGCCCCTAGCGGAAGAAATTATTATTCTCGTTTTGTTTTTTTGTTTGGTGCCAAGTTTGAATTAATTTTTAAAGATGAATTATGTTTCTTTGTAAAAATGTATCATTATCTTTTTAGTAATACCCCCAATCTCTAAATAATTAAGATTGTTTGCTTTATTCTTGCATACAAATCCCGGCGAATGTTTTCTCCTAGGCCGGTGATTGTTTATTTTAAACAAAAATAACGTGTTTGTGTTTTGTCTTACTTATTGTTGTGACTCTCTAAAATTGGCGTCGAAAGTGTAAGGAAGGATCCGATCTGCGGATCCTTCAATTATATCTTTTTTAAAGGTTCATGGTAATGTTATTCATTTAAAACTTCTAAAAGCTGTATAAACTCGTGAAGAAAGTTGAGTGGAAGCACTCAAAGAAGATCTTGGTGGAAATTTAAGGTCAGAGAGTTAAATATCGACGGAGCTTTGATTCAACATTTTTACCAGAGCAAGGACATTTTCGGGTGAGATCCAATCCATCTGTAAACATCCTGTTACGGATGTAAATAATTAAGCATAATCCTTAAAATTACTAAAGAAGGACAAATAATTTTCAGTTTCCAAACTAGAATTAATACTTTTTGTCCACCTCAGAACTATTTTTTTTTTGTTTATTATTGTTACATGTTATAAAGAATAAATTTTGTTGTTAAAAAATCTTATTTGCTTAAAGAAATATGTATATTCAAATATACTCACAATTCAAGTGAGAATTTAACAATTTCAAGTATTGCTTAACAATACTTTTAATAATATTATAATATACGAGGCATGCTTCATAGGTAGGGTTCATTTAAGAATATCATTCACTTCAATAATTAAAATTACTCTTTAAATTTAATTGTTTTATTGTTATTTACATCAATGTACATTGTATTTTCTTCTGAACTTGCATCCCATGTATAGCGATGCTCAGTAGAGTGGATTGGTCAAATCAAGAATAATAACCTGCATCAGGAAGTCTTCGGTTGTAAGTGTCCAACTTAAGTCCAAACTTTAGGTAAAGTCCAGGGGTCTTGAGAAAAGGGGTTTTCGTATTACCGCTGAGCAGTTTATGGGGATAAATTTATTCTATAATTAAAAATCTACCTATCTCACCAAAATAAATGGGGTTGGTAGTTGGCGCCCAATAAAACACAAGATTATATATTATATATTATAGATTATCTAAAATTAAATTAATTCTTTCATTCAAAATATAGAAATAAATACACACACATATATTTTTTTTATTTTTTTTTCATTACAGTGTCGCCTTAACGTGGGGCTATTGTTATACCTAAAGTTTTTTTTTTAATGACTGTAAAGGTTGAGGCCTGATTACACTAGGGCATATTTGTGATTTGAGAGGACAGTAAAATATATATTTTGAGGCCTGATTACACTAGGGTCTATTTGTGACTTGAGGAAGTAGTTGATGTTTCTTTGCGGCCAACTTACACTAGAGCGTTTTATTGACAGGGCTAGATTACCTCAGTTAGGTTTTTGGTCATTTTTACGTCGTGTAGAAGGTTATGCCAGAGGGGCAGTATTATACATGTAGCAAGGCACGTAAGCAGCTCAAAAAGATAAACATGGATGCCCAGCAACCATCTGTAGGTGGAGAAGCAGAGGCGTCAGAAGGGGAGGTTGAAATGCCTCAAGCCGAGCCCAGAACAGAGCAATAGGATGATAGTTGTGTCACAACGTTAGAGTAAATAGTTATGGCAGGTTTACAACCAGTAGTTCCACACATGGAGGATGGTACACCATTGGGGGCAGATGCCCTGGATAGCAGTAGGAGTATTTCAGCTGTGGAGAAGTTAGAGGAAGCTCCAAAGACAGTGAAGGAATTTACCATGTTTGACCTAATGCAAGCATTGAGGGGGGACCTAAAAAAAATGGAGAATAGCATGAAAAAGATGGAGGAAAAAATGGAGAATAACATGAAAAAGATGGAGAATAACATGAAAAAGATGGAGAATAACATGGAAAAGATGGAGGAAAAAATGGAGAATAGCATGGAAAAGATGGAGGAAAAAATGGAGAATAACATGATAAAGATGGAGAATAACATGAAATCACTAAGGGATGATGTTATCTCAAGATTTGACCATTATAGTACCGAGTTTAGGTCAGTCCACAACCAATTGGCGGAAAAGGGGAAAGAGGTCGAGGCGCAAGTACAGGACTTGTCAACGACTGGGGAGAAACTAGTGGCAGCAGTGGAGGAAGTACCAGAGCAAGTGGTAATAATGCCAGTTAAGGACCCTTCGACGAATGGTTCTTATATTTACCCTTTCATATATTTAGGTGCCTACTACTACAAGAAATGCGATTCACAATTGTGTGAAACCCCTAATGAGTACTACATAAGTCAGTCACGTGTTCCAATAATGGGTCATTCTCGCAGTCATGTGAACAATTTTGACTGGGAAGTTGATTATGAAGTCATGCAGTTTAAGGAGTCGGATGAGTCATTTAATGTAAAAACAAGGGTTTCTGAAGCACAGAAGTTATCGTGCACTTTGTGGGTAAACGATGAAGTGTTATTGTCAAGTTGTTTTGGTGTGTCGTCAAATGGGCCCACAGAGACAAAACTTGTAGGAGATGTCTTGTCAGCTGCGATGATAAGCCAGGATACAAGGAGAATTATAAGAGTGGAATTGCAAACTGAAGCTACTGCCATTGGGAGGAGTGTTCTTCACCAACACCGAAACAATGAAGAATGCCCTAAACATTTTGATGTTCAGGATGTATTATTCAATATCTCCTCGCATCATTGGACCAGGAACCAGGTCACACGGCAGTCATCGAATCAAGATGATACCTGCAACAAAATCAAACCAAGGATCAAGAAACGAGGCCTCGGTAAAAGGAAGCGACATGGATTTCTTCCAGATCTAGGAAATGTATGGCTAGTTGGAGGAAGTGGAATTAGGCCCTCTCTTCCACAATCTCAACCTAGGGATTGTAGGAGGACTATTTTTGATCCTGGAATAAGTTTTAGGACATAACTACAAAGTTTTTTGTGGGAGTCGAGGAATCCCTGAAGCTCGGGTTGCTGTTGGAGGAGGGAATGTTTCAGAACAGAAGAAGGTTGTGGGAGTCGAGAAATCCCTGAAGCTCGGGTTGCTGTTGGAGGAGGGAATGTTTCAGAACAGAAGAATGTTGTGGGAGTCGAGAAATCCCTGAAGCTCGGGTTACTATTGGAGGAGGGAATGTTTCAGAACAGAAGAAGGTTATGGGAGTCGAGAAATCCCTGAAGCTCGGTATGCAATTGAAGAAGGAATAGTGTGAACAAAAGAGGTCCCTAAAAACTTTCATTTGAGGCACATGTCTAGGTGAAATAATACACATTTGTTTACATATAGGCCAATTCTGTTTTGAAGAAAACAAGATCATTTTTTTTAATTACAATTACTATTTATTTCTACCTTATTATACGTCGAGGAAAAAATATATTTATATCACCAAAGAAATGCCAAAGTACACCCCAGCGCTCCAATGAAGATGATAATTATGTGTATAGGAGGTTCTACGAGATGAGGAAGCGATGAGGAGAGTAATGTTTTGGAGTTTATGACAGTTGTCAATATGTTTGATTGCCCTATAAGTCCTCACTGATAACAAGACAGTGACAGTACCAATGTAGAGGTGATTTTTGTTTATTTGGAGGAGCTACGTCTGATTGAGGGAACTACGATACTCAATTATTTTTCATAAAGGATCTACGGTTTATGGGAGAAAGTTATGCCTGATTGAGGGAACTAAGATACTCAATTATTTTTTTCATAAAAGGATCTACGGTTTATGGGAGAAAGCTACGTCTGATTGAGGGAACTACGATACTCAATTATTTTTCATAAAGGATCTACGGTTTATGGGAGAAAGCTATGTCTGATTGAGGGAACTAAGATACTCAATTATTTTTCATAAAGGATCTACGGTTTATGGGAGAAAGTTATGTTTTATTGAGAGAACTATGATACTCAATTATTTTTCGTGAAGGAGCTATTTACTCTGTTTTTCCAACAGAAGTAATTATTATTAAGTGATTATCAGTTACTAGCAAGGTCAACAATGTTATGGAGAGCGCTGGAATGAGAATCTGTATGCAGCATGGTGTAACAAAAGCCAAAGTTCAGTTTCGTCTAATTTTATAGACTATCTATTATTTTGTCTCATTTTTCTTCTAAAAAATTATGAGGCCACTCAGATATTATACTATCAAAGAAAAGTCTATGGTAGAACATTAAATACCTCCATAATGTGTATTTCATCCTAATAAGATCTTGAAGACAGGTCGATCAGTTGATCTAGTGCAAAGATAATGTAGGCCAAGAGTTGTTTCGCAGTGGGACCGCAATGTAGCGAAGAATGCTAGAACAGAAGAAGGTTATTTATGTTATGTTATATTATATGTATGTTATTTGTAAGAAGAGTGATCAACTTGTTGTTTTGTTTATATATCAAAGCTAAAATCTGCATTTGACTGTGAAGAATTGAAGATAAAGAGAGTTAAATCCATTTTAACACTTTAAAAATATATGATTTTTGAGTTTAATGATATGTAATTAAAATATTTCTCTTTGGAAACTGACACTAATATTGAGGGGCTGTTGGAAAGTACCCCTATGACAAGTTTGAGTAAGTTTAAATGTGTATACAAACATTTGATAATACTCAAGTTAGGCGTGGGCCTAAATTTTCAAATATTCTATTTCCTTTTCAACTATTTTAAAGGGTTATTACTAACATTTTTAAATGATACTTCTACATTACCTTGAAAAGAGTATATAATAACTGGTTTCACTAAAAGAATTGAGAAATACAAAGAAATAAGGGTTAGCCTACTCTACGTTCTGTCAAGATGTGAAGAAAATGACTCAGAGAGCATTTGCTTTTTCAAGTTTTGAGGAAGAAATTATAAATATATTTTAATTATTTTAACAAGAAAGCTGAAGAAGAGGATGTATTTAATATATTCATTAATGGAATGAAGAAATTCTAACTTTAAGGTCAAGGCCTATTCATTTTTCTGTGGCAAAGTGCCAAAACCACTAAAGGATTTGTTTCCTTTTTACAATTTAAAAGTACAAAATGTATAATTTTGGCAATGAAAATAATTTATATAGTTAAAGAATATCCTTAAGTTAATGATCATATCCATCAGAAATTAAAATAGTTGGTTTTAAGCCATTTTATGTGGCTAAAGAGAATGACTACAAGTGTCACAAAGGTTGCGATAACTTAAGTTTACACACCTACTTTTTTGTTTTAAAGTTTAGAGAGAGAAATATCTGTAATTTTCATTCAAGACTTCTACATTATATGAAGAAGGGTGTCTATTTGGCATATCAATTGAAGAAATTTAAGGATTTTAATGGAAAGGGTTCTAGGCCCTCAAGTTTTTATGGGATGAGAAGATTGTACTCAATATAAGCATGTTTCTTCTAAATTATTTTTGTCTTTAAAATATATTTAAGTATGGAGAATGCATTTTGTTAAGTAGAGGATATCTATAAGCTGCCAAGTAAATAAGTATGAATTCAAAATATTTGATTTTTCATTTAGTTATGAATTAAAAGTAAACAGCAAGTTTTCCAAGAAAATGGGTATTTTCGACTGATTGATTTAAAGTGAGTAGTTTGGTTATTTGCCATAACCGTGGCATTAAATTAAATATATTATCACATGAAGAACAATATTATAATCACATATATTTAATAAATTCTAACCTTACAAGCCGAGTGACCTTGAACTTGAATGTTCAATGTTGTGAAATGATCAGCTGATGTTAACAGCTGACAAACATGTGGCATCTCTAATATTTGGGAAGTTGTTGAAGTAATTCGTTCAGAATCTGGAAGAAAATACCATACCAAGAAGACTTGAAGAGTTTTAAGTTAATTAAATAAACACACATTTTAAACCGTAACCCGAACTAGAGAGAGTAGGGTGCATTTTGAGTCGGGCTGTTGAAATTCAAATCCACTTTCATTAACCACGGAGATCAACTGAGCGTCTAAGTTTGATATCAGAAAATAACATCTTTTAAGTAGATACTACGCTCTTAATATAATAAATTAGATTAAAATCGTAGCATCGAGGGGCATTTCTGTGATGTTATTTTTGGTTAAAAGAGTTACTTATAATAGAAATCTAATAATCAGTTGACTAAATTCTTCAAATATATAATATCGTTGTCAATTTTACTGTTTATTTGTTTTAAATTTCATTCAAAACTCCTAGAGTTTTGAATATTCATTATTTATTCATTTACAATTAAAATATATGTTATACATATAATCTACTTACCTTTATTTCACTTTATTAAATCATCTTTCTTTATTTTTATTTTTATTCATAAACTGCCAACCCGCCATGTTTATTAATTTTGTGGGTAGGTGATTTTAACGCTATCTGCTCCAGAGAGTGGTTTATTTCGGAACTATTCGATTCGTTTATTTTTATGTTCTTGGACACTTATAGCATCTGGCTCTTGAAACATTAATTGCCCCTAGCGGAAGAAATTATTATTCTCGTTTTGTTTTTTTGTTTGGTGCCAAGTTTGAATTAATTTTTAAAGATGAATTATGTTTCTTTGTAAAAATGTATCATTATCTTTTTAGTAATACCCCCAATCTCTAAATAATTAAGATTGTTTGCTTTATTCTTGCATACAAATCCCGGCGAATGTTTTCTCCTAGGCCGGTGATTGTTTATTTTAAACAAAAATAACGTGTTTGTGTTTTGTCTTACTTATTGTTGTGACTCTCTAAAATTGGCGTCGAAAGTGTAAGGAAGGATCCGATCTGCGGATCCTTCAATTATATCTTTTTTAAAGGTTCATGGTAATGTTATTCATTTAAAACTTCTAAAAGCTGTATAAACTCGTGAAGAAAGTTGAGTGGAAGCA